>JARBWK010000012.1:45014262-45569162 GCA_030556195.1 Anolis apletophallus
CAAACTCCCTCCCTGGCCCGCCCCCTGCTGGGTCCCTCCTTCCGAGGCTTGACCATTTGGCCTGTCCGCATATCAAAGGCCAGGAAGGTATCTGGCAGATCAAAGGGCTGGGTCTGGCCGAGCCCGCCAAGCAGTGTCCATATCAAATGGCGCGATCGGCATGGTCCGTTATGGCAACAAACGAACCAGCCGGAGCTGACATTAAGTGTAGCCTGCTGTCGACCTTTGCAGCCTGAAAGACAGTTCATTTGTCAAGTAGGAGATAAAGGTACCACATTAAGTGGGGAGGCAAATTTTGACTGATTTATGAAGCCATAAGGATTCCAGGAATCGCTGAGGATTGTGGAAAGAACAACAAGGGATGCTGGAAAATGCTGAGAAAGATGAGGAGTGTGTCAGCTCCCCCTGGTGGCCAGAAGTTTGCCTCTCTGTTCATCTATGTTCGTCAATATATGTCTAAATATGTCTATATATATTGAACTGCAGGGATTGTCTGCAAGTATATGTGCTGTAATCTGCTCTGAGTCCCCTTCGGGGTGAAAAGAGCAGAATATAAATGAAGTAAATACTAATAATAAATAATGATTTAAAAAGAAACAGCAATGAAAAATACAAAACAACATGCAAGACAAGGATAATCTTTGAATGATACTTTAAACCTCATTCTCCTCTTTATGTCTTCAAAATCAATTGTTTATTCTCTTTTCTCTTCTTAAGTCCATTCCTACATTGTATAAAACATTGTTATAAATGTTTGACTTGCATCTCACACAATTCTATCTTTATCCAAGTAGCTCCTTAAAAATCTATTTGCTTTTTGCAGTTCTTTACTATCTTTTTATTCTGTAAAATGGTCTCATTCCAATCTCCATCTAAAATTTCCCCTGCTCTCTTAAGAACTCAGTTTATGAGCAGAGAAGATTTTTAGGTGACACATCCTTTTTAAACTAGTAATCAATGTTTTTGAAACCCACCCAAAGTAATCTGCCCTCAGTATGTTCATGGGCCAGAAAGTGAGAGATGAAGAGAGGAAAGGGTGTGTCAAGCTGGTACCAGGATATCGGGTCTTGCATATATAGAATACCTTCAGATATTTGGATGGGGGACAGAGCTGAAAAGGACATGAATGTCAGGATGGGTTAGAGAGTGAAGGCTGGAGCTCATGCATGATATTAGCTTGCTTTGTGGTCTGTGCAGGGTAGGAAAGACTGAGTTGCACTTAAGCTTTATATACTGTAATGTACCTTTATATATGGGACTTAAGCATCCACGTTTGGTATGCACAGGGATTCTAGACCAGACTTGCATGAATACTGAGGATCCACTATATTTTTCACGGAAGTTAAGTCTTTTGGAGGAGGTACCACCTTGTTCCAATTTCCTATAAGACATTGAATCTAAAAGTTTGTCCACAAGCTCTGCGCAAGATGTTCCCTGATCAACATTCACAGCATATATGTACCTTACTACCAGGGTTTTTATCCCTTGTGCTTCAATTTGACCTCCCAGCCCCATACTTGCCTTGATCATCAATCTAAAAGCGGATTTATATACAAAACCATACCATTCTTCTTCTATCTGGCAGAAATAAATCCTTCCTCTGGATGAACTTTGGCAAGTCACATTTTCAGCTTAAGAAGAAGGCACTAGCAAACCTCACCTCAGTAAATCTTATCATGAAAATCCTGTGATAGTTTCACCGTAGGGTTACCATAAGTCAACAATGGTTGAAGGAACATAACCACAACAAAACACCACAATACTTCAATCATTTTGAGACTTCCAAGAATGGATAAGAATAAGTTTATTAGTCAATGATGTCAAAGTAGTTATATTTCACAAGGAGTTGAGGTTTTCCATTAGGAACTTCTTTCACAGAATTAATTAATTAATCAATATATTTATTTTGGACATTTATATCGCATCCTATCTCAACCTCCGCAGAGGGACTCAGGGTGGCTAACAAATCAGCACTCCATGGTGCCCATAACCAAAAAACCCATAAATATACAATTTAAACAACAATAAAACAATAAAACAGTATAAAACACTATAAAAACAGTCAAGCAATCAACAGTCACCAGTTTAAACAACGTCCAAAGACCAGTCCATCAGTTCCATAAAAGCCGTCACATCAGCAAGTCATATTCAAAGGAATTGGTTTTGTACTTCTACCAGTTAAATTTTCAGTTGTATTTCTTAACTGTGTAATTTACTTGACATGCACAGTTTAAATGTTTTCTGAAATAAATCCTGGCACCCAGAACAGATGAAATCCAATGCAACTTAAAGTTTTATTAGGCTTTTAAACACAGTCCATTCATAAATGTGAAATACTTAGTATGGCCCCTAAAGAATTATGGTAGAGAATATATAGGGAATTTCACCTTCTAATTCAACTATAGCCATTCCATTTTTCACATGCACAGTACATCTTACTGTACAAGTTGCACGTTTTAAGTTTTATGATTTCCCATATCTGAATATAAATATGAACATAAATGTCCTTGTGATATTTTACAACATCACATATAAAAGACTATGGTGTCCACCTGAAAAACCAAGACTTTCACATGTGAGAATATTTTATATACTATTAATTAATTAAACGTAAATCCTCCATTCTGTCAAGAAAAATCACTGATGTCATAGCTACTGATTCAAATAAAAAGAAAAACAATCAGACAATTGAAAATAGGTTAAAAACACAATTGAAAGCACATTTAATGGAAAAACAACAGCTCCTTCAACAATAAAACATTTTAGATGCTTTTCCTTGAAAATTATGAATAAAAATGTATTTGTACCTGGTGGAATGATATCAGAGAGGGAACCAAACTCATTTCCTTTGGTAGAAAATTCCAGAACTAGTTAGTAGCCACTGAGAAAAGCCGCTCTTTTGTATCCACATGTCTCTGAAGTGGTAAAAAATCACTATTACTCGCTGACATGCTCTCAGACCCAGAAAACCTTGGGGTAGATTTATCTATGGGTCAGAAATAACTTAAAGGCATCATGGGTCACTACAGAAATGATTTAGAGGCATCACAGGTGATCGCTCATGGTAAGCATGATTGTTTTCTAGAGGTAAAATCTTGGCAGTGGGTCCATAAAGTACTGTGAAGATCTATTCTGAATCCACATGCTATTGCATGTTGAGGATATAGACTTCCAGGTGGAAGGTGGTCATTACAAGGATTTGCTTGACATGCCTTCTTCTTGGCATGTTTCTCCCTTTCACCCTGTATCCATGCCTCTTCAAAGTCCATAGCACCATTGATAACTGCTAACCTCTAGTTACAACTCATGAGTACCAGGGTTTCCCAGTTCCTGGTGTTTATACCACATTTTTGTAGGATAGCTTTAGGTCAGTCTTTAAATATCTTTTGTTGTCCATAACATTCTATATTCTATTCGTAACATGAGAATAAAGTAGCTGCCTTGGGACACAATGATTGGGAATTTGGACAATGTGGCCAGTCCAGCGAAGTTGATGACAGAGAATCATTGCTTCTGCTCTTTCCCTGCCTGCGCGGTGGATGGGGAAAGATAATTACCTCTTCCCACAAAGCCAGAGGTGATAGGTTGCCTTCATGGAATTTTCTGGGGTAATGGGCGGAGGCTGGAAACTGGTATTGCCAGCCTCCTGCCTCATTCCTTCTGGAGAAGTTGGCCCATCACTCCCGCAGTTGACAGTATAGTGGTAGCGGGTAGGAATCCCCCCCCTATGTTCTAGGGTTTTTTTTTGCCTACTATACTGTTATTAGGGGCTAGGTGGGATGGCGGTTTTATAAATAGGCCAGCGTAAATAGTTTAGGGAAATCCAATTGATCCATATACACTCATGCACTCCTCAAAGTTGTTTGGGCCGATGCACAAATACACTTACCTGGATGGCAGTTGAAGGGTGAGGGGGATACCATTGGCTCAGAAATTTGAGAGTACGGTGAAATATTTCAGAGAAGTTGTTTCCTGCATTTTCCTTGGGAGTTTGCCCAGTTCTGTGTTATAGTGGACTCAGGGGAGTCTCACAGTGTAGTCGAGGGGTCGACCGCTCGCCACACCTTGTTCCCTTGACACCTAAGTTCAGTTAGGTTAAAGTTAAATAGGTAACTTTAAATAATGGTTGCCCATATTTGAATCCAATTATTGTTGTCTGTTATTTCGCGGGTTGGAAGCTAAATTGCTGATGGTCTCTGCTTCTTCCAGAATGCGGATGTTTTCTGCCTGTGCTGCCAAGAGATGTGTAGGATTTTTCAAAGGCAACACTGAAAGAATCTTTCTAGAAGTCAAGAGTGACGTTTGTAGATGGTCCATGTTTTGCAGGCGTATAATAGAGTTGGAAGGACAATAGCTTTACAAACAAGTATCTTTATATCCCTATGAATGTCTTGATTCTCAAACATGCTATGCAAACATAACAGCATACACAAAACTTCAGATAGTGCTCTTTTCCTTATATAGGACTATAGCTCTTCTGGAAGATATTATAGCTACAGTAAGTCTATTTTCACATCTTGGGCACTTAATTTAGGTTGAGTTTTTAGTTCCACAGCTCTATTTATGTACAACTTCTAGATAGATAGGGCAATAAATATTTAGCTATAGATACTTGTGCTCATCTCATTTTAAAATACCAGAGAAAGCTTCAAAATCGAGTATAGTAAGTAAGATCAAAAAGTTGTTTCTCTTCTTTTGTCTTGACGTTTTTTCTGTTGCTGGAAATTCAACACTAGTATTTTAAAACTAAGAAAAAGAAAGTTGGTCTCATTATGAAGTCAAACAGGCCTAAAATTCCCTCCCCCAGCTCTCATTTAAAAATACAAGCATGCCACACACACAAATAACAACCCAGACAATTCAAACACTACTTATTTTTCTTCCTTTCTCCGGCCTCATTATAGATTGATGTGGTTTTCTTTGTTAAGGGATTAAATGGCAAAGAACTGATAAGCTTTCCTTGGTTTTTAAGGTTTTTTCTTTCAGTTTCTGATGTAAGTTAAAAAGCCATTATGTCCTTTTACTACAGTTTCCTCTGGTCTCGCCCACCACAGAACCTCCATTTATATATAGTCCCTGAGTCTCACCACCAGGTCTGAAGTCATTTCCCCCCTCCATTGCCTGAAGTCAATCGATAAACTAATAAGTACATGAAATTATCAACATCTTAGCTCTCTTTGTTACATTTGAGAAGAGGGCTTTTCCAACAGAAATCACTCAAAAATATCAACAATGATTATGCTTTATTGTACAAATCAATCATGTCATCAACAAAATCGGCAGCTCTACCAACTGGAAAACTGGAAAATCACCCTTATGAGTCCAAACAAATATAAATGCTATCAGTGGCCTGCCCATGACAACTGGGTTCTTCAGTCCCCAGATCACCATCATCCCATTTAGCAGATCAAGCAAACCAGATCAAGAGGGTGGACTACTTTACTACCAGATATTGAAACAGGCCCATGTTTTCCATGGAAGTCATGAAATCCTGAGCTGGCCCTGATGTAAAGATATTTAAATCTTCCCAAACAGTAAGTTTGCGGGTGATTCAAAATACTTTTGAGATCACCTTCAATAGCTTTGGCCGGGAGACAATTGGGCAGCAGGGTGGACAGCAATCAAATTCCCATCCTATCTTGCTACTCTCTTGTCAGATGAATACACTCAGACCTTGGATATTGGCAGGCAGGACACCTCAAAAGAGGAATGAACTCATGATAGATCACTGCAACTCATACCTCAAATCTTGTCTATTTCTATATTCAGAAACATGATAGATATAGTTGGATCAAGTTTAGACCCTCTCTTGAGTTAACCATATTTCAGTTATATTTGCAAGGCTGGCTTCATTGTTGAAGATCAAGTACTGCATCATACAGCTCTCCCCAGGACTTCATCACATTGATCTGAAAAAAACAAGGAAGGAGGGGGGGGGGAGTCTTATGGGGTTCTGTCTTTAAGGAAGATGAAGAATTTACTCACTCTCATCACACTAAGATCACTTCCTCCAGCTTCTAGCTCAACCAGTTGCTTAATTTCTATCAAATGGGCAGGCGATGACTCCTCCCATTTCAAAGATACCAACACACATTTTAAAACAAACATCCTTTAAAAGGCAGCACTGCCTTCAAGACACTTCTACTGAAACAAAAGCACCTTTCTTACGGTGGCACTTTCCTTGCAGTCATTTGCGCTCAAGCCCTTTCCACTGGAACAGAAGCACCTTTCTTAAGGTGGCACTTTTCCTGGGTCGTTTGCCATGAGATTTCCTCCTATTGTCCCTCCAGAATTTTATTTATCTTTTTTTTAAAAAAAAACAAAAACAAAAACATCACCCTGGATCTTAGGAAGTGGTTTCAGATTAATCCTAATATTTCCCAGAGCCTTTGCATTATTGGTCATAGGAAGTGGTTTTAAATTGACCATTTCCCCAACCCTCTACATTGGCCATCTGGGGAAATTGACATTTTGACTCCTCCTATAGACAGCAACATTGTTTTATTTACAAGTGGGCAACAAAACTGGGCAACAGGAATTAACAACACATGGGGAAATTGGCCATTTTGCCATCTCTATGCGGGGAATTTAAAAATAAGTTGATTGCCAACCAGCTTAGAAATTGTTGGAAAAAACAACACTTCAGAAACAGCAAAACACTTCACCCCCAGAGTTGAAGCTTATATCACGTGAAGGGCACAATAGGTTGCCCTTTCTTAAATGTATAGAAACACTGATTTTATTGTGTGATGAAGTCCCCAGTCACTGACATGACATTAGGCAGCAGTATTTTGTGCTCTGATAGTGTTCTATTAGAGGTGCCAGGAATCTGCTGTTTGGATGCTGAATCAGAATGAGTATCAGCCATAATATTTGTCTCTCTACTTCTCTTCCATTTGCTTGTTCTACCTTCACCACTATACCTCTTCTGCCTTCCAGGTCAAAAAAGGGCTTTAAAAGGATGGACGTTGCAAGCTATGACCCTGAAGGTAGAGTTTAGAGCCTTTCCACATGCAGGGTGACCCAGGATCTCTATAATAATGAGTGCTAGACTCAGAAATAGTGAACCAAAACAGGATTTATTGGATAACAATCAGTAGAAAATGCTGGTGGCCCAAAATGCTTGGTTGGTTGCAAAAGAGTCCTTTAAACAAAAGGGAAAGCATTCACTTGCCTCATGTAACGCGAAGGTACCTCTTTTTGGATCCCAGGTATCCTGTTCCTCTCTGGTCTTTGTAGGCCCACGAAGTCCTGTGAAAACCCCAAAATCCACAGTCTCTGGTGAGGACGGGCCTCCTATGCACTGCAGCTTGGTTGAGAGAGCAGGTAGACTCCGCAGGTGAACTAAGAATGCTATGTCCCAGCAAGCTTAGGTTCCAGTCTCGCTTCATCCGTGTGTTCCTTGGAATGAGGGCGGAGGGGACGTCCGGCCCCTTAAGTAGACTCTGGAAAAGGGTGGAATTGAGGGCAGAGACACCAGGTATGGAGCCAGGAAGCAGCCCCATCCGAGTGACCACATCGCCAGACAGGGAAGCACATGGCCAACAAAGAGGATATAGAACAAAGGGTCCATGCAGGCACATGGCAAACCAAATGCAGATAAATACAGCCCCCTAGGGGGCGTCACAATACCTCTTCCTGCCACATAAGACTGAAATGGCAGCACCCCTTATATTTCCTGAATACATATTAGGCTACCCAAAAATACAGAACAAGCAAACAGATAAACAAACAAGCACAAAGGTCAATTTAGCCAAGATAACTCCCACTATTTAGTCAGAGGTGGATTCATGGGGTGTTATTCAATGGGTGCTCAATTTTCTTACTTAGAGAGGTGGTGTTCTAATAAAAGCCTTTTAAGGCCAATGCATAATGACTTGTCTTGTTTTGTTGCCCATACCAACTGGATTCAGTAGGGAAAGCAAGACTTTGTTTTGTATCAGGCTGTGGCCCCAGGCTAAATGCACAAGGCCTTGTGCCAAGAGGTTGATGCCTCTGGCAAGATACCTGCCTTAACAATACCTGCCAGAATGCCTCAGTAGCTTTATACATGTTTTGATTGTATCTCAGAATGAGGCACTAGTGCTCTTGGTGGTCATGTACAGTATATTGACTCTCTTCATTTGGCTGTAGATTTTCAACTAATACTAAAGGAAAACATTGTCTAATTTTACAACATTATTAACAGTTACACACCTTAACCACTATTACTATAAAATATAAATCTCAAGAAATATCACTTCAAGAATAGTTGCAAGATGCCAGAGATAGCCATATGACCACAACTTTTGTCCAAAGGTGATTGAGAAAAATAAAATATGAATTGACTGACATTCTTAATTGCTCTTATCCCCAGTAGTGAGCTGAATAATTTTATGCCCATTCTATGCATATGATCTCATATTTGATTAAAAACAAAATCTTCTCTTTTTATCATAAATTGCTTTTGGGATAGGTGAAACAAAAATGTATAGTATTCATTACTGAAAGTCCCTTGAAGTTCTAATTAAATTCCATTAAACGAACACCAAGTATGTCATTTGCCAAGTATGACTGAAGGGAAGGGTCACCTCAGAGTACTTTCAATACTGCCACTTGAATTTGAAGTTAGTTTTTCAGGTTATTGAACAGAACAGAACAAGATTTTCACCTCTGCCAATGGGAATTTTGCCAGTTACTTTAATTGGGTCAGGCTACATTCACTATTTCTAGCCTGGAATGGGATCATTAATATAAAATATGTTTAATTAATTATGGTTAAAGTTTCAGGCCTCTATAGTTGTAGTATTTCTTATTAAGAAATCATATTATCCGTAATATGGGGAATTTACATGCTAGAAGTTCATCTGGTAAATTTAAAGATCAGCAGTCCCTACAGAATCAGAGGCCACACAATCTTCACAGAAAAAGGTTGTAATCTAATGTCATGGATAGCACAATGATTGGCGGTCTCTTATCTGTTGCAGCCTTTGTCCTTCTTCACAGCTGTTGTAACATGTATCATGTTATCATCTGCCTATTCTGTCACTGAGGACTTTCCTGGATCATCCTCTGTCTGGTTCATCCCCTGTAACTGATTGCAGTATTGAAACTGAATCCAGACAAAACAAAGATGCTTGCCATCAAAGGTCCTAATCTGGGGATGGAGGTTCTGGATGGGGTTACACTCCCCCTAAAAGACTAGATTTGCATCTTAGGAGTGTTCCTGGATCTGTCTCTCCAATTGTCAGCCCAGGTATATATAATGGTCAGGAGTGTGCACTACCAGTTTCAGCTGATACGCCAGCTGTGCCCCTTCCTAGATTTGATGGACCTGAAGATGGTAGTGCACACAATGATAACTTCAGGATAGGACTTCTGTAATATGCTCCACATTGGGCTACCTTTGTACCAAATTTGGAAACTCCAGTTGGTTCAAAATACAGCAGTCAAATTGGTTACAGGAATATCTAGGAGTGAACATATTACACCGATCCTAAAGTCACTTTACTGGCTGCCAATTAGTTTCCAAGCAAAGTACAAGGTTTTGGTTTTGACCTTTAAAGTCCTACATGGTTTGGGTCCAGGTTATCTAAAGGATTGCCTTCTCCCATACAATCCATTCCGAACACTTAGGTCCTCTTGGGGACGGTTACTCCAACCAGCCAGAACCTGACAGGCCACCACCATCCAGAGAACCTTTTCATTGGCTGTCCCAAAACTGTAGAAAAACCTACCAGAAGAACTCCGATAGCTAAAATGAGCTGTTGGATTTAAAAACCATATAAAACCTATCTCTTTTGGCAGGCCTACCAAACCAGTTTTAAAGCATGAATTTTAAACAACTGTCCTTTGTTTAATCTCTGTTTTGTGTATTTAAATATGTATTTTATAGAAACACATTTAAATATGTATCTTTTGTAGAAATACATTTTAATATGTGTATTTGTGGTATTTTTTTACAAATACCACAAATACACCTCGAGCCACAAGGAGAGGCAGATAATAAAATAATAATTATAATCATAACCATCATCTTCCCTGAAGGCACCCATATTTTGGGGAGAAAGTTTATTTACTTCCCTGGATTTTCTAAGGGTCAGATCCTGTAGATGTCATATATGAACCCACTCATAATAGACTGCAACAAGAAAACCAATGAATTCAGGGATCTGTCCATTGATATGGGTATGTACCTCAGATCTATGACGAGCATCAGAAGCATGATAGACTCTCTGAAGTCTTGCCTCATCTGTACAAGTTAGAAAAATGAACAGATAATGGAAGTGAAAGCTGTTTGTTTGTCAGCATGTCACATTCTCAGATATATTGTATCATTATGGTTCAACATAGAAGCTATTCTATGTACTTAACGATATTTTCTACTTAGTTCAAAGGGATTAAAATGTTACATCTCACAAAATTCCTTTCCAGTGAGCAGAACTTACCAAAAGTAACAATAAATGAGTTTTAAGAATTGGTAAGCTGACTTGAGTCCAATTATTAGAGAAAAGTGTAATATAAATGAATAAATAATTATAATCTTATTATTCCTTTAAGGTAATATGAATTGCACACTAGAGGTGTGCAATTCGGCCAAAAGGCATCCCATTTTGGGGCCCATTGTTGGCTGACACCTCATTCTGTCTGTTGGGAAGTTACTCGAAAGGGGAGGTGTGTTGCCGTTTCTATTTGGCAAAGATTCGGCCCTTTGGCTACAATGGGAAATTTTAAAGGCTCAGTCTTCAGTCATTTTAAGGCATGAAACCTACCTGTTTTAAACCCTGTTTACAACTGCAGGCCTGTCAAGTTTCAAAACAATACACCAATCTACTGATTTTTTAAGAATTGTTTTAGGTTTTAATGATAGCATTTTTTAAAAATAAGACAAACCACAAGAGAGGGTTATGGAAATTGTAGTCACCAGTTGTGTCAATCCTCAGTCAACCAGAGCATGGACACAATCGGGATTTTTATTGGCTGAAAAACAGGGAGAGAGAAAAACTTCAACTCCCATCGTGCTCTAAGAGGAACTTTTCAATGCCCACCCTATGCAAGTGCTACTGGGAAAGGAGTCTGTTGCTGCTGCTGGGAGAGGAAGAAAAGACAAGGCAGACCCTTGTCTCAGGTATATTGCATATTTAACCCTTTCCTCTCAAGGAAGCAATAAAATCTAGCTCTCTTAATCCATTTTGCTGGGTGTTTTGGCCCCCTCCTCCCCAATCTGTTTTTGGAGATTATATTACAATGTTTATTCAATAGGTCTTTCACATACAAGTCAAATAGATAAATACATGAATACCAAATTATTAAATACAATATAAAATATGCAATAAAATCCTATAAATCATTAAAATGCTACATATATCGATGGATAGATGCACCTTTAAAATACTACATACTGTATGGCCTAGCACCTGCATAATTAAAAACCTGTAGCACAGCAGTTCTCGTTCGTGCCTGGAGGGCAAGGAATAAGTCCTGGGGTTCCTTTAGCATTAGGGCCTGCAGCAGCAGAGGTGGATTCGGAGGATGAGCTAGATGACTGGGGTGAAGCACAGGGCCCTTCAGATGGGCCGCAGTCTCCCACAGAGAGCTTGGCATGGGAGGAAATGTGTTTTGGGCCCAGCTTAGATTCTGATCACCAGGTGGAGATGGGAAGCAGCGAAGGGAGTTATGAACACCCCGGAGGGAGGAATTCCCAGGAGCCCGAGAATGTAAACATGGACGAACCCGAGTGGGAAAGTGCCAGGGAGGAAAGTTCTCAGGAAGATAGCGACACAGCTGCCGAGAGGCAAGGTCGCTCCTTCGATAGGAGACGAGACATCGAGTCTAGCAGGAGGGCTTGGTCGAGAGTCCTAGATCGACCGAGGTCCATGAGCAGAGATTGGAGACGAAGGAGCCTAGAGCGTCGTGGACCTCGGCCGACGGATTAAGTACGGGGTCCGTGGGAACGCATCCTCAGTTCTCCGGCCACGTCTTTCCTGAATAGGCGTGAAGCGGAGTGGGACCACAAGCCAGCAGTGGTCATCAAGCCTTGCCTTGCATTTGCCTTGTTTCTTGAGCCGCAGCGGTTTGCGGAGCCTTGCCCTGTTTCCTGGTCCGCATTGGATTTGCGGAGTCTTGTCCTGTTTCCTGATCCGCATTGGATTGCGGAGCCTTGTCACGCTTCCAGCTTATTTGCTACGTTACTTTGGACTACTTGCTTATTACCTTTTGGACACTTGCATATCATTGGACTATTTACTCTTTGGAACTGTTTTTATACTCAATAAAGTAGTTAGCCTTCAGTACGTCTCTGTGTGTGTGATTAAGGGGCTCGCTACGTCCGTGATCGTGACAAAACCTGGTAAAACTAAATAGATACAGCATTATTAAAACTACATAAACAGCCACTTTTTGTTAAAAGCATCCCCAGCACAGTCAACTGCAATATCAGATATTAGTTTTGCCCAAATTTTCTGTGCTGCCAGGGCAAAAAGAGACAACTTGTGAGTAACCATAATGTTAGTGTCAGCCAAGAGAGAGAAAAACAAATAATGAGGCAAATCCTCAATTTCTGGGGGCCCGCAAACACATAAATGAAGAGCTCGTGTATCTGCCATTAATCACTGCTGTGGGCATATTTTGAAAATGAAGGGCTGTGAAGGCTTGCCTATGTTTTGGAAATATGGGCCTAGTCAGGGAGATAGCTCTATCATGGTCAAGTTTGTATAGTCTAAACCAGTGGGAGAATTTGGAGTTATTAATAGCCTGCCCATCATCGTGGACACGGTGATTAAAATATATTCATGGAGCTTCTCCGTTGAGTTATATAAAATGGCCCACCAAATACTACAAATCTTTTTCATTCAAACCGATTCAGACCAAAGCCCATTACACACATCCTTGCTATATTTTCTCCCTTCTTCTTGCTGGATTTTTGTTTAACCAATAAGGGACATAAGCTGAGCATTTTGGTCCTGGCCATATCTCTTTCCCTGGGACTGGGAGAGCAAATGTTGTCTATTTCAACCTGAGGTTGCGTCCCTAAACATGCTTACCAGAGAGTAAGCCCTGTCAAGTCCAATGGGACTGACCTTTGAATAAACATGTGTTGTAACTGGGGGAGACAGAAAAATGCTGCAGCCTAAAAGTGTGACATATTCACATTCGCAAAAGCCATCAAGGATGCAAGAACATGTACCTATGATTGATAATAAGCAAGATTTTAACAAGCAGGGAGAATGAATAATTCATCCTTGCAATGTTCTTTGAATCGGAATTCCCCTGGTTTTTCTCAAATCCCGTGCTTTAGAAGCCTGTCTCTAAAGAGATTTCACATGACACAACCAGTCCTTTGTACTTATCAAGGAGCCATGGTGGCCTCTAATCAGCAGTATGGCTTCAGGTTGATTTCTGTACCCCTTTTCAAAGTCCACATCTCTGTACTGAATACTGATTAGTAACAGTACCAACTTTGGTTTTCAGTTCTCTGTTCTTTTTACTTTCAGTTTTCCAAGAAATAGGCAGCAAGGATCCATGTAGAATGACTGTATGTGTTCAAGGGATGCGGGGAGATAGAAGAGCCATTATTTATTTACAAAATAGAGCTACTAATGAAAGTTCAGTCCTGAAATGAGATGCAGAGACTGAGTGATTATCTCCTCAAATGAGAGGCAACAAAATTAAGAAAATTCTTTTGTGCTATTAATATTCTCTTGCCTCCATTGCATGGCCAAGAGAATGTAACGGGAAATTATTATTTTATTTAGTTATGTTTGTGTAAACAGAGTACACCTCTTTGCTATCCCATGAAAACTGGAATGTTGATCCTTTGTTTCCGATATATACAAAGATAACTATTTTACTAGACAACCAATTTATGAGATGTAGTGGTGGTTCTGAATGTTGGACAACAGCTCTTGAGACCAGGGTTTGTTTACCTATTCTATCATGAAAACTCACTAGGGGTCCAAGAGCGAGTCCCACACTTTTGCCCTGATAAAACCCCATGAAAGGGTCACTATAAGTCAGAAATGGAATGAAGGTACACAACAACAATTATTTAACACTTATTTGCCTTTTCACCCAAAACCCATTGGTCAACTACAGTCTATGGAAGATTTCTATTGAGGATTTCTATGGAGGACGGTTGGGAGCATAGTTTCAATGGGGGAGTGACTGTGCACAGTGATGGCTGTGCCTTCCTCCACATAATCACAATCCCGTCAACCTGTCAAACAGTTCTGTGATGAGATGTCAGGAGTGCAGTTTAAATGCAGAAGATGGTACAAAGGGATCTCTCTCCCCATATGCTGTCTTCCTCAGAACAGTCATGCTCCTGATAATCCTCAAAACAGTTGTTTGGAAGACTGTCAGGGATGTCAATCTGATGGGAAAGACAGCATTTTAGAAAAGCCTTCCCTCTGTTCCATCTTCCCTATTTTAAGCTGAATGCTTTCCCTTATGCCTAACTAATTGGCATTTAAAGAAGGCAGAAAATGATATCCCCATCCCTTCATATCAATGTTTTGTGTATGGGTATCTGCATCAGTCTCTGGGCACATGAATATGAATTTATCTGATGGAGGGATGATGGTGAAGGCTATGTGCATTTATTTGACTGTACAAATATTTTTTGACTGTATTTGACTTTATGTAGCACCTGGTTCAATAACAGATATGGTTCTCTGATCAGATGCAGGAGTAAGGAAAACATCATAAGTTTCACAGAGCATAGGTTTCATATCTAAATCCAACTACTGAATTTGCCATGAGGGGCATTCATTAAAGATTTCCCCTGACCCACTTCCTGTGGACTGAGAGCAATGAAACTTCGCACAGTTCTTAGTCCTTCTCTACATAGGTGCCACCTAGGGACACTCACTTCACCCATCCTTTTAAGCGGCTGTTAACACCTGACTTGTAGAAGTCAATAGGTTGCTCCAAAGGCACATTGTGACTTCAGAAATCAGAGTCTCGTCATCTGAAAAATGCTTGCCCTTCAAAAATAACCTCATCATTGGAAAGAGGTGGAAGTTCGATGGTATGAGGTCAGGTGAATAAGGGGGATGCAGTAGAATTTCAAAGCCACGGGAGCATGATTCCATTTGGGCAACATAAGAGTTGCGAACTGGTGCATTGTTTTGCAGAAGGTGGACACCTTTGGTGAGCATGCCAGGTCTCTTGGTTTTGATGGCCTTCCACAATTTCTGCAGCAGTGAAGCATAGTATGCCCCAGTGATCATGGTACCCTTTGCTAGGAAATCCATCAATACTACTCCGTGCTGTTCCCAAAATACTGCGAGTATAACCTTGCCTGCCGAGAGTTGGGCACTTGCCTTCTTTGGAGACAGTGAGTCATGATGCTTCCATTGCATCGACTGGACTTTAGTCTCAAGATCATAGTGATGGACCCAGCTTTCATCCTGTGTGATCAGTCTGTTGTAAAAGTCCTTCTGGTTTCTATGATACAGCATCAGTACAGCCTTAGAGAATTCAACTTGTTCCTGCTTCTGAAAAGGTGTGAGCAGCAAGCAGATACCTTATGCTTGTGAAGATGGTCTTAGATGATTTTTTCCCCATGGATCCCACACTAATCTTGACATTTTGGGCTAGATGATAAATGGTTACATGGCAATTTCTCAAAATGGTGACCTCCACTTACTGAATGGTGCGTTCATTAATAGCAGAGTGGAGTCACCCTGGAATTGGAGCTGTTTGCACCAAAGTCCAACCACATTTGAAATGATGATACCAGTTCTTGATTCCAACATATGTTGGGGAATCATTACCATAAACCCCTTTCATCTCATTGAATGTCTCCTTTGGTGTGTGGCCTTTCAAGTAAACTTGATGATTGCTCTGTATTCCACTGGGTCCATTATTAAACCTCACATCACTTCAGCAAGTAAAATCAAGACTGTTATCAGTTCTGAGTTGTAAATTGGCGCACAACCTATACAGACTTATATAGGTTACATGCCAATAGGTTATATAGGACTTACACATGCGCAGTTTCAGTATCCCGTGATAAATAGAAGTGGGTCAGGGGAAATCTTTAATGAACACCCCTCGTATAGCCTTTAAAATAGTGTTTTTGTTGTTATTTTCTTGAGTTAAACATTGTAATCAAAGTAGCATAGACAAAACATGATTTGCATAGTGAGTTTCCTGTTATGTTTTCTACTGCAGCCTCTTATGCCCTTCTTGGAATCAATAAAAATTCTATGGGTCAAGAGTTTGTCTGAAAAAAATATGACATGGAGAACTACATTGGGAGAGATGAATGAATTTAAATAAGAAAGATCTTCTGTAAGGGAGAGGTTTATGAAAATGTCTTTGATTTCTAAGTTGCATATTGAACATCTGTATGACAAGAAGCAATACAACAGATACGCTTACTTCAGGACAATGATGAAGTGATGGGGAGAAAAATCCCTTCAATTTCAGCCTGCCCTTTAGATTTTATTACAAAGAGGCTGATGAAGCAATTGAAGAAAGCAGCTCTGTGCTATGTTTCCAATAAAGCATTATTTAATTAGTTTAAATTGCTTTCACAGAACTCTTTTTTAATTTAAACAACTAAGAACTTATTAAAAGTTCTGTTTCAAATAATATTCCAGTGATGTGTACTTACCAGTAGGATCTTAATTACATTTTAACATCAATGTTGAATTTTAAAACCTACCAAGGATCTAGTGGATGTTGTTTTTTTTATTTTAAAAAAGGAATTAATGTTATGAGTATTTAAATAGAATTTTATGAATGACTGTTGGGATTTTTGTGGGAAGAGTAAGGAATTGTGATTACAGGGAGAAATTATGGCGCAACCTCCTCTTCTTTGAGGGATAGACTAATTGGTAAGTTAGTGCTCTACTATGTTTGCAGAGCCTTGTGGAGTGTACTTATTTGGAATATTGTCCCTACACTTTTTCAGTCCTTTTGCCCAATTTTTTTCATATATTATCATAGCAATTTTTACTTATTTCAATGCTGTTTGGATGCTGTTTTAAGGGGGGGAACCCTGAAAGAATTTCTTCTCAAACAATCAAGGATCACATATTGAAATGTGATGGATTCACAATGCCATATAGCCAATATTGTCTGGTGTTGAGACAATGTTACGGAGAATAATTTCATCCCTTCCTTAGCCTCATTCTGAGTATAGTGATAGAAAGAGAGAAGCCATCTCTATTGATCTGACAACTGAGGTTTTAACTGTTTTGTCATACTGCACTAGCAGCGTTATTGTACATTGATCCTACCTGGCAAAACTATTGCCCTAATTGAATTTAGGAACAGACACTTATAGGTGACTTTTTGAAGCTAATTGTAAAATGAGAATACACACCTGAATGTATATACTATTGAAGGAAGTACAATGCGGTTTTACATCTATCACATTCCTACATGTGTCAGCCACATCATCATCATCATCATCATCATCTATATTCTGCCCCATCTCCCGTAGGGACTCAGGGCAGCTCACAAAATACATTATACAATAAAATACAATACAATAAATTACATAGAGTAGATAACACAGCCAAACAATATAGAATGATAAGATACAATATGAGTGAGCAAACAAAATTAGCAATAAAATTATAAAACAATAGATTAAAAACACAATCATTCCTATGAGCTAAAGGGGCCTGCTACTCCAAACAAGGTATATTCATATTGCAGAGATTGTTAAAAGTCTGTTTAAAAAATCACATCTTCATTCCCTTCCTAAATGTTGTAAGGGTGGATGCTTGTTTAACCCCCCTGGGGAGGACATTCCAGAGTTGGGGGGGGGCACTACTGAGAAGGCCCTCTCCCTCGTCCCCACCAACCTCACTTGCAATGGAGGCAGCATTGAGAGGAGAACCTCCACAGCCGATCGTAAGGCCCGAACTGGTTCAGAAGGGGGAGATACGGTCCTGTAAAAATCATCTGTTTGCTCCGTGTTATATGGATTCTTTTATTGTGTCTCAAATGAAAATCTGGACATTTTATATCTATACAACCACCACAGTAAACTTGTGTGGCCCTTGAGGACCAAAATTAGGTAGGGGCCTCCCACAGAACATGATTTCCCTCAGCACATGAGTTCCAAACTGGATTATATGGCAATGTAGATTGAGATGAAGTGTGATTATGCTTTTCTCTAGGGGCACTTTCCATGGCCAAGTGGGAGTTCAAACTCTGTGTCAGATCTGGGAAATCTGAGCTTGGAAGAAGTTCAGGTTTCCAGCCTGCCATGAGGTAGCTGACCTTTGTCCCAGATCTCTGGGACCTTTGCCCCAGTTACTGAAGGACATGCTGAGTCAGTATGGGAGTGATGTAACTTCCAGGTGCCTCCAAGGAAGTGAGGTAACTTCTTATGGACTTGGACATTGGACAATGATCTTAATATGCTGACTCAGGGGCCGTGAGGTCACATCCCTTTGGACCATGGGATTTGCTGAATCACCCGGATATGGTGCAACCCTGCCTGGACATTGCATGGGCAAGGGGAGGGGGGTTTAGGTATAAAAGGTGTGTTTGGGTGGCGGGCGGTGCTTTAGCTTTACAAGTATTGTACCTGCAATAAAATCGTGTTGGACCGTGCTTCTATCTACGCGTGATCCTTACCGAAATTGGAGCGTCATTACAGAAGCTAAAGCCCCATTCAACTTTCCCAGCAATGGAGAGGTTGGCTTGGAAGGAGGAGGAGTATATTGATATGTGGAATATTGCTCCCGAGGAAGTCCGGAGAACCATGGATTGGGAGATGACGACCATTGACCAAGTGGGGTTCCCGGACGAGCCCAGGGAAGTGACGGCGTGCGGAGCGTCAGCCCAGAGGGACGAACTCCGAGAAGCGAAGAGATTGTGGGACGCTCAGGTGAGCGCTTTGAGAGAAATGAGGCGGCGAGATCCGATTCAGATGGGTGTTCGGATGGCCGGAGGAACCAGAGAAGCTGTGCTGAAGGAAGGGCCAGCTCAGGTGGATCCAGTGGAGGACAGGTCCAGAGAAGCTGAGAGGAAGAGTGCCTCGGCTCAGGTGGACCTGGAGGAGTGTGGTAGTGAGACCACAGAACCTGAACCGCTGTCGGAGTTGGCGGTGATGAGGTGTAGGATGGATGGCGGCCCGTCAGCAGCTGAGCGCCCTAGGTCTCCCATGGGAGTGTGGGCGGACGGTGGTCATCTGGCGTCAGAGGAAGTGAATCCAGTCCCGGTGAGCAGGCCCCTGCAATCGGCAGGAAGAGGAGTTCCGAGGATGGAGGCCCCTCAGGGGAGGAGAATGCAATCTCAAGATTTTGGAGGGCGATTGAAAAAGGAACCTCTGAGGGTGGAGTTCGAAGGTGAAGCGTGCAAGGTGGCCTTCTTCATTGCCACAGTTAGAGACCATATGGAAGATTATGGACATCTTTACCCAAGTGATGGTAGCCGAGTTCGAGCCATTGGAGGAGTGTTTAAGGGAAGGGCCGCGGAATGGTATGTGCAATGCCATGATCGGAGGGATCCATGCTTAACATCGGTCTGGGCCTTCCTGCAAGCTATTAGAAACCGTTTCCGTGATCCTCTGGAGAGGGTTAAAGCGAAGGAGGCGTTGCGAAGTTTATCCCAGGGATCCCGTTCAGTCACTGAATATGTGGAGGAGTTTATGGGATTGGCCGGAAAAGTTGCAGAATGGTCCCAGGCAACGTTGCTGGAATTATTTAAAGACGGTCTGAGAAAGGAGATTTTGGAGTGGTGCCTGCATCGCGGAGATCCAGGTGATGTTGATGGCTGGATCCAGTTGGCCGGCAGCGTGGAGGGGATCTTAGCTCAAGTACAACGGCGGCGGTTCCAGCCGACAAGATCCAGAGTACCAGGACACGGTTTTGCTGAAAGCCGATTCCGGGGCGGAGAGTTTCGGCGTGGCGGCGGAGGCGATAGCCGGGCTGGTGTAATGAAGAAACCGATGATGGGACGGGGCCGCTGTTTCATCTGTTCCCAGCCGGGCCATTTTGCGGCCCAATGCCGGCAGAAGCCGGTGCAGGATCCTGTTCGTGTGGATCCGTCCAAATTGGCAGCTGCTAGAGCAGCTTTTGTGGACAATACTGATGTGAAAAGTGTTGGGGTGAGTCCCCCAAGTGTACAATGCACCCTGGGATTGTTTAAGGGGGGTGAAATTGTTGAGAAGAAAGCCTTGGTAGACTGTGGATGTTCAGAGAATATAATATCCCCTAAGTTAGTAGATGATTGGGGGGGGGCATGAAAACTTTGGATACCTCTGTTAATTTTACTCAGTTAGACGGGTCATCTATTAAGGGTGGGCCGTTTTCTTTGGGTACTAAAGATTTAAAAGGTCGGGTGGGACCTTGGGAAGGGGGTATTGATTTTGTAGTGGCCCCCATTACAGGACATGAGGTGGTATTAGGGATGCCTTGGCTGGAACAGGTAAATCCCAAGATTGATTGGAAGTCGGGGAAAGTGCAGTGTGAGCCTAATGTGGAGAAAGGGGTTCAGAACGAAGTACAGGGAGTGCCCGTAGAGTACTGGGATTATGCAGATGTGTTTAACCCTAAGCTAGCTCAAAGTCTTCCCCCTTTCCGTAATGTGCAATGCAGTATAGAAGTAAAGGAGGGGGCTATTCTGCCCAAGCCGAAGATATATGCCATGACTGTACAAGAGAAGTTGGCTTTGAGAGAGCAAATTGATGGGTATTTGGAGAAGGGTTTTATTCAAAGATCGGAGTCTCCCATAGCTGCGCCAGTTTTGTTTAGGGAGAAAAAGGATGGGAAGTTGCGGTTGTGCATTGATTATAGGGGATTGAACGCCATTAGCACTACGAATTGTTATCCTTTGCCTTTGATTAAGGATTTATTAGGCCAGCTAGGGGGCGGTAGATTTTTCACCAAGTTGGATTTGATAGATGCGTTCCATATGGTGCGGGTGAAAAAAGGTGACCAATGGAAGACGGCTTTCTCTTGCCCTCTCGGGTTGTACGAATGGACCGTGATGCCATTCGGTTTGGCCGGGGCTCCCGGTATTTTCATGCAGCTTATAAATGAGGTGCTGCACCCCCTTTTATATAGGGGAGTTTTTGTGTATTTGGACGATATAGTGATTGTGACGCATACGAGGGAAGAACATGTTCTGTTAGTCCGAGAGGTGTTGGAAAGATTGCGACAGGCTAGTTTGTATGTGAAGCTTAGTAAGTGTGAGTTTGGGAAGAATCAGATTGATTTTTGGGGTATCGGATTAGTGAGAATGGTGTGGCTATGGATCCAGCTAAAGTAGAGGATGTGTTGAGCTGGGAGGCTCCACACACCCGGAGGCAGTTGCAGGCGTTTTTTAGGGCTGGCGAATTTTTACCGTACTTTCATATCTGGGTTCTCAGCCATAACTCTCCCACTCACGGAGTTGTTAAAGACGAAGGGGAAGGGGGAGTCCAGGAAGACCAAGTCCCCTGGAGCGAGGTTGTTGGTCTGAGGAGTGTCAGGAATCCTTTGATAGACTGAAGGGGCTTTTACCCAGAGTCCTTTGCTGGTGCATCCGGATGTGAGTAAGCCATTTGTGGTACAATGCGATGCTTCCGCATGGGCATATGGAGGGGCGTTGATGCAAAGGGATGAGCAAGGTAGTTTGAGGCCATGTGCCTATTTTTCGAAGAAGTTTGGGGAGTTGGAAAGAAAGTGGCCCGTTTGGGAGAAAGAGGCTTTGCGGTGCAGGGTGCTTTGCAAACGTGGCGGCAGTTTTTGGAGGGGGCGGCTTTTCCTTTCGTGGTGTTGACGGATCACCAGAACCTTCAGTATTTGAGGAATCCTCAGAAGCTATCTCCCAAATTGGTGAGATGGGCTCAATACTTTGCCCGGTTTAATTTCTTGTTGCAGCACATAAAGGGAAGTGAAAATGTAGTGGCAGATGCATTGTCTCGGTATCCAAGTGTGGGAGAGAATTGTTTGGAGAAGGCGGAAGAGGTGTTTACAAGGGAGCATTGGGGTTTAGCAGTACAGACAAGGTCTCAGGTGAAGAGAGAGGTGAAAGAGGAGGAGGAAGTGGTGGATGAGTGGTGTTTGGAGTTGCAGAGGGGTTACGAAAGTGATGCGTGGTTGCAAGATCATAAGGATGAATGTAAGATATTAAATGGATTGTGGGTTATGGGAAGTAAGGTGTATGTTCCTCGAGGTGTGCGGAGGAAAGTTTTGCGGCTTAACCACGATCACAAGTCTGCTGGCCATTGGGGAGTGACGAAGACGTTGTTGGCTATAAAGAAACGGTATTGGTGGCCAGGCATGAGAGCAGAGGTGAAGGAATATGTGGAGCATTGTGAGGATTGTGCCAGGAATAAGGAACCTGCTGCTAGGCCGCGAGGGTTGATTCAGGTGGTGACCTCCCCCGTGCGGCCCTGGACGCACGTTAGTACAGATTTTGTGGGGGAGTTGCCGTCTAGCCGAGGGTACAGGTATATTTGGACGGTGCTGGATTTATTCTCGAAACAAGCTCATTTTATTCCTTTGAAAGGCTTGCCGTCGGCAGAGAGATTAGCTGAGTTATACGTGCAGCATGTGTACCGGTTGCATGGTTGCCCGGAACAGGTTCTCAGCGATCGAGGGGTTCAGTTTACTGCCCGGTTTTGGGAGAAGTTTTTGGAGGCATTAGGAGCTCAGAGGAAACTTACGACTGCGTATCATCCTTGTTGTAATGGCGGCGTAGAAAGAACACAAAAATCGTTAGGGGGGTATTTGCGGATATTTAGCAATGAGGAACAGAATAATTGGTCAGACCTATTGCCTTATGCAGAAATGGCTTATAACAGCTCTGTACATTCTTCCACGGGAAGTCCCCTTTCGAGGTAGTTTATGGTCAGGATGTAGCTCCTTTGCCGCAACTTTTTGGAGATCGGTGGGGAGGAGAAGAGTGAGTGGAAGATGCGGGCTCAGGATGATTGGAGGGAGGTAACCGAAGCTCTTGGTAAGGCGCAGCGAGCGTATAAGCTATTTGGGGATCGGCGGAGACAGGAAGGGGAGGAGTTTGTCGAAGGGGATCTGGTATGGCTATCCACACGGAATTTGAAGTTGGGGAGTCCATCGAAGAAATTAAGCCCAAGGTATATTGGACCTTTTAGGGTGGAGAAGGTGGTCAATAAGGTTTCCTTTACTCTCTTGTTGCCAAAGAGTTTGGGCAAGGTACACCCCACATTCCATTGCAGCTTATTGAAACGATATGTGGGGCCCCTCCCGCCTAAGGACTGAATGATGTTTGGTTTCTACAGGGGGAGGGCGTGGTGGAGAAGGACGTTATGTCAGATCTGGGAAATCTGAGCTTGGAAGAAGTTCAGGTTTCCAGCCTGCCATGAGGTAGCTGACCTTTGTCCCAGATCTCTGGGACCTTTGCCCCAGTTACTGAAGGACATGCTGAGTCAGTATGGGAGTGATGTAACTTCCAGGTGCCTCCAAGGAAGTGAGGTAACTTCTTATGGACTTGGACATTGGACAATGATCTTAATATGCTGACTCAGGGGCCGTGAGGTCACATCCCTTTGGACCATGGGATTTGCTGAATCACCCGGATATGGTGCAACCCTGCCTGACATTGCATGGGCAAGGGGGAGGGGGTTTAGGTATAAAAGGTGTGTTTGGGTGGCGGGCCGGTGCTTTAGCTTTACAAGTATTGTACCTGCAATAAAATCGTGTTGGACCGTGCTTCTATCTACGCGTGATCCTTACCGAAATTGGAGCGTCATTACACTCTGGTTTCCAGACTACCACTCAAATTATTTTTTTATTTTTTTATTTTATTATTCGGGCTTCTATGCCGCCGACTCCCGGAGGCTCGCGGCAGCTCACAGGAGCCGAAGGCACAATAAAATACAGAGCAATAAAAACAATTAAAAACAACAGTAACACAATAAAAGCAATGACACAATTCCAGGATGAGCGGGACCTACATGGACCCGAAGGCCTGCTTAAACAAGTGAGTTTTGCAGGCCCGTCTAAATGGGAGCTAGTCCTTCATGGCCCGGGTTCCGGCCGGAAGGGCGTACCACAGCGTGGGAGCTATGACAGAGAACGCCCCTCCAGCAGGTAGATGTTAGTCTTGCAAGCTTCGCCGAAGGTACCTCCAAGAGGTTGGCATCATCGGACCGTAGTGATCTCGGAGGGCAGTATGGGGTGAGACGGTCCCTCAAATACGCTGGCCCCAGGCCGTGTAAGGCCTTAAAGGTGAGGACCAACACTTTGAAGGTGATCCGGTGCTCAATTGGCAGCCAGTGCCGATCCTGCAAAACAGGTGTTATGTGGGCGCCAGCTGGCGTGCCAGACAGGAGCCGGGCGGCAGTGTTCTGCACTAGCCTGAGCTTCCGGGTCACCGACAGAGGAAGGCCAACGTAGAGCGCGTTGCAGTAATCTAGCCTTGAGATGACCGTGGCTTGGATCACCGTGGCCAGCTCGTTCCGGGAGAGATAGGGGGCCAGCCTCCTTGCCTGTCGTAATTGAAAATGGCAATCTTGCTGACCGCAGAGACCTGGGCCTCCATGGTCAGCTGGGAGTCCAAGTGGACCCCCAGGCTCTTAATGGAAGACGATGGGCATAACGCCACACCGTCCAGGGTCGGAAGCTGGACATCTACCTCGCCCGGGCAGCCCAACCACAAGATCTCCGTCTTCGCCGGATTCACCCTCAACCTACTGGCTCGCAGCCATCCAGTTATGGCTTCGAGGCAATGTTGGAAATTATCGGGGACGGATCCCGGCCTGCCCTCCATCCTCAGGATGAGCTGGGTGTCATCAGCATACTGGTGACACTCCAGCCCATAACTCCACTCCAGCTATGCAAGCGGCTGCATGTAGATGTTGAATAACAGAGGGAGAGAATGGCCCCTTGCGGAACTCCACAAACTAATGAGGAGCCCTCGGAGACCACCTCGCCCCTCCTCACACGCTGAGACCGCTGGTGGAGGAAGGAGGTCAGCCATTTAAGGGCTGTCCCCCTCACTCCAGCCATGGCCAGGCGGTGGATGAAACCATTATTATGAAACCATACTAGCTATAAAAAAACTAAATAAAATTAAGAAAGGTTTCCTGGCAGTAGGAGCTGTTCAACAGTGAAATATGTTGCCTCAGGATGTGATGGAGTCTCCTTCACTGGAGTTTTTTATACAGAGGTTGGGTGGCCACCTGTCAGAAGTGTTTAGATTGTGTATCCCTGTATGTTGAATAGTAGGGTTGGGCTTTCAGAAAAAGAAAATAAATTAGTTCGTATTAGATCAGTTCAAAATGCTAATTTTGAGCTTTTCCGCACTTCCCCCGCCAAACTTTGTGGACTTTGTTTAATGCACTTCGTGGGCCCAATTTTTTGTTATTATTGTAATTATTTCGTATGCCCTCCTAACAGGAAAATTATCCCCTCCAAAATAGCTTTCAAGACATTACTCACAGTCAGATCGGGGCCTTTCCATGCTCGGAGCCTAATTTAACCGAAAGGCCTTCCTGTAGGAAGTGAAAAAGCAGCCGGAACCATAGATATCCACAGTGTGACTCCTAGGGCGGCTGGGAGGACTGAGGAAAAAAGCCATTTAAACCCCAGGGAAATTAGGCTAGATAGAAGGACACACAAGGAGGACATGAGAAAGGCTGAAACAATGGGAGCAGGGAGTGAAAAGAGCACGGAGAGGAGAAGGAAAAGTGCATAGTCAAGGAAAAGGCATAGAGGACAAACGGAGATTCCTAGAGAGCTTTGGAAAACAGAAGGGGGAAAAGCTGGAGTGAAAAGAGCAGTAGAGAAGCAACTCCTAGACCAGAGGTGGGCAACTATTTTATAATAATATATTAATAATATTTATTCCTTATATTTTCCTGCAAGGAGGCCCTGGCCTTTTATTATAATAAATAGTAATATTAATAATAATATATCTATTCCTTATATTTTCCTGCAAGGAGGTCCTGGTCCTTTATTATAATAAATAGCAATATTAATAATAATATATCTATTCCTTATATTTCCCTGCAAGGAGGCCCTGGCCTTTTATTATAATAAATAATAATATTAATAATAACATTAATTCCTTATATTTCCCTGCAAGGAAACCCAGGCATATTATAATAATAATATATTAATAATATTAATTCATTATATTTCACTCCAAGGAGGCCCGGGCATTTTATAAAAATAATAATAATATTAATAATATTAATTCCTTATATTTCCCTCCGAGCAGGCCCAGGCATTTTATAATAATAATAATAATATTAGGTCCCAGTGAATTGCACTCCAGAGAAGAAGGGAAATGTTGCCCCTTGATTTGCCTGTGCTTAAAACAGTGTCAGTCCTGTTTCCCTGCTTTGGGGGATTTAGAACTAATTATGAAATTCATAATTACTTACAAAACAGTTAAGAATTTTTTTGAATTTTTTTTGTAAGTCATTAAGTTAAGCATAAAAAAAAATCCCCCCCCCCCATTGGTTTTTAGAACCGCGATTTTTGGGTTCTAAACCAACCCTTATGCATAGATTTAAACTGTGTGATCTCTTGCAACTCTATATCTCTATCATTCTATGATACTGTGGTAGCTGCAATGGGCTGTAATTTTATTCCTCTGCCTATCTCATAGATAATATTGAATCAGAAGGTATTTCAGTTTTTTTTAAAAATGGTACTATACAATCAATTGTAGCTAAAGATGGGTTTGAAGTGCTTTTCCTATGAAAGTGAGCACTCTTTCCATCTGTCCGCACCTTGTGCTTATGGAAAGTAGGTGGTGTGTAAATGTTCTCAGGTTAATACAGTCATCGCTCCATATTTTTTACTTTTGTGGTTTTAATTATTCATTGATTTGTTTTTAAATGTTCTATCTAAGAATCTCTAGTTCTTGAGTGTTATTCTGTGCTAACTTCCTCCAGTCATGTTTGAGGATCGAAAGATTTGTAGGGAGAACATGTCTCTAAGAATCTCTGTGTCTTCCAATACAATTCTATGTTCAGCTTCCAGTAGAAGTTTACCATAGAATTATAATGGAAGATCTAGAAATGCGTAGAAAAAATTATCTCAGGTAAAAAGATAGTTTAATTATTCACATTTGTTTTTACTTTTACAGGGGTTGTGTGTCCCTAACTCCAGAGAATGTGGAGGAATGGCCGTAGACTTGCCAACAATGGTGCAGGTTGAGTTTAAGCAAGGTCAAATGAAATAATTGAACATGAAGTGAAAGCAGTCTGTTTCAAATGGCAAAGGTGACTGGACACAGTAAGAGGGGTTTACATTGTTAGCTCTTCTCTCTTCCCATTCATGTGTCACCTCTAATAAAATATTGCACCTAAAATGCAAACTAAAATGAATTCTTAGATAGAATGACTATATAAAAAAAACAACAACTGTGCATATGTTCTGAGGGAGAAAAACCCAGATTGCTTTGTTTATGGAGTAATGATCATATTCTTATTTTATTCCCATGATAATGAGTTTGATTTTTTTAAAAAACATAATAGTAAAAAGCAAAATAACTGTAATTATTTTCCAAATAAGTATGTCCCACTAGCATTGGTTTTAATTCGTGTTGGGAATAATTATGTCATATTCCCTTACAACAATAAGAGCCAATCCACACAATCACTAGTGAATGATCAATATGTTTTCAACTAAATTTGCCTACTGAAATACATTCTCATATTTATACTAATAGATAGGTCAAGTGCCCTGTGAACCTGCTGAAAAATATGTCCTTTTTCAACTCATGTTACTCTATTGAGTAGCTAGTAAAAGAATCTGTGACCATGTCTACTGGATGGTAGAAAAGTTTTAATAAAGTTAGGTATTCCCCACCCTCAAAATATGCTGTAAATAACTAGTGGTGTTGCTCTAACTGTGGAAAGAAGAATTGGATATGTATTATTTATACTGTATGGAGTAGATTTAGTCTCTTTCAGACATTCTGTGAGTCTTGCAGTCAAGATGCAATCTTTCAATAATTCAGGTGTCATCACAGACGAAGGGGAAGGTTTCTTCAGAAAACAGCAAGGAAACCAATTTAAAGAGCTGAAAAGAGACAATACACGTAGAAAGCCAAGATACTGTTTAGTATGCCCTTGCATAAAAAGTTCAAAAATAATGAGCTGGCTGTATTTTGAAAATACTCTCACCAGAAAAGGGAACAATGGATTTGGGGGCTTTTTTCTGTCATGTTGGACTTGACCAATGGCCTTTGAAGTACCAAAATGCTGTTGATAATATATACTATTGTCTCTACCAGCTTCTGCATGGGGAACAGCCTCCAGGGAACAAATTGTTCCCTTTACTGTCATAAAACAATTCTTCCAGGCAGTGGAGTGATCTCACGGAAAATAAGTTGTAGCTTAGTCTGTCAGTCTAGACCCAAGTGTACACTAATTCCTAGGCAACGGAAGAAAAAAGAGCTAATGAAGGTTTAGTGCAATGAAGTATTTACCAGAATGGAATGGTACCCATGGAAAAACCCTTGCAACTATACTCTTAATGTTCATATAAATTCACTCCAGATGGATCCTAAACATGCCATTGCAACTGAGAGCAATTAGACAGTCAGGGATGAATTCAGTAAGTGTTAGATAGCACCAGATGGGGTTTACTTCATTTTTAAGCCATGGCAGCAAGGGAAAAGGTCGAGCAAGGGAGTGATAAAAAGATCTGTAGCTCACAAAGCTTCAGATAACTAACTTACTAGAAATAAACCACAGACATCATTTACCAAGTCTAAAGAAAAATGGACTTAAGTATAATAAATTACATTGTCAAATGATCACGAAGTGCTCGCCATCCCTGTCATGTTCAGTGGAGCAACTGGAAACATCATCATCTGCCCTTCAAGTCCTCTCTTTTCTTTACCATTGTTAAGATAATTGAAAGAAGGAGGGCTCATTTTACAACCAGCCATGGGATTAAGACATGAAGTCTACCACATACATCTGTAGAAGTATTAAGTGTCCTCTCTCCAGTGCTTCTGAATGTTACTGGATGTTATCTTAAACATTTATGACATAGGTCTTCATTCTGATGTTTATAATGTTTCTAATATTTCCTACTTTCTGTCTCTTCCTATTTTGGACAAAAATCAAGTCAAATCTGTGATGATGGGGGTTATTACTCTGATCCATTCTGAGTCATCTTAGATTTCAGATCTAATAATCTACTGGATCCTTTGTTTGAATCTTGACATTCAAAGTTCAGTCTTGAAAGTACATCGAGGTGCCAGATCTCAGGACATTAAGTGAAATCTTGGGGAATTATTATTCATATCCACATTTACTATTCATGTCTAGGTCACACAGGGATAATTATCAAAATGAGTGGTGCTACCTATTTCCTGTCACTTCCCTATTGGCATCTGGTGATACTGATTTAATCTGAAAGTGCTTTAATGTGTCTAGCAGTTCTGCAGCCCTTTCAAAGCCAGGTGCAACAGAGATGGACTGTGCTATCAGACACATAAAATTGTACACAACATGCCAATCAGGGCAAGTCAAGTAAGCAGACCATAGCAGAATACAGTAACAATAGGCTCTCGTTGAATAAAGCCTTATTGTCATAAAGTCCAGGAGGGGGTGCAGAGTCTGGAATACGGGCCCTAGTACTAAGGATGAGGAATGAAATAATACATATTCAAAAATGGTATAAAAACAATAGTTTTTGAGTGTTTAGAAACTCTTATAAGAATCCTTGACTGATGAGAATCTTGACAGTTTAGAATTACGTAATTCTCTGCAAACTTCACATATGGTTGTTTTCTGAATTAGAAATCGTATTTCGGCATTTTCTGTTTTCAGTGAAAAAATGAATTCCTGTGAAGGAAATACTGTTTTTTTAACCATAAAAATTGCACATGGTTGATTTGTTTATGCAGTTTTGGAATTTTTCTTCCCAAAACTTCACACGTGGCTATTTTGTACAGAAACAGCATTTTGTATATAGGTAACAGCTTTTTCTGCACAGAAAATATTTTTATTTTATAAATTGTTTCATTTAAACAATGTAGAAAACACAAACAGATCAATCCAAATTCTCCCCATATGCTTGTTCCATATTAATTTGACTTGGAAACAGTTTTGTTTTCCTCCCACCTGTTGCCTTCTGGAGTTTCTCCTCCTCCTCATTTTCATCCTGTTGCTCCGCAGTTGAGTGTGTTTGGGGGAACCTGAATGATTTTGCCAGATTTGCAACAATTGTGTTAGATTACCAACAGACTATCAACATTTATGAATATTAATATGAATGCATCCCATTACATGTTGGACTGTGAACTGTAGACTTTAAAAGCTGAGTCTTCCTCTCTCCTATCCTGTCTTCATGCTGTCAGTACATTTGCTTAGTGATAGGTATTCTTCTCTCATTTTTCTCCATCTAAATTTCCTTTCCAAATCCCATCACAGTTTTGTTGAGAACATAAGGAGAACCATGTATGACACCTTGGGTTCTTTGGAAAAAAAAGGTGGGGCACACATGTAAATAATAAACAAATAATAAATACTATAATACACAATCAAAAAGCAATTTCACATATATTGTTGACCTGAGTATCTTGGCCAATAAATCCCATAATGCATATATAAATTCTCTAAATTAATAATAACAATAACAATAAATGTGAATATCCACTCAAATTTTTTATTGTTTCTGATTGAATGTGCTGTCTCTATTAGCCATCACACTATGGGAAATTTCAGACTGCATTACATGTCCGTGATGTCCAGGTTTTCTCTGGACTATTTCCTCAATATTAAAAATATTAGTGTACCTGTACAAAACCAATTACTGGTTCCAAAACTAATCACAGAATCATAGCATTGGAATGGACCCATTAATTCAATAGGATGTACATAAATGTATACATATATTGTAGTGATCAATTCAATTGGTATAGTTAAGTGTGACTAGTAATTAGATGTAGTTCTTAATTTTTAAAAATGTTTGAATATTTACTATTTGCACTTGTCATAATACATGCTCAGTATCTTCAAGAGTTCCAGCTTTATTTCTTCTTAGTTTGTAGTGTGAAGATGAAAGAGAGAAGAGAGAGAGAGAGAGACAGAGTGAAAGTGAAAACAAGAATTCTCAATTTAAACACCTCTCTTGCTGAAGACTACGTGAGTGTTTCTCTGGGTGCTAAAATATGCAGTGTTTGACATCTATGTTTTCCAAAATCAAAGAAGAAGCAGTGCTACAAAAGACCCTTGCTTCTAAATGTTCTTTTACTATTTATACTGCATGTCAATATTTTCCAAAGTGACCTTCCTGCTAACATTTCTCTCAGTGGGTGTTGTTTTTGAGTGATGATGGAGATTTGGTGGTGATGTACTAAAGATAATTTGGTTTGTTCCTGAAATGGGTAAATGGCTGCAAACATGTCTGCTTTAACATTCGTTCTGTTTCCATCCCATGTAACTAATTTATACTCATTACTTACAGGTCTAATTTCATGGTTTTCTTTTTTAAAAGAAAATAAAAGAAAGCAATGGGGAGTGGAATGAAAAATATGCAAATACCAAAGTTAGCTAAAATTAGGATTTTCCCCAGTTTCTAAAGAAGTTAGGTTCTTCACCATGTACTTGAAAGATGTACAACTGAGAAGTGGGAAAGGGAAGTAACTGCACATCAGTCGAGAACACATTGATATAACTTTGGCTATTGAAATGATTGCCCTCCAGACTCATAACCAATCAAGTCAAAGAAATTGTATCTAATAACAGCAACATGAATTGAAATTATAAATATCCATGTAAATTATTGTTAAACTCCTGAAACATAACACCTTGTTAATGAACATTTGAAAAATATGAATAGGTATTTTTCCATTTGTCCACTATAGAGGTTTTGGAAAGTATCTCCCAGTAAAGAAAAGTCACCATTAAACACAAAAGGAGACTGGCCAAACGGCCAGTGTTTCTTTACCAGAAATGAGAGTTCCTTCATACTTATAATGTTTGAAAGCCCTCTCTAGACAAAGTTCTAGAACGTGAGGTGGCTCTCAGCTTCAGGAGTTTCTGGAAGGAATTAATCATATAGATCCATTTGCATTTAGGGCATGGTTAGGAAATAGAGATGAGTTTGGTTGCCTTGATGTATGACTTAGACAGGGAATTTTGAATAACAACGCTATGGAGCAAATTCTAAACCATAAGCAAGAAATCAACTGAGAGTGACACTGTTGTAATTCACAATGTAATGTATAACTCAGCAAATATAGGTAATCCATAACAGTGTTAATAAATGCTTAGAGTTCCTACCATCCATATGTAAAGAACAAAACACAAATAGAGAGTGCCCCTGCTTTCACCAAGTTCCAATCACTTGATATAAACGGCGTGTTCAGTTCCATATGGTGGTGATTCAAAACGAAAATTGAAGGGTAATTGTAATCCACTCGTCAAAGGGAACTCAAAACCCAAGCCGCAAACGCGCCTGTAAAGCCAGAATTCCAACCAAAGTGCAGTGAATGGGCTAAGGGCTGGTGGCGGCTTGGTAGCGGTGTCCGGCTGAAAGTAAACAGAGGCTGGCGAAGCTCTCGGTGAGAGGAGTAGTAAACTGCTGAAGCCAGTGGTAATGCGAACCATTTCTGTTCCGTAGCAGCCGGAGGAAGAAAGGTGCCTGAAGGAATACCCAATTATTCAAAGTGGGATTGTTTACTACTAAAGAAGCAATTCAATAGTAAACTGGAGTACTGGAGGATTTCTAATCAACAACTTTGAACCTTTGGTGTCCCTTATGGTTCTAGTCCAATGGTTCTCAACCTGAGGGTCCCCAGATGTTTTGGCCTTCAACTTCCAGGAAGCCTAACAGCTGGTAAACTGGCTAGGATTTCTGAGAGTTGTAGGCCAAAACACCTAGGGACCCACAGGTTGAGAACCACTGTTCTAGTCAATTTATGATTTGACATCTATATGAAACCACTCGGAAAGGTTGTTTAGAGCAGTGTTTCCCAACCAGTGTGCCGTGAGCGATCATCAGGTGTGCCGTGGGAAATTGGAACCTCCAATACCCTTTCTTCCCCCTCCTGCTGAACACTTTTCTTCTCCACTTGGGCTCCCTTCTTCCCAGCCTCGTTCTGCTCGCTTTGCCTCACTTTGCTCTGGGGCAAGTCCCCCCTCCCCTCCTGAACATGCTCACGCTATTTTCCCCAAACTCCATCTGTGTTCACATTTGGGCATCTTGAGTATTCATGCCAAGTTTGGTCCTTATCCAACATTGTTTCAGTCCACAGTGCTCTCTGGATATAGGTGAACTACAACTCCAAAGCCCAAGGTCAATGCCCACCAAACTCTTATAGTATTTTCTCTTGGTTATGGGAGTTCTGTGTGGGAAGTTTGTGTCTTTCTGCCATTCCTGCCAGGATATCTATGTTGTGTTCATCGAAACAGGCCCAGGTTTCACACTGAGTGTATAAATACATTTAAAACAAATTAACTATATGTATTACTGTGTTAGAGTGTCATTTTGTGTCATTTTGGTTGGTGGTATGCCCCAGGATTTTGTAAATGTAAAAAATGTGCCGCGGCTCAAAAAAGGTTGAAAAACACTGGTTTAGAGTCTGGAGATTACATGAAATTGGCATGCTACTAAGATCCAACACAAATTCTCCTTTTAGTATGAATCAGAAACTGACTTGGTTGTGAACTACCATCAGTCATCGATAATTGATTTAGGATGAATTGGGGACAAAATATGTTGAAGCTTAATACAGATACAGCATATAAAAATATGCTTCTGGTCACTTATAAGGAAGATCAAGTAAAATAAAATCAGCCAATGCTGATGTATTCTTGGACATTGCAATAAGCCTGGATGCTCAGACTCCTGTGGTGGTCAGAAGTGCATTGCACAATTATAGTCAACAGCATAGCTGCTTCAGCCATTCACATAAATTTATGAGTTGACCACAAGGACACATGTCTTAGTTATATCCTGTGTATTACTATAATGTGCTCTATGTGAGATTAGCTTTGCAAAGCACTCAGAAACTGTAGTGGGCTTAAGGAAGTACTGTAGATCCAATCAGTTGACAAGGAGTTGGTTACATGGAGCACACTACACTCTTGTTACAACACTTCTACCAACTACCATACTGTTTCCAGATGCACTTCAATTCATGCAGCTGTGATCTGGGTTCTGTTCTTTCACACGAAGCTAGGCTTTGATCTCCTGTGTTTCAGGTACCTAGTTTCGTGTCTTAGAGCTGTGCAAAAAGAAGAGGGGACACCCCCCAGTTGATTATTATACATCCAAAAGTTGGCAAAAGTGCTACAGTAGTTATCTGATGACATGCTACATTTATACCAGCATCTGAATTACTAGGAGTGCATATCCTATCAAGTATAATGGCACCAATTCCTTTCAATTTCTTTAAAACCATTTCATTTCATTCATTTCAGAATAACTTAAATGAAGTTTTCATTTATTTGAAGCGCATTACCTGTCATGAGAAATTTCTTCTTTTCCATTCTAGCCTAGTTTTTTTCTGTTCAATTTCATAATATCGGTTGGCTTGGACATATAGTAGATAGTCCTTTGCAATTCAAATTCTAAATGTAAGGATATTTAATGCCTGTCTTAACATTATCCATATTTGGATGTCATGATTCTTTATCAGAACTTATTACTGTTCATTAACTCCTTCTCTTTCCAAACCCACAGAATTGTGATATATTTGGGCAGAATGTGACATGGGGTGCACTTACATTTCCCTTCAAGATATGAGTTGTCATTTCCCCGTTTTCACCATGTCTTTATAAGACCATGTATATCAGTGCAGGTGGGCACTGGGTTCTCTGACATTATCATGGTATGCTATTAATGTTTTATGTAGGTGAGCACAAATCACTAGCATTTAGGACTTTGGAAATGCCATTTAATTATCAGTCTAGGTGAAGGTTATTTCACACTGTCATTCCACAGGAAGGACTCACTGACCAGCTGAGAGTATTTTACAGTCTTCAGCACTATTTGCATCCATTTATGATATCATCTAGTGCACCTATACTGATGTAAAATAAAAACAGATGCTTCAAAAATGGTCATAGAACTTTGTGCTAAATCAGGGGCAAGATTCTTTTGGGGGTATTCTGTGGGAGGAAATTGATCCACATCCTCACATTTCAGGATGGGAATGTGTCCCACAATACCCCTGGAATCACACGGTAGGGCTTCAGCCTAAGAAGAATGGAATGGTCACCAAAAGATCAAATAGATCTTTTACCCCCCTCAAAATCACCTTGCTCACTGATGGGCTTCACACATTGTTGTTTTCAGATTCATTGCATTATAATACACTTCACCCTCCAACAAGTTGGGGGGTGGAGCAATTTTGTCTCCTCCCCACGGAGAAGAGATTGGTTAATTTCGCAGAACTTTCTTGAAGGGAGGAGGGGCTGGCATAGTGTGGTGCCAGCCCCTTCTCCCTCATTCTGCGAAAGGACATCGCCCACCACTCCCGCCCATGGACAGTATCATAATGATCGTCAAATGGTTTAACATTTGGGGTCGGATAGGAATTTTCCCATGAGGGTTTTGCCTATGCTATACTGTTGCCTTAGGGGTTAGATGGAATGGTCGGCTTGTAAACTAGCCAAGCGTAAACAGACTTGTTATTCAAAGGTTTGTTTACACTTAAGGCACCCCTTAAGGGTGTGGGGCATTCTGCAAACACTCACCTAGAGGTTAATTTTAGGGGTGAGGTGAATGCCCCAGGAGTGGGGAGAGTCTGGTCTCAAAAGTTGAGAGAGGTTTCTCCTGATGTTTCCCTTATGGGTTGCCTGGGTTTAAATCTACAGGGGACCCAAGTAGTGCGCCTGAAGAGCTGAGGGGTAGACTTTAGAAGACGCTACCTCAGCTTAGACACACCAAGTTGAACTGACACCTAAAAGTTAGTTGAGTTATAAGTTAAATAGGTAACTATAAATAAAAGTTGCCCAAATTTAAATCCATTTATTTTGTGTCTGTCTCTTTATTTCTGGGGGTTGGAAGACAAATCTTCTTAACTAAGCATTATCAGGTTGTAAGTGTGCACCTGCTCTTAACAAAATAAGGTTTTGTCCTGGGTTTAAAACTTATGTGGAGGGAGTATTCAGAAAAGTTACACAGATACATTTCTGGATTATTGGACAGAATGCTTTCTATATAAAGGTAAGGATAGTTTAATTGACATAACAAAATTGTAGAATGAAGGGTTTAAAAAAAATCAATGAAAGATAGCTGATGCCACCTTGAGGTTTCTTTTGACACCGCAGCTTACCAATTGATGACACCAAAGCAAATCTACCCCATTTATCAAAGCATGAAATTCCACTAAAGGATTAAGGTCAATCATTCAGGTTTTAGCCAATTTCTAATATTTAGACAGAACCTGTCATTTTTAGGGCTTATATAGTTTTTCAGCTTTAATTGTGTGACAACCCTTTTACCAGGTGTATGAAGGGCTTGTCAAAAAATGAAGTGACAGAAGTAGAGAACGGGTGGAAAATGAACTCGTTTCAGGGGTATACTCCTTTAGAGATGGGGAGCTAAGCCAGCTATTTTTAAATCAGTTGTCAAAATTTAGAATTGGTGTATTAAAACAGATCGAGGTTATACTTAAAAAAAAGAATTACTAAGTCGGAAGTTGGAATTTATTGTGTTTCTATGCAAACAAACTTCTAAACTAAAATGATCATCAGTTTATAGGTAGTGGGAATCCCACTCCTCCATTGCCAATCTGGGGAACTGCACAACCAATATATTTTCTTTGCAACACAGAACAAACATGAAGTAATCAACTCACTCTATCTATTTCTCTCCAACCCAAGGCTTTAAGACAACAGCCTGAACTTAAGTTCACCAGCATTGAAGAATAAATGTTGTTAATAGGCATACCCTCCATTGGTACCCATGGCTTTCTTTGCGGTGTTAGTGTAATGGTTATGTATTTGGAGATGGTTGGGTTATAGAAAGGAGTGAAAGAAGTTTCACCAATAGTAGTATATTTAACTAATTGGCTTTTGCTTATACAGCTACTTATTCTTAACCTCCTGCATATTGGCCCTCATATTTGAACTTAGATACAGTACCAGTCTCCTAAGGTCTGAGCTGAGCACAGACATCACTTCATCCCATGTTGGCAGGATGAGACATATATCTCACCATCCACTCAGACAGGCTAACTTTGGTTGGGATACATATCAGCTAAGAATTATGACTAAAGAATAAGCCATAGGCCAAAACCGAAAGACATTCAAAAGATACTGAAACACAGAAGGGCTCAGAGTGACTTTACTGCTTTAGCAAGGTTTATCTGAACAGTATATCTCTTGTAGCACATTCTATTCATGAGGAGCCAATGGGTGTCCTGGTTGGTGAGGAGAGCTAGTCCACTACTTAACAATACTAAAAACTGTAGACAGACACTGTATGAAGTTTACTGACTGACCACACAGAGTAGCTAACTACACATTAGCCCAGCAGTCCCCAATCTGGTCCAATCTGGCAGCTCTTGACAAAGTGTTAGAAACATGACCTTTTCCAGAATTCAACACAATACCATTTCTGCAACTGATCTCCATCACTATACTTTGTAATCATGATTTGATTTGCAGCATGCTTGGCCTCTATTAAGTGTATTTTGATACATTGCCCATTAACACAAAAAAAAAAATAAGCACCCTTTTGAACACATATATCATCTTTTTGTAATATCATTACAATGTATGATTTAATAAAATCTGTGGGTGTATACACCTACACAGTAGCTTTCAGAAGAAAGCCTTATTAATGCAACAATGTATATTTTTCTCCAAGGTTTTGGAAATCAAGTAAGAAAATCCTGCTGGGACACTTGCTACAAATATCTTCTTTTCAACAGTATTGGAAGCTTTCAATGCTGCAATTTTACTGCTATTGTAATGTAGTTGCGAAGTGGACAAAAATGATGGTATTTTTTTAAAAAACCCTGTGATAACATGCAGTTGTTGTTGTTGTTGTTGTTTATCCGTTCAGTTGCTTCCGACTCTTATGGACCAGCCCATGCCAGAACTCCCTGTTGGCTGTCATCTCCCCCAGCTCCTTCAGGGTCAAGCCAGTCACTTCAAGGATACCATCCATCCATCTTGCCCTTGGTCGACCCCTCTTCCTTTTTCCTTCCATTTTCCCCAGCATCATTGTCTTCTCCAAGTTTTCCTGTCTTCTCATTATGAGGCCAAAGTATTTCATCTTTGCCTCTACTATCCTTCCCTCCAATGAGCAGTCAGACTTTATTTCCTGAAGTATGGACTGGTTGGATCTTCTCACAGTCCAAGGCACTCTCAGAACTTTCCTCCAACACCACAGTTCAAAAGCATCTATCTTTCTTCACTCAGCCTTCCCTATGGTCTAGCTCTCACATATGTAGGTTACTACGGGGAATACTATTGCATAGTATAACATGCAGTAGTATTCCTTTTATTAAAATATGAGTCTTGTTACAAAAACCCAATGACTACAAATTGGCCATTAAAAGCCTTAAGTTGAAAACCAGAAGTTTCCAATTCAAATGTTAAATAGACTCCAACGAGATCCAAAGAGCATTTCTATATTTTGTAAGACAGAGTAAATGTGAGGTTGTTAACATAATTAATAACTGCATGTGTACTTTCTAAGAAAATATTAGAAGCTGCAGGACAATCCACTTATAAGCCCAAGCAAAATGATAGGAAATCTTGAATCTTCTGCCCACCAACAGTCCCTGTTCTCTATTCTTTTCATTGGTATGAAAAGTATCACTAGCCTGAATAGAGCTTCTCTTCCAATGTAAATGGGGGACAGAAACAAAACAGACTGGGATGGCAAAGGAATAAAAAAACCTTCAAAGTTTTCTGGTCCAAATTGGTTTTTCTGTGATTCCTAAAGCCTGTCATTGTCAGGGGCGGTCTGAGGTAATTTTAAATGGTAGGCGAACATTATTTTGGTGCCCCCCCCAAAAAACATTATTTTGCCCCCCCATGTAAAACAAATATACAATGAGACTATCACAATACCATTAGTAGTATTATATTGTATCAATGTATATACAATATATTATACCATACTCATACTATATTATATCATAATTATATTATACTACATTACAATATAATTATATTATAATATATTGACATTATAATATAATATAACATTCCATTATATTATTATTATAAAATAATAAATAAAATTATTTATTTAAATGAAATTATCCTCTACTAAATATTTTCATTACTCCTATAAAACTCAAATAACCCAAAATAAAGTAAAATAAAATATTATATATTACTATTTTGTACAATACCACTATACTGCAATATTGTTTGTAATATTACATGTAATATAAAATATATCATTCTATTGTTATATTGTATTTGTATTATATTGTATGACAGTATTAAGCAGAACTGTATAATAATCAACAAGAAATGCCATGTAAATGCATCTAAATCAGAATCTATTACCTACCACCCGTCTCATAATTCATAGGAGTCTCCCATAAGTCCAAAATTAGGATCCCAATGTAAATGTAAATAGAAAAACAGCCAAAATGTTCAAATGAGGTCGAATACAGGCAGCGCAGCCTGGGAAAACTTGGGCCCTCCCTCCCTCCTTCTAAGTGTTTTGGACTCCAACTCCCACAACTCCTCATAGCCTCAGGCCCCTCAGGTCTAGACAGAAATAGTGCCGAAGAAAGGAAGGAGGGAGAGAAGAGATCGCAGAGGAGGAGGAGGAGGAGGAAAGCCCTTCATTCATTCCTTCACTTACACTTCCTTCACTGATTCTTTTCTCCTTTCCCGCAAACGCGCCCGCAGCGGAGACAAAAGGAGAAGGGAAGCACTCCCTGCCTGCCCGATAGGGAGTGCTTTGCTTACAGTCTTCTGCGCAAGGGAGCTACTGGGCATGCGCGGAGGTTTTCGCGGATGTGCAGTTGCTCCTGTGCTCAATTTCAGCTCTGGAGCAACTGCGCCTGCGCGAAAACCTCCGCGCATGCCCAGAAGCGGCGTCGGAACACACAAGGCCGGGGCCCAAAAGCAGGCAGCTGCGGTGCTGCCTGAGGAACATCGGCAGGGCCAGGATGGTGCTCCATGTGGCCAGGATGGCGCCCCCTTCCCAGATGGCGCCCTAGGCAGCCGCCTACTTGGCCTACCTTGTAGGACCGCCCCTGGTCATTGTTCATTTGTACAAGACAGGATTACTTGTATTTCCAAGGATATTGAATTCATTTCCTTTTCCCATACAGAATGTCATGGGAAAAGTAGACAGACACTACAGATAAGTTTGAATAAATAAATAAATATAGAAAGTTTGCACAAATTGTGATGTCCCATCAAGCCAAATCTAGCCCTTCAATCGCCAGTGATCATCTGAAAATATTTTGTTTTGCTTGTTCCTCCACCAATCCTGCAGTTTACAATAAATGTGGGGGTTTGTCAACAATTGGCAGTGGGGCTTTCCATTTAGACAATCCCACCACTGTGGCACTATCCCACCACTATTTACTTTTAATACACCAAATGTGACATCTTCCATGGTGTTCACTGCAATTACTAAGAGTGGGGGCTTTCCCTGATCCCCACCTCTGCCACAATGTAAGAACTTCCTCTTGTTCTAACTGTGTGACACCACCTGTGAAGATAACCTATATGCCTTCAATGTCCCTTAGAAACTTGGCAGAACAGAATATGCATCTTAGTCGAAGAAATAGATTTTGTAGATAGGACATGCAGAAATAGCAATTGATAACTTACCATGGAGCAATGAGACCAGATATAGACAGTTGGGTAAAACAATGGACACTTTGTTCACCTAATTATTTACATCACAATCCTGGAAGCCTCAAAAGTGAGGTGCCTGGTGCAGGTGCAGCTGAGGCCAAACGTCATTCCTTGAGTACCTCCTCAGGCTTTCCTGGGAAAAGCAACTGGTTTTAGGAGGTAATCCAGAAACTGGTCCTCTTCTGAAAGGTAGACCTGAGTGTTTCCATTCAAAACAAAGTACTTTAAAAGTGAGTGAAAAATCCCAGATCTGTCTCAAGGACAAAGACCTTCCCTACCTCCAGGTCACATCTCAGGTTCCTAGAGAGAGAGCTCTAGAGTTCTACTCCACACCAAAAGAATCCCAAGTTACACATAAAAACTCTTACACTCTTCTCTGCTAACTGTCATGGATGAAAGTTAAACACCTTTCTAGACTCTTTCTACCAGTAGACCAGGACCCTCACTCCTCACTGTAGGTCTTCCAGGAACAAACTATTTTCCACCTCAGAAAAATAAACTCAATCTGCTCTGTAGAGTTCTCAGCAGTGGAGCACTATTGCCATATGACAAAGAAAGTGGCCCAGTCCCTTATTTGTGGTAATACATATTTCCCTGTTCACTCTTCTCCATGCTAATCCAATCTTGACTCCTTCTGGTCTTCTAGCTCAGTCCCTCTACCTAAGCCATGCAGTTTCTTTCTAGACACTTGAGCTAGTGGTTCTGCCTTATATTACCTCTGAAGTAAAGCAGGGAACGTCTGTATATCCAAATCAAATTCTTTATTCTTGTTTCATCAAAATAAATTGATTCAAAATCATCACAGTATTCGTGGAATCAAGGTGAATACATGTTGCAAATGTAGAAGAATCCAACTTCCGATCAAAACATCCCAAGGCAATAAAGTAAATAAATGCGGAACATTCAACAATCAGTATATAATCCGGGATGGAAAGGAAGGGTGCGGGTCGACGGTCAGAATAAGGCCTTGCCGTTTCGCCTGTATAGGCTTCGTCTGGACCCGAGGGGTAACAATATCCACAAATAACAACAATTCCACTGGTCCGGGAAGTCTAGTGAATAAATATACAAAGTATAAGTATAGCAATATAATCATATGCATCAAATCTTGCATTCCAAATGGAGAACAACACCAAAAAGGACACCAGGCTCTAAAAAGAATACATACCAATGTTTGATGTCTTGGTGTGGTTACGGAGCGATCCGTTCAAGAACTATTACTTTGAAATATTACCTCTGCCTCTCACTCACATGTGACAGCACAGCGTATCATGTCAGTCACAAAGGCTGCTAGTCTCTGCCCAGTGAAAGCCATCAAAGCAAGGCTCCTCCCTTGCAGTGTTTTGTGCAAAATGGATCCAGAACCTACTAGTAGATCCAGTACCTTCAGACACAAATAGTCTGGTCCACAACAGGTACATGTCAAGTCCAATGTTGCCGAGCATGATTCTAAAGCACTTATTTTCTCCCTGAAGATGAAGGAAAATATGTGAATATTCTTTAGGCAACATAGTTCAAAACAAAGAATGTGGCTAATTCCATAGTGTGCAGCTAAGGTTCAAAGCAGGTCACAAGAAGGCGATGGGCAGATTGTGAGGTTCCAATAGGTATCAAGAATAAAGTGACAGATGTTTTACAATTTCTATCCCACCCAGCTAGGCTGTCTGGTTCTTGATATCATCAAGGTGATGTCATATAAAATCTGGGCTCAGACCTGCCATGTCTTTGTAGTACTGGGCCAACTTGCAAGTCAAAGATGTGGCAGGTCTGATCCCAGCTACTTGATGACATCACCTTGATGATATCAGAAAAAGCTACTGCAACTTGACAGCTCAGCTGGATGGGATGGGAATTGTAAAGCATCTGTCACTTCATCCCTGATAACTTTTTCTGGTGTATTTCCTGATCTTGTCCTGTATAGAGATGGGATTCTGCACAAAGTGAATTTACTCTATAGTAATATTCTCAGTATAAGATGTGTCTGTGTGTGTGTGTGTGTGTGTACACACACACACACACACACACACACAGAGGAAATCACAGAAAAGCGAATTACATTAGATAAAATGTCCTGATGGTATGAGCTGTTCAACAGTGGAATATATTGCCTTGGAATGTGGTTAAGTGCCCTTCTTTGGCTGTTTTCAGATAGAAGCTGGATGATCATTCGGCACAAATGTATTGACTATATTCCTGCTTGGCAGCGAGTTGGGCTGGATGGTCCTTGTAGTCGCTTCCAGTCTGTGATTCTGTTTCTAAGGGTCTTTGGGGGCATTTAGGTTGTCTTCACAGGTGGTGTCACACAGATAGAACAAGAGGAAGTCCTTACATTGTGGCAAAGGTGAGGATCAGGTAAAGCCCTCACTCTTGGTAATTGCAGTGAACACCATGGAACATTTCACATTTGCTCAATTAAAAGTGGTGGGATATAATTTTTTTGGCCAAACTGGTGGGATTCATTTTCCATTTCCATTTCACTTTATTTCTTGATTAGTCGCTCTCCACCAAAGGTGCTCCGAGCGACTTACAAATTAAAATAGCATTGCACAATATAAGAACATTTAAAACCAAGCAGTGACTATTGACAGTTAGGTCTGATTACAAATTGAATGTGCAACCAAAAAGCCAGGTCTTGAGTGCTTGTGTGAAGGATTGCAGCTCCGACATTGCTCTAACATATGGTGACAACGAGTTCCACAGAAATGGAGCATAGATCGAAAAAACTCGGTGCCTTGTCACTTCCAGGTGCAGCTCCCTGGGGCCCGGTATGTATAAAAGATTCTCCTGAGCAGGTCGAGGAGACCGCTGGTGGAGAAAAGGTATGAGGCGATCCCTAAGATATAAAGGTCCTTGGCCGTTTTGAGGTCTAAATGACAGGATCAGTATCTTATACGAGATCCGCTGTACTATTGGTAACCAATGCAGATAGTGTAGAATCAGTGTAAGTGTCACACCTCAAGGGCCTCAGGCATCAGTTTTGCTTGAGCAACACCTCAGCCATGCTGGCTGCAGAGAACTTTCCAAGCCAGCTTGTTTCACTCCAGAGCTTCCCTCCGGGCCCCTTTGTCTTTCCCGTGTGAAACAGGTACCGAATGCACAACATGGATAGGCCAAGGTTATTCAAACGAGCCTCCCCTGATAAGTGGAGCACCTCGGAGATGCTTCAAGTCCGGCTCCCCTTCGCCAGCTGTGAGCTGCTAACGAGTTGTGCATTCCAGAGAGACGGAGGTAGCTAAACATATAGACAGTCATCAATCATGGAACTTTGACACTCGACACATTTAGATCAAAGCCACTGGACACTATAACTGCCCAGAGATGCCCATTGGAGGTATCTCATACCAACTTCACATTTGAAGGATGCTTCTGTGAGAGAGGCCACTTCGGGCCTTCCAGAAGCCTGCGCCAGCCAGCTGTGGGCTGATTTGATCCTGCCCAGTGCCACGTTCCTGTGTTGTTCCTGCAAAGACTTCACAAGCTACTGAACTTTATTGCTTCCAAGAAAACCCTCCTTGCCATCTTAACCGGCTGGGAACCTTTAAGAGACTTTCCTTTGCATCCGGCTTGTTTCCTGAACCCATCCGCTTGGATTCCTGTTGCTGCGGGATTATATACTCTCCGCTGACTCCTGTTAATTGCTGCTATTTGGAGGCCTTATAGAATTGCCTCCAAACACTTTCCTATACCTTTTATTCACAATAAAACCTGTTGTACCTCAGCTGCTGTGTGGTTTATCCAGGGAGGTCAAGTCCCAAGGGCCTAGAGGGCAACAGTAATATGGGACCTCATAGGTGATCTCGATAGGAGCCTCGCCGCCGCATTTTGGTCCATCATAATCTTCTGTGTTGTTGACTTTGGGAGGCCAGCATATAAGGCGTTACAATAGTCCACCTTGTGGTGACTGTTGTGTGGACTACCGTTGCCAGTGCTTCTACCAGGAGGTAGGATGCCAATTCCCTTGCCTGGTGAAGATGGAAAAAGGCCTGTTTACTTATAGCAGTAATCTGGGCCTCCATCGTCAACACTGAGTCCAACACGACCTCCAGGTTTATAACAGTGGTAGATGGAATCAAAGCTTTTCCATCAAAGTCAGGCAGAGACTGGGATTGCCCAAATGGAAAACCCCACCATCAATTGTTGGCAAACCCCCACATTTACTGGCAACTGCAGGATTGCTGGAGGAAAAAAGTTCATGCCTTGATTATAATACATCCCACATGTGCCATTTATACTTTTACAAATAAAAGAGATGGGCAGCATGCCATTTGGTATTGTTTAAATTAGAACTGTAATTCAGCATAAATGATCAATGGAAAACTCAGAGATATAGGGAAACAATATAATACTAGACAATTAGCATCTGTAATTCCCTAGGCTAGGATGTATTTATCAGGAAACTCTGAAACCAAATGAATGTAAAAATGAAACTTTTTTTTCCTCCAGTGAATAAGATGATTAAAAGAGGACACATTAGTGTCGAATTCACATACAATATTTTGAAGTGTGGGATGTTGCTTTAACTAATATTTCCCTGTAGAACATCAGTATTCTGAGTCATGTTAGGATAAAAAGGCAGTAAATGTAGCAATGCAGAAGGTTGCAGACAGTATACGTAAAGCCCCCTTCTATCAATATAGTATGCCAAGCAATAGAAACAATTATTGATTGTTAGCAGGATGGATTTTTAACAAATGCTTCTGTACTTAAAATTATCACACAAGCTAGTTATTACAAATATCAATTTTTAAATCTGATTATTTTATACATTCTTCGAATCCCATGGCCTTATTTATTTCCAAAATCTATCATGTTGTTGTTGACTGAAATTTAAGGAGAGGTAATTAATTTATTTTACACGTTTGTAATTGTAACTTCTTAAGTTATTTCTATAGTGACCTTTTCACCACTAAATTATGATGAACAAATAGCATGTGGTCCATTTGCTATGTCCCATGCTGCTACCTCATAATCTTCTGGCGAACTTCAAACAACAACTAAGAGGACAGGACAGTGCCTTTTTGTACCATGGACCAGAACTACTAGAGGAACAGAAAAATTATAATGAGCTTGATAGTTAGAATTGTTTGGGTGTCACGCAAAAGGGGAAATAATGACAACACACTTGGTAGATTGAAAGTGTCACACAGTGTTGCTACAGCAACTGAATTTGGCAATCCGATGGAACATGGTGCCATATTTTCCAACTGAAGGAAACTGAATTACTCATCTGCCACTAGCAGCTCTATGCCAACAGCTATTCTCATGCAACCAAGGGCACACAATAATACTTCAGCGAACATACAGGGATCTTCTCATATTTATCATGTTTTAAAATCAAACCATAAGACATAGGCAGACTCTTGTAATTCAAGTATGTTATAGGGAAACATAATACAAATTGTGCCATGCTCTCATTTGACAGAATCAGAGATTTGGAAAGGCTAGAAGAAAACCATCTGTTCAACCTCCTGCCCAGAAAGCAGGACATCTATCCACCTACATACCATTCATACCACAGTATGCCAATATTAAAATGAAGATGGTCCCAGATTTAATAGCTCCAGATGACACACAAATTTGCCTATTCCTAGCGGAAATGAGCGAATGGAAAGAGAATGACATGTAATGTCATTATCACAATGGCAAATGATATTTAATAACTTGGACTCCTACAACTTGGCAGTCTCTAAAACAATGCTATTTTTTCAATCTGAAGCTTTTATTTTATTGTAGTTTTAACATATACAGTATTTAAACATTGTTATACTTAACACTTTCCCTTAACAACTTGTACAGAACATGTATGTCTTAATGCCTATAGTATTTCATCCTTCGGCTTCATTACATATTGTCCTATCACCCAGTGCTGAAAACAATGCTATGTACAGTAACCTATCCATATTTACTCAGAGGTAGTCACACCAAAGATAAATACTTTTTCGATATATTACACATTATTTGTATAGGAAAGTATGAATGATAAGGTAAAAAATAACTGGAGCCAATATTATTCATTATTTAAATCAACAAAAGAATAACTATTTATGATATTTGGGGGGGAAAACTTTACAATATATACCCAAAGTTAATATGGACAATTTTTTTTGTTAGTCCTCATAAGTTAGATCAATTTTGTTAAATTTATACTTACAATGCAATATCTGATATGGGGGGCATGGCCCATGCCAAAAACTTTAGAATCTAAATTTACCCAATACTTTTTTGTTTGAATTTTGTAAACCTCAGAAGCCTCCCAAAGTCAGTTTTACCTTCAGCACAAGCAAGCAAAGCAAAGTCAAAAAGGTCGCTCTTCTTCTTTGAATTAATGGCCTCTTGCTTTGACGAGAGTGAAGCATCAGGTAGAAAGCAGAGTTTGCTGGAAAAGAGACTGAGACAGCACAGAATTCTGGGAAATGTAGTTTGGGAAAGCAAGGAGAATTCAAAAGACCCTGCCCTAAACTACATTTCCTAGAATTCTGCTAAGCATCATAATAGTTGGGCCAGATGGACCCGAGTCCAGGCCCTCTAAATACCTCTCCAGGGGGTTTTGAGATTAGGGTGGGGGATTCCTGGGCCCCTTCAGGTCACCATGTGCACCCAGCCCCGACTCACCTCAAATTCAAGGGGTGCAGTGGGCTGGGCCTGCATGCACGTTGCAGCCTGTTTGCAGGGCTTGGGCTGGGTGGTAAGGGAGTTGGCCCAGTCTCTCCCCCATTCAGAGCGGCGGGGCTTGTTTCTTTACAGGGCCGCCAGTCAAAAGTTGATAATAATAAAATAATAATATCATTATTAAATTTAATGAAATAAGGAAATAAGAGGAAGGCTTTAGGGGGCTTTTCTAGCCCGCGCTTCCCAGCTTGGGCGGGAGGCAGGCTCACTCGGCTTGGAGCAAGCGCACGCTGGGCTGCCTCCATGGCATAAGTCCCGGGTTCTGCGGTCTTGCTTGGCCGCCGGGAGTGCTGCGCTCTCGCTGGCCATTGCTTGTAGGGAGGTCGGCCTGGCAGGGGCCGCCCGCGCGCGGGCCCTCTTTTTCGCCACGCGGACTTTGCCGCTGCGGCCTGGCCGGCTCGGCTGAAGCGGCGTGCGACCGCTGCCTTCCTGCGTAGCACTTGGGCCTCTCGGCCTGTCTGCGCATGCGTAGGTGGATGCGCATGCGCGATGCAGCTGGTTGTGGATGCCATTTTGCCGTACGGCAGATGGGGATGGGGGCCGCCATCTTGCTGTACGGCAGATGGGGATGGGGGCCGCCATCTTGCCGTACGGCGGTCTTTTGTTGGGGGCCGCCATTTTGGACATATGGCGGCCCGCGATGGGGGCCGCCATGTTGGCCGCATGGTGGCCTGCCACTGGGGGCCGCCATTTTGTATGGCGGCCATTTTTAATTGATTAAATATATATTTATTTAAATAAATTTTTTTTAAAAAGGATTAAAATAAATACATAAATAAATAAAATAATAATAATTTTTTTTAAAAAAGAGAGAGAACAAGAAAAAGAAAGAACATGAAATAATAAATTAATTAAACATTACATATATGTTTAAGATGATTATATATATTTATTTAAAAAAATTGAATTGAAAGAGGAATATGTATATATACCTATAGATTATAAATATATATTTATATATATAAAAAATAATAATAGCAAATGGAATGGAAGGTAAAATTATTGTATATATAGTTTATCTTAATGAATGAAATGAATAAAGCGAATTGATAATGAGGCAATTCGCATGAATTCTGTTTAGGCAACCTTTGGGTGCCATCACTTAAGGAGGTTGGTTTGCCAACTCTTTGGCAGAGGGAGCTCCCGACTTGTGGTCCAGCTCACTGACTATTGACCTATTTTAAGAAATAAATAAATGAATAAAAATAAATAAATGAATAAAAATTAATATTTTATTAACTAATAGGGATTAGGTGGTGGCAAGGGTCACATGATCGATCATGGTTGTTTCCCTCCTTCTGGTGCGAGCTCCCGACATGTGGGTTCTGCTTGTCACTGACCTAAATAGATAATATATATAGAGAAAGAGAGAGTGAGGGAGGGAGAGAGAAGAATATTTGTGTGAGCTCCGGACATGTCAGTTCGCTACTGACCTAAATGTTAATAATAATACTAACAGAATAAAAAGACAAAAATAAATTAAAATTTAATATAGGCTATAAAGGGGGGAAGAAGAGGTGTCACATGTTGCAATGGCAGGATGGCAGGCGATATGACTGTGTCCCTCCTTTCCAGTTCTAATGGGCGTCGGACCTAAATGAGGATTCCAGACACTTTGGTTACTGCTTCCATTGACATTTTGTCTTGTTTCTCTTGCATTCTCCTTGTATATATGTCGGCAGGCTTTGGACCTAGCGGAGGATTGTGGGCGCTTTGTTTTGCTGATTATTTTAACAGTTTGGCTTCATTCACAGTCCAAATGGCGCCTAAGACGGGCGTCAGTGGCTCTAAAGGCAAGAGCCCGGCTATTAAGACCATGGCATTAACTGCCACTGTCCCCGCCTACCTTTCCTTTGAAGGATGGGTGGTGTTTCGGTGGAAATCCTGGACGTCATCATAAGAAGGGTCCAGGAAATGGAAGGCGAGATGGCTTTGTCGCATAAGGGGGGAGGCACTGTTTGCCCGATTGGAGAGCCGAGACCTTATCTGTGCTTATCTGTTGTCTCGCGCTTCCTTATAGCTGCCAAGGGGAAGCCCAGACCAGGGCCAGATAGCGGCTCATATGCACCACACCACATAGGGATAGGGGGATAAGCAGCCACTGCGCAAAAGAGCCAGGATCAAGAAGGAACATCTTCAGGAGCCTGCCCGCGCCATCACGGTTACGTGGGCACTGGCCAGGGTGGATGAAGATAATGAGCTCTGGGGACTGATAAATGGCCACCCCACATAACGAAACAAGCCTGACGGCAGAGTGAGCTCCCGGCTGTTAATAGGCTAGCTTGCTGTTGACCTAGGCATATCTGAATTGATAGTTGCATCTGCGAATTGGTGGCCACTGCATTAAATTATTACTGACCTTGTGTCAAAGCAAGCCTGGGGGCAGAGTGAGCTCCAGACTGTTAATAGTCTAGCTTGCTGTTGTCCTAGGCATACCTAAGCTGATAGTTGCGTCTGCGAGTTGGGTGGCCACTGCACTAAATCGCTACTGAACAAAATGTCATGTGTTCTAAGCGAGCCGGGGGCCAGAGTGAGCTCCTGATTGTTAATAGTCTGGATTGCCGTTGACCTATGCAACCTTAAGGATGGTGGCATCTGCTAGTGGTACCTAGCTGCATTAATTACCGTTGACCAGGAAGTCATGCCTTCGAAGCCTGCCTGTGGGCAGAGTGATCTTTCGACTGTAATAGTCTAGTGTACTATTGACCTATGCAACCTCAGAGATAGTTGCATCTGCTGGTTGTAGCCAGCTGCATTAAATCGTTCAAAGCCAGACTAGGGGCAGAGACGACACCTGAATATAGTTCCCCATTTCCAAAGCTGCAAGAGATTCATAAATGTAATTTTATTACTGTTATGAATTGTAAACTAATCACTGATATGTAGGCTGTTGTTTTATGCGATGGATCAGATTTACACAGATCCCGATATGTCCAAACGTGAACACGGGTAGGGTTTGTGAACGACGGACATTGACATTGCGAATTGTAGCTGCTGGGATTTGTAGTTCACCGGCACGCGAAGCTTTGTGAGTTCACCGATGATGGAGATGGGTCGAACTTTCCTCACAGTGCTCCCTGGAGGGACGCAATGGCATGAGGCACCCTCCATCCCGCATATTCTCCTTATGTGTTGCATCCCAATTCCTTGGGTTGCTTCCTTGTTATTAAAATGGGACCCATTCACTGTGGTATATTTCATCCCAGTAGTTGACCATTTCTCCATTTCAGACAGGTGCAAGGGCGTGGAAAGGAGTCTTGGGTATTGGTCAACCTCAGCTTAGAAGGGGATCTCATCAAGGGGTTCCTCTGATTCCAGTTCACGGCTCTTGGTCCATTAGATGCCTTAAACTTAAGCCACGTTATATACACGCACCCTTAGCAGGCAAATCTCATCAGCAATGTTAAATTCAGTAATAGTGATGGATCAAAACAGGGGGTTCTGCAATATACAGGACTGGAATTGGCTGTTTAGAATGCCTTAGGGTGGCCTCTTATGCATCAGGCCTCCTCGGGGCTTAGAAGTATACGTTGGTCTTATGTGTCGGTTCACTCGCTCTACACGTTATGTGGAGTTCCACTTTGGGTGACTCTTATACCGGTGTTTGATGGTTTTGTTGTACTTCAGTCTGGTTCCGTTCGATTGTGGGCTTTAGCAGTTGCATAGGCCCAGCCTTTAGTCCGGCCCAAGCTAACCAGACTATTTGTGCCGGTCGCAACCGAAACTTTAAGGGTATTACATTTAGCGCTGGCCCCTAACTTCGTGTGAGCTGGTACGGGCGGTCAATGATTTTGAAGTATTTGAGGCATACGGCCTGCCGCAGTCTACCCCCCTGTTTTCATCACGAGCATAACACAGTTTGGGGTATTTTCAACAGGGGGGGGTTGTCCCCACAATTGACCAGGGTGCAATTAGCTGGGCCAGCTTATTACTTCTGGGCATGTCAGATTCCATTAGCGGTTGGCAGCATAAAAAGTTAACCTGGTGGTCATGCCGTCAGGGCCAGACTCCGGAAAACGGAGAACCGAACTCCCTGCAATTTTGAAAAGCCTGAAGCTTGAGGCTTACGCGGATACACAGGAGCGAATTGGTTCAGGCGGACGCTGGGACAGATTCTTTGGAGCCCTATGGGATCAGCGAGAATAGTCCTAGTATCTAAAGCTGTCAGGTTGATGTGGCCCTGGTTGAGTCGGCATAAAAAATAATGCGTAATGGCATCCAAATCTTATTTGGGGTCTAGAAGCAATGTCATTAAATTGGCGGAGGGTAGTGACCCATTTTATGGCCAGTTGAGGCTTTGGTGCTTCAAACAGTCTAGCAAGATTGGGCCTGGTTACCGTTTGGCAAGCCGGATGGTATACAGCCAACAACTTACCAGTTGTAGGCAGGCACCAGTAAGGTGCTAAGGATGATGGGTTGTGCTGCAATACAGGTTTTGCAACCCACTCTTGCTGCAGTGGATGCTATGGGACATGACTCGGAGGTGATCAAACCCTGGGCAGATGGAAATCAAACGCCTTCAGGAAATACGTGGTACCGTTGTCATAAGTTGATTGTGCCGATCCATGGGATCCATTTTGCTGAACCATGGTTTGAGTATCCGGTCTGCAGCACAGTTATTCGGGACTGGGCTGCAAGGCAGGACTTGAGGACTCATTATGGTCAGCAGGTTGGGGCAATTAAAGTTTGCAACCCACGCTTGCTGCATTGGAGAAGCTTCGTGGCCAATGCTATCGGACAAGACTCGAGGGTTTAAACCCCGAGCGGACGGAAATAAAATGCTTTTCGGGAAATGCTTGGTACCCGTTTTAACAAATTGATTGTGGCGATCTCGTTGAGATCCATTCTGCTGAACCATGGATGGAGTATCCTCGTCTGCAGGCACAGTTATATTTACTGGCGGCTAGGCAGGCCATGAGGACTCATTATGGTCTGCATTCTGGGGCAAATACAAGTTTGCAACCCCTATTGCTGCATTGGAAAAGCTACGGTGGCCAATGCTATGTGATGTGACTCGAAAAAACCCTGGGCAGATGGAAATCAAATGCCTTCCAGGAAATATGTGGGTACTCCGTGGTCACATTAAGGTTGGATCTGTCGTTTCCAGATCCTGCGTTGCTGAACCATAGATGGAGGATCCTCGCCTCAAGGACACAGTTTCATACACTGGGTGTCGGCAGGCCATGAGGTCTCACTATGGTCAGCATTTGGGCCTCGATCCGTCGCTGCAGTTGAAGTAGCATGGGATCAGAGGTATGCGTTGGGACGGTTTGCTCCCGCTCAGCTGCAGGAGAGGGCCCCCCAGGCGTTGGGTTATACACCTTGAGGCAACGATCTAGACCCTTGAAGGGTAGGGCCCTGTTCTTGCAAGCTTGGAATGACATCTGTAAATATGGCATGCATGGTCGCGGTGCACATCGCCTGGTCGGCTATCATCCTCGCTCCGGTGTCATGTAACGAGGATGTTCAAAAATAATGATAATAATTTTAAAATATATATATATATATATATATATATATATATTATATATATACGTATATATATATGGAATCGGCTAGGAACGGGTGAACGGGCCCATGCGCACAGTTGCAAGAGTATGGGCTCCAAGCACATCCCATGGGGAGAACTTGCTTGACAGCCCTCACCTTTACAGATCGGATGGAATCAATCAATTTTGTTTCTGCTGATGTGGCAATTTTTTGGGGGGATTTCTGCATAATGATGATAGGTGTCTAAAGGTTTAGGGTGTAGTGGATGGTTAATTTTAGGGGTGAGGTGGGGATGGAGCTCAATAGAGATTTCTCCATTTGCTCCCAACTAGCTGAGGGGGGCGTAAATAGTTGAGTTATTCAAAGGTTTGTAGACACTTAAAGGCACCCTTAAGGGTGTGGGGCATTATGCAAACACTCACCTAGACGGTTAATTTTTAGAGGTGAGGTGATGAGGAATGTCCAGGAGAGCGGGAGAGTCTAGTCTCAAAAGTTGAGAGAGATTTCTCCTGATGTTTCCCTTCCGGGTTGCCCGGTTGAAATCTACAGGGGACCCAGGCAGTACGCCTGAATAGCTGAGGGGTAGACGTTAGGTGACGCTACCTCAGCTTACGCACACCAAGTTGAACTGACACCAAAAAGTTAGTTGAGTTACAATTTAAATAGGTAACTATTTAAATAAAAGTTGCCCAAATTTGAAACCATATATATTTGTGTCTGTCTCGTTATTTCGGGGGGTTGGAAGACAAAGCCCCAATCAGGATAGGGGAGATATTTGTCCCTCCGTAGCAGCAGTCAGCCAGAGTTCCAATAAACTGTTGAATCAGCAAAGAGGAGAACTGACTGATACTTCTAGTAAGTAAATCTCTGTGTTGGGCTGGGAAGAAATCCCTAAATGGATATTCTATTGGTTAATATGAGAGATATTCAATGAGATAGCTGTTGTGGGGCTACCTCTGAAGAGTGCTCAGAAACTTCAGGTGGTCCAAAGAACTGCAGCCAGGTCGCTCACTAGGGCTGGCTACAGAGAGTGGACAATCCCCCTGTTTCAGCAGCTCCACTGGCTGCCAGTCTGTTACCGGGCACAATTCAAAGTGCTGCTTATGCCCTTTAAAGCCCTAGATGGTTCAGATCCAGGCTATTTGGCCAGCTGCATTCCTTTGTATGAACCTGCCCAGGCCCTGAGATCTTCAGGAGAGTCTTCCAAACAAGCTTTATGTTTGGCTTTCATAGCCTTGTATTTCAGAAAGGCCATTGCACAGAGATACGTAGAACCAAAAGACAGTAAGAACCAAAAGACAGTAAGAGCAATGTAGCTTTTGAACTTAATATTGAAATATCCTCCCCTAGCCGAGTCCAAAATTCAGGAAGTGGTTTGCTTTTAAATGATGGCTGACAGTGTAAGCTTACTATCCCCCTTTTACTGAGCAGTGGCGATGGCTGAAAATTCTCAGTTCTTACAGAGCCCATCTTAAGCCACAGTTCTATTTCAACAAAAGTTTAGCAGCTAACAATTGGAGGAGGTGGAAGAAGATGAGGGAACAGCACAGCAGCCTCCACATGTTCTTGTGCCAGCCTTGGGAGCAGGAGGAGGGAAGCAGCACAGCACAACTAACACGGAGCCCCTCATAATCACTTGCGTAGCCACAAGGAAACCCATGATCTACACTGTAGAATTAATGCAATTCGACAACACTTTAACTGCCATGGTTCAATGCCATGGAATGATGGGAGTTGTAGTTGTAGCCTTCTCTACCAAAGAATGATAATGTCTCATCCAACTACAAATCTCAGGATTCCATAGCATTGAGTCAGGGCAATTAAAGTAGTGTCAAACTGCAATGATTCTACAATGTAGACACACCTTTAATCTCTGGGTCAATCCAAATAATTACAAATACTAATGCACTATGGAACCTGCAAAGAAGAATATTAGTGTTTATTAACTTTTATGTGACATCCAACTTCGGTCAGAGCATAATCTAGTTGCATGGGTGATACTTTATTTCCTGTGTCATTTCCAATCAAAACTGTTCTTCTTCCAGCAGGGTTTCTCCCTATGAAGGAAAAATACTGATGTTCGGAGCTCTGTTATCATCATATGTTATTTGGCCCTAAGTAAATGTCATATCTAAATCTATTTTTCTGAAGCAATGTGTTATGACAATTGTTTACTCTAAAGAGAAATGTCGAATGATAACAGAAAGGATTGTGTTGGTCAAAAGACTCCATGGCAGGAGTACCTCTTCTTACTAAGCCTTGTCTTGTTTTGTCTAGGGCAGAAGGAGGGAACACATTTTTGGGCCCATTTTAAGTGTACTGGGGAAGATGGAACTGGGATCCTATTGATCTTACTTTGGTCCAATATGTCCAGCTACTGACTATTGTGGCAAATACTGGTATGGCATGCACATTTTGCCCAAAGCAGTACAACATGGCCTCTAACAATAAGTACTGTTCTACAAGTGTATATAATTTGTATTATTGTATTGTGGCCATATCTACTTTGCAATTCATGAATCTTTTATAGTGTGTTGTTTCCTCCTTGATACACTTAATGCATTTACTTCCCTATAATGTTACCTATTATGATATATACTAGGGCTGTTTTTGAATTTCAGATACTTCCGAATTTCAGAGGTTTTTTGACTACTTCCGACTTTTGAAGTGACTTCCGATCACTGCCTCCCAAATAGGGAGTGGTGTTGCATTTCCGAATTTGTTTGGAATTCCGAATTTTCTTGCTGATTGCTCATTGGCTGATGGCTAACAGCTGACTCTCCCTTCTGCTGATTTTTTGGGCAATTTTTGAAGGTGGACGCCATTTTTTAAGACTTCCGAAGACTTCCAAATTTTGGAAATACTTCCGAATCAATTTTAAAAAATTCAAAAAATTTAGAGGTCAATCACATTTGATTTTTGAACAAAATCAACATCCGATTCCAAAATTGAAGCATTTTTTTGCCTTCGAAAACAGCCCTAATATAAACAGCTCAGATACAAGTTTTCTGAAAGTCTATATTTTTCAATAAAAGCCATTCATGTTTTGAGATCTTCTGTCCAATGACCCTCACAAATGCATCTGGTGGTGATAAGTGACAGGTCCTTTTCAGGGCTTTTACCTTTCTGAAGAAGTTAGACTAGCACCCTTTTTGCTATCTTTTCACAAGAAGATGAAGACTTCTTTGTTTTGATAGACCTTTGAGAACAGATTGTTTATGACCTCTCATATCCATGTGCTGGATGGTCTAATTATGTTTTTAACTGGTTTAATTTTTAAGTTTGTTTAGATTTTTAAATGTTGTGTCTGTGAATGTTCAGCTTTGTTTAATTTTAACTTTTTTAAACAGTCTTAAGTATCAAAGTAGTGGAAAGGCAGGTTGATAACCTGCTCACACAGTCACTGTCATCTCTCACTGTTGGGCATATTGTCCTGGATAAATAAGGAACACATTTACCATTCATAATTCAAATACATTAAGGATGGTTAAGGGTAAAATAATCATAATGTAGGCTATTATTAATATTTGATGTTTTAACTTATAAGTTGTTTAATTATTTTAAAATCTTATATTTTGATTTTTGCATTGTTTTTAATGTTTGTTGTTTAAAATACAGTATGTTTGTAGCCATTCTGAGTCTCACTACCGGGATAAAGGTGGGATATAGATAAATTAAATAAATAAATAAAGTCTTACTCTAAGTTTAACCATGGGGATATTTGAATTATTGTACATTTAAATATACTGTATGTGTGAAAAGAATGAGCTTAGTTTGAATCTACCATCATTTTGGGTTAATTGCCACTTCCGAGCACTAGGTTCCAGCCATCACTCTCAAGTGTTGATTTCATCAAGGTTTTTTCCCTGTCCCATCTCTCATGCTGTTATTCAGTCTTCTGATGCCCAGCTGCCAACTCTCGGATTCTCTCACCCCTTTCTTTTGCCGTGAAGACCAGAGTATAGCAAGAACTAAGAGCTTTCCCTCTTCATAGCCTAAGTGGACATCAACTACATTGAGGCTGAAATGAAGAAGGAACCCTGGAAGCAAGACAGCAATCCTTAATAACCATCTCTATCATTTGTATTTTACAGATACAGTAGAGTCTCACTTATCCAACATAAACAGGCCAGCAGAACGTTGGATAAGTGAAAATATTGGATAAAAGGGAGGGTTAAGGAAAAGCCTATTAAATGTCAAATTACGTTATGATTTTACAAATTAAGCACCAAGACATCGTGTTTTACAACAAATCAACAGAAAACCAGTTCAGTACACTGTATTTACAAATTTGTAAATACAAATAGAGTATTTACAAATACTGTATTTACAAATTTAATATCAAAACATTGCAATATATTGAAACAACTGTGGATCTGGGAGGGAAGCAGACTGCATTGGATAATCTAAAATGTTGGATGAGCAAAGGTTGGATAAGCAAGACTCTATTGTATACTGAATGTTCTGATGAATATGTTTTTGTCTAACTGTCCTCGTTAGACCTAGTGGTTTAATACAGAGTTGTCATCTTAATAGTTTTCTTTTTGTTTTCAATGGACATTTTTTCTTTTCCGTAGGTTACAAAGGCAGCAGTCTGTGACATCTGTTCCTCTTTTCTTTTCCTTTCTTTCTTTTTTTTTTTGCACATTTGTATTAATCTAAGGATAGTTTTTTCAGAGAGTGACTGCAATGTCTTCCCTGTTGCAATTAGAATTCTACGAATGATTCTCCATGATGTGAAAAGTCTTCATGTCTTGGAGGAATCAGATTCAGTTAACCTGAAGTGACCTCAATTTTGTACACAATAGAAATAATTTGTTTCTTTACTTCTACCTTTTAACAAAGTCATGCTTAGATGATCTATTCTGGTAACCTTACTAAAACTTTAAAAGGTTTTTTTTAGGTAGAATGTTGTTGCCATAGACAAGTTCATTGAATTTTCAGGGGGATTAATTGGCACATCCAACAATGACAGAGAGGTCATCCTTTCTCTTCATCATGTATCTTTCCACAATATATGTGATGTCAGAAATCTCTCTCATTGCACAATTCATCTGACAACCATTTATAAGTTAAAAGGCAGTGTTTTATTCTTCTAAGTGCCGGGAATGTGGTGCAGCTGGCTAAGTGTCAGCTGCATAAGATCTCTCTGACCAGTAGGTCATGAGTTTGAGGCCTGCCCGGGTCAAGGTGGGTGCTCGACCTTTAAGTGTAGCCTGCTGTTGACCTTTGCAGCCCAAAAGACAGTTGCATCTGTCAAGTATGAGGTAAAGGTACCACATTAAGTGGGGAGGCAAATTTTGTCTGAATTATGAGGCCATTAAAGAACTCCAGGAATGCTGAGGAATGTGGAAGGAACAACAAGGGATGCTGGGAAAGCTGAGAGGAGTGTATCAGCTCCCCCTGGTGGCCAGAGTTTGCCTCTGTTCGTCTATATGTTGTGTGTGTGGAAAACGCCAGGGATTGTTTGCTAAGTATGTGTGCTGTTATCCACTCTGAGTCCCCTTCGGGGTGAGAAGAACATAAATAAAGTAAATAAATAAAAAAGTATATTGGACTGTATGTTTTTACCTCGTAGATCTATATGCATAAATCTGTAATAGTGAAAGAAGGTTTGCATACACTTTGCCTAAAGTTCCTCATCAAAATTTCCATTGAGAGAATGAACAGTAATGGGACAACTTGTCTCATTTCTTTTAGGATTTTGCATGAGTTTTAAAAATTGCCATTTACTAGGATTTTTGCATGTTGAGTATTGTAGATTGATTTCAGAGTATACCTTGTAGGTAGGATATAAAAATGTCATATGTTTAAAAGTCAGATATAAAAACTCAGAAAATAATAAAAGAAAATAAAACATACCCTCTGATAGTTGAATGAGATTATACTCACCCTGAAGACCTAAGTTAATCGTGGTACTGAGTTTTTATTGTAAAGTGGGGAGGAAATATTGTCACCATTTAAAATTGTCCTCAGTGATGCAGCCAGATGTGATCTGTCATATTGGAATACAACACTATGATTTATTAACAGCATATAGCCAAATAATGTGTAATAATTTCATCTAAGTCAACACATGATATTTCATGGGCTGGACCAGGACTGTAATTAATTCAGGAGGAACAAGCAGTTTTAATTAGAATATGAACTAGAATAAATTGCTACTGATGAAAAAACAATGACAGCAAACTGGATAGAAAAAAGGTTAAGCATTTTCACTACGAAACTCTCTCCCCCCCCCTCTCGTAATAAAGTAATTAGCCCACTTACCAGAGAGAAAAGAATATGAGACAAGAATATGAGATAACAAAGGTCACAATCTCATTGAGATCAAGGTTATCTTAAAAAAAAGAAAATGTAATTTAATTTCTAATCAGATGTAATCCTGGGAGACCTGTTAACCAATAAAACCTTCCTTTGGATGTTCCTACCCTAACAGTTTCAAGAGAAGGCAAATACAGCCTTCCACTGAACAAATATTGCCAATAAAACCAAGAGGTAAGATCATCATAAGCGGGAAATGATTTGAGGACATCCAACATTAACAACATCAGTTCAGCAACGTGGCATGTTTTGGCTGATATTCAGCTACCCACTTAAGGAGTGGGCTTAAGTGGGTAGCTGAAGGAGAACCCGGTACCCAGCGCACCCTGCTACTTTACCAGCCAAATATAAACATTGAAATCAGGTTGAAGGCAAGAAGAACAGAGGTTTATTATCTTTATGCCCGAAAGGATCTCAGATATAGAGTCACCCCTCAAAAAGATGGGACATCACCATGCAATGCAGTTCAAGGTCATCTTGGACAGTTGTTCAAAGTCTTCATGCCCTTGCCTGATTGGTCAGAAATAGGCCCAGTTTCAATCTGGGACCCTGTTGGCTGAGGAATCCTTGTGATGTCAGGAGTGGATGAAGTCTCTTCCATGGCAGGAAAAATAAACACTTGATTTGAGGATGTGGATCTGGAGTCATTTGGAAAAGATCCACCCAGAAAGGGAGTGGACAAGCAAACATATGATTTAATATGTAAAACAGTTTATGATGGGATTATTGACCAAGAATGGGCCTCAGAACACAATGGGGTGGTATGTAGATAATATGATCAGTTCAATGAAAAGCACACAGCAACATCTCAATTCTGATTTCCTCCAGGAGACTGAAGTTTCATCTCTCTCTCACACACACACACATTCTAATCTGAACTTTTTCCATACTCACCTTGTTAGCCTTTTTGAACATTATTCACTGAACTTGCATTACCATATACCATCAAAAGTACTGTGTAAGCAGTGAATCTATGTATTTTCCTTTGATGTTTGTGAACTAGGGGCCTTGAACTCCCAATTTTCCCCATAAATTCAGAGCAAACTCTGATTCGGAACCAGGCCCAAGTCCATGTAAGCTCATGAATGAATGAATTTTATTATGGTATCAGACCAGGAATTTGAAAAGATAAAATATTAAAATCGGAGGTTTTTAAAACATTAAAACCAGAAATTCAAAACATTAAAAGCATGATATACAATCATCATAATCACCTTCATATTTGAAATATATAAACCCATATAAACAGTTGAGCCTGGTTCAAGAATGGAAGTATTTAAATTGCTGTCACATATTCCCTGGCTTGGGCTACCCAGGAACATGAGATATCACTTGCCATCCCCCTTCTGTTCTCATTGTAGCAGTGACCAGTGGGTGTGACATGCCCAGTGTCAGTCACTCATTGCATTGAGTTATGTCAGTCTGGGTGATTAGAGAAGGGAGGGGGAAAGAAGAGGGCATTTATTCTTCTTTCCCCTTCTCTCTTCCATGTTGATCTGACACCTTGGCTGGTGTTATGCCAGGTAACTAGCAATGGCCACTAGCCATGCCATACTTGCTGGTCACCACTATGAAAAGAACTTTATACTTACTCAATATGCTACTTCTTTGGGGGACAACAGAATATAACTGCATTCCATCCTTTATATGGCAATGTCCTTGTGAAATGTATAGCTCTGGTAGAACAAGTTATTCCAGCAAAATCTTTTGGAGTATTTATGAGTAAAATGGTTGCAATTACTACATCTGGAAGTGCCAGACCTGACTCAGCACCATGGGATGCTCAGGGCTCTCTTCCACCTCTGCAGCAGGCAGGGAGCCAGTAGTCAAAAGCATCCTGGAGCCAATTTGGAATTCAGTGATTCAGATCAATTCCAAGGTACTAGGCATGGATTAGAACCCAAAAATCGCGATTCTAAAATCAAATGGGGGGGGGGATTTTTTTTGATTAGTAATAGAAAGACTTACAAAAGAATTTCCAAAAAGTTCTAAAATGTAACGTAATTACTAGCGAAATTCTAAATTGGTTCTAAAGTCTGAAAAGCAGGGAAACAGGACTGGCACTGTTTTAAGCACAGGCAAATCAAGGGGCAACATTTCCCTTGGTTTCCTCGCAGGGAGATATAAAGCATTAATATATTATTATTATTAGTAGTATTATTATTATTAAATAAAATAGTCAAGGCTTGCTTCTCCAGAGCATTTATTAGAATTAAATAATAAATTCTAATAGTAAGAATGTAGTAAGGGTGATAGTGACCTGGAGGGTATGAGGAACGTGCTCTTGGTAAACTAGAACATGCTCTTAGGTTTGTAGTTAGAGCCCTGTCAATTTTACAGTATTTCAATCCATGTCTGTTATCAATTATGTAAGGCCACAAGCACTCTAGTGCCCTCAAGAACAAGCAAACATATTATTATAATTATGTCAGGCCCAAGTTGTTTCTATAATTATTTTAGTATTATTATTACTTCGCTGTGCATCTCCCATTGATTTTGAGAGCTGTTGTTGCTCTTAGACACCTTGAAGTCATATGGTTTGGCATGATTGCATGGATTGCTGTTATTTCCCACCAGAGCAGTACCTATTGATCTACTCACATTTACATTGATCCCAGTGCCATCAATAACAAGTAGGGCCCTTCTTCCAGGAAATTAGAAGGGGTAAATATAATTATATTTATTATTATTTTTATTAGAATTAAATGCCCAGGGCCCTTCTTCCAGGAAATTAGAAGGGGTAAATATTATTATATTTATTATTATTTTTATTAGAATTAAATGCCCAGGGCCCTTCTTCCAGGAAATTAGAAGGGGTAAATATTATTATATTTATTATTCTTTTTATTACAATTAAATGCCCAGGGCCCTTCTTCCAGGAAATTAGAAGGGGTAAATATTATTATATATATTATTATTATTATTAGAATTAAATGCCCTGGGCCCTTCTTCCAGGAAATTAGAAGGGGTAAATATTATTATATTTATTATTATTTTTATTAGAATTAAATGCCCTGGGCCCTTCTTCCAGGAAATTAGAAGGGGTAAATATTATTATATTATTTATTAATTATAAAATAGTTGCCTACCTTCTCCAGAGCTCTTTTCACTGCAGTTTTCTCCCCGTTAATTTTGCCATAGATCTCTAGGAGGTTTGAACTCTATGGCTTTTCCTTGAATCTGCACTTTTCCTGCTCCTCTCCGGGCTGTTTTCAACCCCCTTCTCCCATTGTTTCAGCCTGCCTCATGTCCTTCTCGCCTGCCCTCCTATCCAGGCTCCTTTCCCTGCAGTTTAAAGCGCTTTTTTCCTGAGTCCTCCAGCCGCTCTAGGACTTCCGGTTTCGATCTCTCTATGGTTCTGGCTGGTTTTTCTCTTCCTGGAGGCAAGGCCTTTCAGTTAAAGTAGGCCTAGAGCATGGAAAGGCCCCATCTGACTGTGAGTAATGTCTGGGATTTTGGATTTTGGATTTTGGAGGGGGTAATAGGGAGCCTTCCGAAATATTTAGAATTCTAACGAAATTTTGGGCCCAGGGGTTCGAAAAAGAAAGTCCTCTTCTGGGATTGGCCTTGCGATCCGTAAAAACTTGAAAGTCCCATTACATACTAATCACTTACGAATTCTTTTGATTTTCATAACTTTTTTCTCATGCCTACAAGGTACAGTGTAACAACTGTGCATCCAAGTAGGCATACATGCTAGCATCCTGCCATTGAAATCAACAAGTCCATAATTAATTATCCTGACATTCTCAGTGGAATACGCTGAGGAGTCAGAAACTGAGCTACAACTCACACAGAGTTTTTGAAAATCCTAGTTCATGAAAATTATAATTTAAAAAAATCTTTAAACTATTCTTAATCATTATTAGACATCATCTTTGAGAAAATCATACTATGGTTATGAGGGGATATTTGAGGGAGATCTTAGAAATAGTAGATTGCTAATTTGCAGTTTGTATTTTGATTTTGCAAGCTGCTATAAATCTTTAAATCATTTTACATAACTGTTATGCGCTCTCATGCTCTGCTCTTTGTGGTGTTTGTGTACATAACTATGTTTAATTATTAATTCTATTTTCTGGTTTAGTAATTTTTAATTTACAATGATGATACTTTGTACTGCTTGGCTTATGTGTATGTTTTTTTTACCATGGCAGGGAAGGTTTGCCTTTCTTTTTTGTCTGGAAGCCACTATGAGTCCCCTGGGGGAGGTAGGATGGCCTATAAATAAATAAATAAATAAATATTATTATTATTATTATTATTACACTAGCATATATACCCATGTTGTCTGGGTGTTTTGGGACTCTTGTCCAGCCGCTTTCTCCTTTCTCCAGCTCCTGAGTCTACAACAATGGGCAGGCTCTTTCTGTGGCTCGCTCTTTCCTTCCTCCATTTCCTTCATTCACCTTTCCCTCTCTCTTTTCTTCCTTTCTTTCCTTCTTCCCTTAATTTCTCTCATATACTTTTCCCCGTTTTCTTTCTTTCCTTTCTCTTCCTCCTTTTCTTTTCTTTTCTTTTCACTTCTTTCTTTTTTCTTCCACCCTATGCTTTTTCCTCCTTCCTGTGTCTTCCCTCATTTCTCCCTCTTTTTTCTTCCTTTTCCTTCTTTTTCTCCTCCCTCCATCCATACATGTGTGACTTAACAACAGTCAACCCGCTTCACTTATTTCATCTCCCAGTCACATAACAAAGGGCCACTTCACTTAGTCACAGTCAATCCATTTTGTTCCTTTTCATTGCCTTTTCCTCTGCACCAAAAAGGGGTGGGTTTTTTTTTAGTTTAAACCTCTCAATATTTTTGTGCCAAGTGTGATTCAGACCATCAAGCCATGAGGAAGTATTGTGCCCCCTGAGGCTCATTTTGTACCTGTACTGTGTACCTGTTTGCTCTTCACCTGCATGGGCCTTTGTTCCATTGTTTAGTCATGTGGACTGTGATGGGAGGAGTTGCGTTTGGTGCCAACCTGGCATCACTACCCTTAACTCCTCCCCTTCCTGAAGTTTTCTGGGAGGCTGGACTTACTCTCTGGCCTCACTCCAGGAGAGCACACGGATGAAGGCAGGCAGAAATCTGGAGCCATCGCTCAGACAAAGCACCTTCGTTCACGTATAGCCTACTCCCAACGTTCTCAAACTAAGATTACAGTAATAGGAAGGCCAGCCCTTCATCCACCGACTGTAATCTCTGGGGACCCACGGACTTCATGTGCCAGAGGATCATTTGAGGAGCAACAGGAAACCTGGAACCAAAGAAAGGCACCTTCACTCTGCAAAAGGCAAGTGAACGCAATCCCTTTTCTCAAAGGGCCTTTTCTAGCAACCAACAGCAAGCTTTTTGGACCACCAGCATTTTTACTGGTTGTTATTAAATAAACTTGTTATGAGTTCACCCTTTTTGAGTCCTGAACTCATTGCTTAGAGAACCTCCAGGTCTCTTGTGCATGGGAAGGCTAGAACGCGAACCCCAGGGCCTATAGAGCTCGTCCATCCTTTAAAAGTCCCTTTTTCGGCCCTGGCGAGATGCCACAGGAAGCCTTTGTAGTAGAAACCAACATATACTTTGACTTTTATATAGATAGATGGTTGTACTCCATGGTTATATGGGTTTCTTTCACACTACTGATTATAGCACTGTGGTTCCACTTTAGATGCCTTGGTTGCATCTTATGGAATTCTGGGGTTTGAGTTTAGGGGGACACTAGAACACTCTGAGAGAAATGGTTAAAATGTCTTGAAGCTACAAATCCCAGGTTTTCATAGAACGAAGCCATTTCAGTTAGAGTGGAATGTTAGTAATATAATTGAACAAGACCATAATCACACAGACCTCTGGTGTTACTGAATAGAGGTTAATTGTCACACAGAGCAAATACATCACCTAATAAAACATTGTCCACATAAATGGAAGCAAAAGACTGAAATAATGGAAATCATATAATTATATCCCTAAGCAAGTTAGTCATCAGAGATTGACAAGAAAAGCATTCCGATAACTTTCTTTTAAAGATTCGTGACAAAAGTGCCCATTAACTTCAACCGATGAGCAATAAGGTGATCTGAAGCCATTCTGGAAATCCAATTCTGGCTTTTTAAGGTTCAAATTGTCACATCTGCGAAGTCAAAATGACACATCAAGAGTGCTTTTTCCTCCTGGGTTCATGAAGAATCCATTTATGGTATGATTTATATTGCTTATTGTAAAATATAGTTGAGTATTTATGGCTCCAAGCTTGGAGAAGCATTAAAAAAAATTAAAATGGAGTGTGCATTTTCAAATTACAGTGCACTGCAACTCTGCTGAATAAAAGGTACAATTACAACCCAGAGTAGTGTACATTTGAGAGAATGACAACATGATGGCCTGATACCCAACACTAGATCTATTTGAAAGGTCTATTTATGAGACATATGTGCTTGATTTGAGAAATGCTCATTGAGCCGGAGCATTATCGCTACTTAAGTGTTTCACTTTAGCAAGCCCCTGCATATCAAATTGGTTCATACAGCCTTCTGAAGTTGGCTTGAAAGTGGGGAGGAGCTCATTCAGTGCATTTACATTGATGTCTAAAGCATTTTGAATCAATTAAGGTACATTTCCATTAATTAACTACTCGGAGCAATCTGTTTTTAATAGCTCAATTAATTTGGATGCTTTAACTTCTTCTTTTTTAGAGAGAGATCCTGATTCACCGAGTTTGGATTAAAAGGCATCTTTGGTATTAATTGCTACAGCAGTGATGTATAGACATCAACCAGCACAATCATTCCAGAAATACTTTGTAAGTAGTGATAAATTAACCATGTATGTAATCTGTCAAATGAGCTATAGGTTATCCAGGCAGGGCAGATGACAAATCTCTTGGTTGAAGCAAAACAAATCTGGTGATCAGTACCTTGAGGAAGGACTGTCTGGGATTCCCCCATAAACAGTGTTTTGAATCCATCAAATAATAATAGTAGAATTACTTACTTACTTAGGTGAGGCTTCATAGCCCGAGGATGAGGGTCCTCCAGGTGTAGTGTCTTGGTGGTGGGTCCATAGATGGCTGTAGAGCACTATTCTTGGTCCACATGTTCTCCCACAGGGAAGACATCGGTTCCCAGGTGGAAGGCAGTTCCAGTCTGGATTCGCTTGATGTGCCTTCCTCTTGGCACGTTTCTCCCTTTTGCTCTCCATTCATGCCTCTTTGACTTCTGCACCACAGCTGGTCACCGCTGATCTCGAGTTAAAGTGCTCCAGGACCAGGGCTTCCCTGTTCTCAGTGTCTATGCCAGAGTTTTTAAGGTTGGTTTTAAGTCCATCTTTAATTTTTTCCCCTCTCCACCAACATTATGTTTCCTGTTCTTGATATAGTATAGTAACTGCTTTGGGAGATGGTGATCGGGCATTCAAACAACATAGCCAGTCCAGGTGAGTTGATGACGTAGGAGCATCGCTTTAATGCTAGTGGTCTTAGCTTCTTCCAGCACACTCAATTTGCAGGATTTTTCAAAGGCAATAGCAGAATAAAAGTGTGGTAAATAGTATGTGTGTAGGGGGCAAGTTAAAGGTCCCTGGGAATTGCTTTGATGCCATGATTATATCCTGCAATATATGACACAGCCCTCTATAGTAATAGAAAGGAATATTTGCATGCCTGCCTTTGACACTCTACAGCTTATCACGACATTCTGCTATATGCCTTGATGTACATATCAGTGCTTTTGGTGGCTATACAAGCCACAATACTCAGTCTTAAGTTGTGAATTCTCAATTCAAAAGGGATAGGCTCCATGGAAATGAGTTTCTGGATGAAACACATTACCTAGATCCATTTTAATCTTGCTTCAGGCTTGGTTATGGAACATAGCTTTGGTTGCCTTGATGGATGACCTACACAAAGAAATGGACAGGGAAAATGTGTCCCTGTTGGTTCTTCTGGACCTCTCAATGGCTTTTGATATCATCAACCATGAGATCTTCCTTGACCATCTCAGTGAGATGGGACTGGGAGGCACTGTTTTACAGTGGCTCCATTCCTTCCTGGAGAGGTGATACTAATCAGAACAGGACCCTTCCCAATCTTTACGAAACACAGCAGGGGCCATCCAAATCTCCTAAACTAATTCCTAATCTGATTACAGCCAATTTGCACACCTCTAATAACTACTGGTTAGAATCTACCTCTGCTTACAGTTACAAGTTACTGTAATTTTTCTATTGGTGGTGAATAGTGTATCTATAGCTTAGTTGTTTGAGCAATATATCATTCTATGAGTGTATACAGCTGACAAAGAATCCCCACCTCCAGGGCCCAGGTAATGATTGCTCCCATCCATCCTTCCCTTGATTGCCACTTAATTAATCGATGTAGCTTCACAAACTAAATTAAGAGACCAGCCTTCATGCTGACGAGTTTGCAATAGAAAATGGATCAGGTTGACTGGGCACTGCTGCTGGATGACATTGTAGAAAGCAAAGTGTTGTATACTAGGACCAAGTAAAGGTAGTTTATACATTTTAGCTTTTATTACAATCCACAGGTTGTTCAATTTTTATTTTCAGAGGAAGAAATTGCACAGAACGCTTTATGGCATAGGTATATACTGAGGAAAGCTAGCCAAGTAGTTACTTAGCGCACTACCTTTGTCCAATTGCAACAAAAATGCTTTATCCCAGCTTGATCCATGACCTTGCAAGAGATCACGGGATGCGCCTCTCAAATAATGCCATCCATTTCTGGTGCTTGAACAATGATTGCTTGGTTTTGGAAGGGTAGTTGTGGGCATCTGAATGAGCCAAGACAGAAAGGAAAAGATCTAGGGAAATCAGGAGCTAAGATCTTTTTTGAGAATGCAATGTCTTCATGGTGCAGCAAGACTTGAAACTTTAACAAAGTTGGGAAAGACTATACAATGACTTTCAAGTTGAAATGAGAAATCTGTGGGGAAAGAACGTTCTTGGGCAAGATAGATAATCCCAGACATTTTCTTTGGCAGATATTTGCTGCATGGTTAGTGAATAACATAGCATGAAATCATCTCCAGCTGGTCTCATTCTGGGGTGACCTCAGTCTGCTGTGGCTCTGCAGCTCTTCTCAGAGTATCATTTACAAGAAAAGGTCTGGATGATGGTAGTAGTGTGTTTTAATTGCTATAGCCACACATGCATTAGAAGCTTCACAATGATAGTTGTTCCAGTTACCTAAAGGACTGATCACCTATATTAACATATCAGGTTTTTAAACATCATTCAATCTCTGTTCTGTGGTTTCCCATTTAATCCCGAGTATTTGATAGATGCCATTTGGTCTAGCAGTACTTAGATTCCTTCTCTGGAAGAATCCGACTTTCCAATGTTCCTATGCATTTTTTTAAAAGCTTTGTGAGTGCATTTCCATTCAGGAATCCTTCTTTATAGAATGTCCAAACTGCGTGATTAGAGCAGTTTGATATCATATTAATGCTTATAGCTAAATCAATGGAATTCTTGATTTTGTAGTTTTATGAAGTATTTACAATTGTCTTGCCATACCCCACTCCCACCCTGAACCAAGCATTAGTGATTCCTTATAGAGAATTGCAAACCACAAACCCAATATGTCATAAAATACAACCAGGGTTTTAACAATAGATTCAAAGGGGAGGATACCTGGGTTACACTTCTCACCACTTTATAAAGTGCAGCTGATCATGAATGCTCAGATGCTGTATATACCGTATGTATTGCCACCTTGTCAGAACTGAGATGTCCTCTATATCATGTCTTGTCCCTTAGAAGCCGAGTTTGCACCATCTGCTCTCTAGTTGAAAAAGGTATAACTTCTCAAAAACTTTATTTGTGTCGCACTCCAGGCACGGCAGGGACCCTCTAGATGAATCACACAACACCAGAACTAAGATATAGTCATTTATTAAGAGCAGATAATAAAAAATGCAATGCAGAATTAAAAGGTTCCAAGAAAACACATCTATAATCCAACAGGAAGGTTCCAAGAGCCAAAAGCAAAAAGGTGAATATAATCCAAGGTATCAGGAACAACAGAGTCCAAGAGTCTTTAGCATAGTCCATAAGAATCAAGATCCTAGATGCGGGGAGAGGCGGGCAAAGATGGCGGCAGGTCGGGTGTTTTGAAGCTCCTCAAAACACCAACCACCGCCCTGGTCGGTGGGCGATTTGCGCCCCTCCCCAAGCGAGATCTACTCGTCGAGGCGACGCGAAGCCGAGGGTTTACACCGCTGGCCCCAAAAGTTGCCCCCTCATCAAGAGAGGGAGACTGAGAGGGCCCGGTGACAGGCTGATACGGCGAGCGGACCGGGGCGCAAGAAGCAAGCACCAGCCTTAATTACTGCCAGCCCAGCCCACTTCGTGACTAAAAGAGGGAACAAAGAAGGGAGAACGGAAGACCATCCAAGCAACAGTGAGTCACATAAGGAGCCCCTTTCAGGAGGGAAAAGAAAAAAGAAAAGAAAAGAAAAGGAGGAGACCCCCAGAAACAAGGCAACCACCAGATACAGGGGGAAGCCACCGCCAGAGGACAGAACAAGCCGCAAGCCAGAGCAAGGGGAACATTGCGGGCGCCGCGGCGCTCCCAAACCTCTCCCCCCCCGGGCGACAATTAAGAGACCCCCATAGGCCAGAATAAAAAGTAGGGTGGGAGACGGTCCCCACAGTCAAGACGGGGCCCTTAGAGGAACCCAAGATGGTGGGGTAAAGGAAAGACGGAGCCATCACTACCTCGAAGAAGGAGCTGCTCAACCCAGGGCGGGAGTTGCTAGGCAACCATCAAAAAGGGCGCGATTCTTGAATCTGGGCAGAAGTGAGGGGCGAAGAGCAGGAAGTCAAGGGCATAAACCATCCGGTGTTCCCAAAACGACGAACCACAGGAGGGAGGAGGGAGCCGAAAAAAATCAAATCCAACCCTAACTTACACAATAAAAGAACTCCCAAATAAAGATATCAATTTGCTGCCCAAGAGAAGAATCAATACATCTATCCAAACAGTCCAATTGCTAAATAATAATGTCAGCACTAAGCAGGAGACCAGGCACAGAACAATCAACTATAACCCTAAAGGATATTATGAGAGAGTTACAGAGGCTGGGACAAAAGCAGGATCTGACCCTAAAAAAGGTGGAAACAATGCTAGATCGGTTGGAGGAGCACAATACTTCGGTTCAGGAGCAACCTCGGTTGGGGAGAGATGAATCAATCAAAGAAGGGATTACTAAGCTGACGACTGAGTATGAAGAAGAAAAAGAATAGAACATGACAAGGAAAAAGAAACGCCAAGGGGAAAAAGTGCGACGAAGAGAGAAAGATAACTTAAAGAAAGTATGTCTTCTCCCTACAGTGATGACTACAAACTATGGACTTTGGAAACATGATCCTCCAGAGATGGATGAAGAAGAAGTAGAATCCCCCAAAGAAAATGGTTAGCTAAGACCTCAGGGAAAAAGAAACAAATAGATCTAGTTACCTAATCGACAAGTAATGGCTAATGGACATGGACACTAATTATTTGGCTGAAGGGCTTTAAGAACTTAGGAGAGAACATAATAATAAAAAGATAATAGCTTCAAGAGATATAAGAAGATCTGATATGGATATGCAACTAAAGAAGACGAACAGAAAGAAAGAAGTGACAATTTAAAGAATAAAGAGAACTGTATCAGATACATAAGAACAAAACCAGTGATTCAAGAAGACGGAAGTCAACAAGACCCCCTTTTTTTTTCCCTCTTCCTATCCTATCTCACTACCCCTGCCTAGTGTTTTCCCCACAGGATCCCTGATACCACCCCCGCACCCCCTTCCCACCCCTGACGCCCCCCCTCTACCCCCTCCTCCATCACCACTGTACCCGCTCCCATCCACCAGGTCGCAGCCCCTCCTTTCTCTATCTTTCCTACTGTCCTTTACCTGAAATTGTTCCCCCACTTTTACTGTTTATGGAAAAACCCTAATAAATATATTTCAACAAAAAAAAAGAATCAAGATCCTAGAAGCCCAGACAAGACTCTACACGGCCTAGCAGTATTCTTAAGTCCATGAGCATGAGAGCAAGCTATTGCAGGATAACTTTCCCAAATCCGACATTGCCTTGAACTGAAGCATAGCCCAGCTAACAATATCTAAATAGTCAAAATCAAACTGCTTTCAATTCTCTTAATTGGCTGTCCAGGCCCAACAACAAACGGCCTTGAAGAGCTCATTAAAATTCCTTCACCATGGCTTGTCTCAAAACATTATCTGACGTTATCTGTCTTCGACTGATTCCCATAGGAACCAAGCTGAGGAAAATTCCCATCCTTTTCAAAGAAGGCCTCTGATCCCTTTGCAAAGAAGCCCTCTGCACAGAGGCCCCTGCCACAGAAGTTACAGGCCCAACAATGAGTAAGATGACTTTGGTCATTATAGCTGAATGAGTAATTCTTTGGTCATCTGAACTTGCACACTTTAATCCAAAGCAAAACTGAGCTAGTTGTCTGCTATCATATTAAATGTAGTCTTAAGCTATTTTTCAATGGGTGAACACAGGCAGAAAGAGTAAGGAACCAATCTGTAAGGAAAGTGTATAATATTCAAAATTTTGCAAATTCATACATGATGTGACCCCCTAGGATCTGGTGGAGGATTATTTTATATTGCCTACCCCAGCCTTAAAGTCTTATATCTAGTTATGTGTCAAATTCGTTTTTTCCACTGACCTGCTGCATCTTTCATTGATCTCTTGCTCTGCTTTCCATCTCCATCATCACGTATGTCTTTCAGTCACCCTTCAAATAGCAACGATTGTTTAAGAAAGAATGTCATAAAATTCAGAAAATCCCTGTTGAAATTATTTCAACAATATATAAAAATGCCCTTTAAAAGAACTTTGTAAAATAATTGTGCTCTCTCCCTCCCTCCCTCCCTCTGTGTGTGTGTGTGTGTGTGTGTGTGTGTATATATATATATATATATATGTATATGTCTGAAAGAAAGGTGCAACATTAAGCACAGTTTGGTACAACTGGAGAATATCTATTTCTCCTTCTGTCTAGCCCAGGATCATCCAATTAAGCTGGATATTGACGGATTTTTAAAAAGTGAAAGGAAGCATATTTTCACACAATAAATTATGTAAATGATAACCACTTGAAGGGGGCCCAGATAAATTCATGGAAGAATATATAGCCAAAGGTCATGATGGCTATATATTGCCTTCGGGATAAGAGGTAGCATGCCATGGAATATCATTTGTAATCATGTGCTGCTTAGGACCTTCTTATAGGGATTTATGATCTGAAATCCATGGGCCTCATCTATACTTGCCATTTAATTCCATTTTTAAACAATATTGAAGAAAGTGGTTTCGCTGTGCAGATGTGGCCACTGCAGTTTGATGCTAGTTTCAAACAGCATTACGTGGTCAGTGTAGGTGGGGCCATGGGAAACTATGTTGAACTACAGCTCTTTGTACTGACCCAGCAGGACTTTCCTTATATTTCTTTTTGATTTCTTGGGAGTAATACTTTGTGATTTCCTTGTCAGTAAATCTGTGCTGTGTTTTAGTTTGCATCCACACAGAATGGAAAACATGCACCTTCCTGGATTTTTACACAGGGCATCCAAATGATGCCCCACATAAAAACAAATTCCTTTAGGACAAAGTAGAAAACCCCTGCTTTGTCCTAAGTAATTTGGCCTCACTACCTTTGAGGATGCTTGCCATAGATGCAGGCGAAATGTCAGGAGATAATGCCTCTATAATATGACCATATAGCCCCCAAAAACATACAACAACACAGTGATTCCAGCCATGAAAGCCTTTGACAATAATTTGATAGTGGATTAGATCCAGATCTTCCTGAAAGACATAGGTCTAACCCACTATGGCTGCTGTCTAGACTCCTCCCTTGGAAGTTCTGGAACTGAGAGGGCAGTCTGCACAGCAATCTCACATTTTCCGGACTGAATCAGCCCAGAATACTCAAGAGGGCTCTAACCTCCTCCCCAAAACCTCTTAAAAACAAAGGGAAAATAAAATAACTTACTTAGTCACCGTTACACTGCTGCCAGAGATCTCCTGGGATGTAGAAATGACACTCCAGGAGAAGGGAGGGGAATTAATGTTGCTCCTAGCACATCATTTCTATGCACCAAGAGACCTCAGCATCAGTGTAATGGCAGCCAGGTAAATTATTTTTATTTCCCCCTGTTTTGAGGGGTTTTGGAGAGGGGGGGGTGTCTTCCTGTCCTACCGGAAGGTTCTGTGAGGACATCTAGACATCCACCCACAAAAGTGTGGGCCTTTGGGCCTGGTGTGTGGATTGAAGTCTGCCCGAACCAGAGTTTTTTTAAAACCCGGGTCGGTACAAAATTTTCTGCTGTATGGAACTGCCCTTAGTCTTCACTTCAAATGAGCATTACAAATTGCTAATCTCAATCTCCCTCAAAGTAAACTGAGCCCCTTTGATAGGCTAAATCCCAGAGTAAATGGGACACTCCAATGATATGAGAACCACCAGCCATAAATACTTCTTAGCCTTCATGTAATATGCACAGAACTATTTTTCAAAGCAGTCCAGCACATTTCTGACTTATGATGAGTCTAACATAAATCTGTCATGGGATTTTCCTGGTCAGCTTCGTTCACAAGGAGTTGAGAGAGTGTTACTAAATTGCCCAAGGTCACCCAATGGGTTGCATGGTGGAATGGGGATTCAGACCATGGTCTCCTGGATTTTTCTCCAATGCTCAACAACATACTGGCTCTTTAAATATTTATTAAAGTTTTCTAAAACAATATGTGCGCAAATAAAACTTATATGTCAACAACATATACCATTTTCAGTCAACTGATTTTATAAAGTATATTGACATTGAAAGGTGAAAGAAACCCTATGCTGACTAATATGTTACTGTCAAATAGGATAGGTTTTTATATTATTTTTTGCATAAAAAACAGCTAGCATTTATCCTTGTCACTGAAATCTTCCTTTTTGTGCATGCTGTTCATTGATGGCCTGCTAAGTGAGGCTAGTGGCAGGAATAATAATAGCTTCACAGATATAACTTGAAAGCACTTCCTTGTGCTGCAAAATAGCTTGCCCACTTATAATAAAGGCCACACTCATAGCAATAAAAATGGAAGGAGATTCTTTTATTTTATTTATTTATTTACTGTATTTGTCTACCACCTTTCTCAGCCTTTTGGCGACTCAAGACGGTTTACATGCAGCAAGTAATGCACATAAAAACATTAAATACAATATAAAATCACAACAGAAACAATAAGCAACAACCAAGAGACAGGTGTTTTTAAAGTCTCTTCCTCACTCCCCCTTTCTCCTCTCAGCTGGCTTGGGGGCAGGGGAGGGGGAGAAGCAGCAGGATTCCTTCCTTCTCCTCCTGAGGTCGCAGGCAGATGTAGTATTGTTGCTGGGGGGAGGGGCTCTCAACCGATGACCCAGGAGACATGGTGGAAATCCGTCTTTCTGGCTCTCCCTCTTCACTCTGGCTCTCAGAGTGTCAGTCTTCCTGGCTCCCCTCTTCACTCTGCTCAGGGGCCAGTTGGTGCTGGGGGGAGAGCTCTCCACCGATGACCCAGGAGACATGGTGGAAATCTGTCTTTCTGGCTCCCCCTCTTCACTCTGGCTCTCAGAGTGTCAGTTGGTGCTGGGGGGAGGGGCTCTCCACCGATGACCCAGGAGACATGGTGGAAATCCATCTTTCTGGCTCCCCTCTTCACTCTGGCTTCAGAGTGTCAGTTGGTGCTGGGGGGAGGGGCTCTCCACCGATGACCCAGGAGACATGGTGGAAATCTGTCTTCCTGGCTCCCTCTTCGCTCTGGCTTCAGAGTGTCAGTTGGTGCTGGGGGGAGGGGCTCTCCACCCAGGAGACATGGTGACCCACTCTGGAGACATGGTAGAAATGACCCAGGAGACCGTCTTTCTGGCTCCCCCTCTTCACTCTCTGTGCTCTCAGAGTGTCAGTTGGTGGCTGGGGGAGGGGGGGACTCTGGCTCTCAGAGTGTCAGTTGGTGCTGGGGGGCTCTCCACCGATGACCCAGGAGACATGGTGGAAATCAGAGTGTCTTTCTGGCTGGGGAGGGCTCTCCCCGATGACCCAGGAGACCCTCTTCACTCTGGCTCTCAGAGTGTCAGTTGGTGCTGGGGGGAGGGGCTCTCCACCGATGACCCAGGAGACATGGTGGAAATCTGTCTTCCTGGCTCCCCCTCTTCACTCTGGCTTCAGAGTGTCAGTTGGTGCTGGGGAGGGGCTCTCCACCGATGACCCAGGAGACATGGTGGAAATCCATCTTTCTGGCTCCCCCTCTTCACTCTGGCTTCAGAGTGTCAGTTGTGCTGGGGGGATGGGCTCTCCACCGATGACCCAGGAGACATGGTGGAAATCCGTCTTTCTGGCTCCCCCTCTTCACTCTGGCTCTCAGAGTGTCAGTTGGTGCTGGGGGGAGGGGCTCTCCACCGATGACCCAGGAGACATTATTCATTCCTAAGTTTGAAAAAGCCACTTGTTGGATTAAACCAAGTCTAATGCACCATCAAACCTAATGCGCATCTCAATTTTCAAAACCCTGAAACCAAAAAAGTATTTGCTGGCAAATGTAATGCACAGAAGCAAAAAGTGCACTCTTTGTAATTTGGACAATAAAGTGTGAGTGGCAGGGGCTGTATGCTTATAATTCCTTCTTTAAAAACAAAAGTGTTAGAAAAGCAAAGCTTTCAGCAATTGAAAGGAAAACCTTGGGATGCATCTATGCTGTAAAGAAAACTACAGAAGCCAATCTCCTAGAATTTTTATACAATGACACAAGATAACAAGAGGATCATTCCCTCCAACCTTCAGGAATATTCATATATTTCTTGATTTTAGGGATTTTGATTTTTTTTTAACAAAAACAGTTTTTTAAAAAGCCACAACAGCTATCTCATTGAATGCCTCTCATATTAGCCAACAGAACTTCCATTTAGGGATTTCTCCCCATCTTAGCACAGAGTTTAACTTACTAGAAGTATCAGTCAGTTCTCCTCTTTGCTGATTCAACAATTGATCGGAACTCTGGCTGGCGGCTGCTATGGAGGGACACATCTCTCCCCTATCCTGATTGGGCTTTCTGATTCTGAGTGGAATTCTGGGAAATGTAGTTTAGGGCAGGGCCTTTTGAATTCTTTGGCGTAGGGCTCCTCGCCTTCCTAAACTAGATTTCCCAGAATTCTGTGCTTTCTCAGTCTCTTTCCCAGTGAACTCTGGACCCTTCCACACAGCCATATAGACCAGAATATCAAGGCAGGAAATCCCATGACATCTGCTTTGAATTGAGTTATCTGAGTCCACTCTGCCATATATTCCAGTTCAAAGCAGATATTTTAAGATTTCCTGCCTTGATATTCTGGGTTATATGGCTGTGTGGAAGGGCCCTCTGCTTTCTCCCTGCTGCTTCCTTCTTCTAATGGCGAGAGGCCAGGGCCATAGCCAGAATTTTGATTTGAGGAGGGGGGGCTGAGTTTGATTGGGGGGGGGGGGGCTGAGTCTGAGTGAGAGAGGATCTACCCTAGCAAACCTTGTGTATCATTATCCCAATACCCCCATGCATACGGGATATATTGAGCATAGTGATCAGATCATGATATGAATACACATAACAGTTTAAATAATGTACCAGTAAGGCCTTCTCGCAGACCACCCTGAGAATTTCAAGGGGGGGGATGAGCCCCTCCAGCCCCTCCCCCAGCTACATGCCTGCAAGAGGCCATTAATTTAAAGAGGAATTGCAGCTTTTTTTGGCTTGGCTTGGTTTGCTTGTGCTGAAAATAAAACTGACTTTGGGAGGGTTCCAAAGTTTACAAAATTTAAACAAAAAAGTATTGGGTAAATTTTTATTCTTAAGTTTTTTGGCACATGCCATTCCTTCATGTGAGATATTGCATTGTAAGTTAATTGAAATCAAAACTTGAATTTGCTAATAGCTACCTCCTTACTCTCAGTCCGACACAACATGAATTTTAGCTGACCCTTATTGCTATTTTTAAAACCTATCAACACCAGTGGTCATTTATGCATCATTTACTAATATATTTCTATTTATGTGGTGGGAATAAAATTTGACTCGACTAATGTGAATAGGTTTTTTAAATGCAAATGAGGCAGATTTTATTTGAGCTAATTTTGAGCTAATTTGGAAGGCTTAAATAGCAACATCATTCAAATCTCTGCCTACTCGGGTATGTAAGATTTAGAGTTCCTTAAACTACTATATACAGTTTTCATGAGATTAAAATTCTACGTATTTTACTTGCTCAAGAGAAGGGAAATAAATAAATGCAACATAAAAATAGATTTTAAAATAGTATTCATCATTGCAATTTTCTCAACTGTCAATTCCTCCTCTTGCATGTGGTGGGAAGAAGAACCAGTGATATTGAAACAATACTATGCAGAATGTTATTTTTCTACTCAAATCTCTCTCTTTACTCTCTCACTCTTTCTTTATCTCACTACCCCCAACCATCTTTAAGTTTCTCCAGTCTCCTCTGCAATCTTTTTTTGTTTATTAGATAAAATGAATCTAAGAATTTAAAAAAGTGGCACTGAAAGCTAAACCTGTACTGGTATCATTCAAGAAAGAAAGATACCTAAGAGGAGAATTGGCCAAAGATGGTCAACAGTCCTTGGGCAACACTGGTGATGAGTTAGTTTGGAGGTTATTACAATATATGGTGTGAGTGCATAAACCTAGTGCATCTTTAGCAATTAAGAATAAACATACTATCTACCCCAATTTAGAGGAGACAACCCCAATTAATTATTTGCAATCCCATTTTTTCAGCTTCTTTCAAAATATCCCAGTCCTCGCACTTTTCTTTGTCTTTAAATTACATCAGGTGCTGCAAACTGAGCTCAAAGAGCAAAATTTGTTTGCATTTGCAGAGCTGACAGGAGAGGGGGAAATCTTGCCTTTCCAAAAAGTTCAACTTACGTATTTCTCTTATAACTTTTGCCATCTTTACCACACTCTGATATTGATTGGCCACATGTGTCCTAGTATTCATCTATGAAATGTTGGATATTCCAAAGGCCATGGGGATAAGGAATGTGTGTTAGTAGTAGCTTAGTCAGATCTGTTAAGTAATTACTGTTGAAACTATTAAACAGTAGATACCGAAGAAAAAGGATTATGGAGATAATCACAAAAGGTTTTATTTTATTATTTATTATTTGCATTTGTATTCCGCCTCTTCCCGAGGGCTCGTGGCGGGTTACAAGACATACATAGTGATCGGCAGGCAACACTCATGCCGACTCACGAACAAAATAAAACAATGCTATAACCATAAAAATAACAAAAATGATACTAAAAACATCATTCAAACATTGTTAAAATTACACTAAGTGACAAAAACGGTAACACAGAGTCATAAGTCGATTGAAAGCAAGAGGCGTTATATGTCAACCGAAGGCCTGCTTGAAAAGGAAGGTCTTACAGGCCCTGCGGAAGGGGGCGAGCTCCCGTATGGCTCTAGCCTCCTCCGGCAGGGCATTCCAGGCCGTTGGAGCTGCTACTGAGAAGGAGCGCTGCCTAGTTGATGATAGGCGGCAGAGGCGGATCGGTGGAATCTCCAGCAGGTTTTGCTCTGCTGAGCGGAGTGATCTCGGGGGATCGTATGGGGGCAAGGCGGTCCAAGAGGTACGCAGGCCCTAGACCGTACAAGGCCTTAAAGGTCAACACCAGCACCTTGAAGGTGATTCGGTACTCAATTGGCAGCCAGTGCAGTTGCTGGAGGATGGGCGTAATGTGCTGCCTCACCGGCACTCCTGCCAGCAGGCGAGCAGCGGCATTCTGCACTAGCTTGAGTTTCCGAATCGTCGCTGTAAGGGAAGGCCAACGAGAGGGCGTTACAGTAGTCTAGTCTCGAGATGACCGTCGCTTGGATCACCGTAGCCAGGTCATTCCTGGACAGGTAGGGGGCCAGTCGCCTAGCCTGACGTAGGTGGTAGAACGCCACCCTGCTGACCGCGGAGACCTGGGTCTCCATGGTCAGCAGGGAGTCGAACTGAACACCCAAGGTTCCAGATTCTGTGGTCACCACACTTACAGTAACTGCACTTGGTCCTTGAGACCATACTGATATTTTGTTGTCATGTGCCTTTAAGTTATTTCCAATCTAGGGTGACACTAAGCAGAGGCGGTCCTACCGGTAGGCAAAGGACGCCGCTGCGTGGGGCGCCATCTGGGTAAAGGGCGCATTCCCCCTCCCGCCAGACAGCATCCGGCCGATGTTCTGCTTTTGGGCCTTGTGCGCTCCGACATCGCACTGTAGCAAACCTCCCTGCATACGGAATAGGGATTGCTGTGTTTACAGGCTTCTGCACCTGCGCACAGGAGCTTCTGGGCATGTGCGGAGGGGGGGGGCTGTGCTGAATAGGGAGTGCTGTGTTTATAGGCTTCTGCGCCTGCGCACAGGAGCTTCTGGGCATGCGCAGAGGGGGGCGCCAAAATAATGTTTTGGGGGGGAATAATGTTTGCTTACCATTTAAAATTACCTTAGACCTCCCCTGACACTAAGGCAAAATAGCATGAGGTTTTCTTGACATTTGTTTTTCAGAGGGGATTTGTTTTTGCTCTTCTATAAGGCTGAGAGAATGTTTGCTCATGGACACCCAGTGGGTTTCCATGACTGAACGTGGATTTAAACTCTGATCGCTCAGAGTTCTATCCTAACACTCAAGCCACTACATTGGCTCCATAAGCTAAATATGTGTATAATACAGTCGAACCCCCTGTTAATCAATGGATATAAGAACAAAGAGGCAATGCGATGGGCAGTCAAACATAAATCAATATTGTATTATAGACATCAGCATTGTGATACACAAGTATCCAAACATGAACAAATAATATGGTGCAATCCTCTCACTTTAAGGAAATCAACGGCCGTTGCATGCAAGCGTCCCTCTATATATAACAAAGCAAAATACAAACAGATAGTACTGGGACTTCCCAGCAAAGCAGTCAGTGGCACTACAGGACACCAAATAGGTCCTCACAATGAAAATGAAAATAAGTAAAGCCCCCCGTGTGACTTGTGGCTGAAAAGCCTTCAACCCGGGATTCCGGGCAAGAGCACAACAAACAGGCGCGTCGGTCGGGACGTGTCTCCGCCCTTCCAAAGGTGGGGGCCGGAGTGCAGTTGACTGTAAACAAGGATGCTCGTGAGCGTTGCAAACGGCCTGGCAAATGCAGCGTGGAGAGGTTCCCAAGTAAATAATAGTTCCAAGGTGGAGGAGGTGTGTCGTCGACGGGATGAAGTGCCTAGATCTTTCCCGTTTCGGGTCCTTCCTCAGGACGATCCACACCCGGGAATATACACAACTGTACATAAAATAAACACAATATAATGCCTCTTAAAGGAACATAGGTGGGTCGATGGGCAGGGTAGGAAAAGGTAAGCTTACCAAATGTTGTTTTCAGGTCCCCCAATGGGAGAAAGCCGCTGATGCGGTCGAAGGAAAATAAAGGGCCAAATGGCGCAGTGACCGAAGGTCCGGTCCAGGCTAAAGCCTCCCTGGAGGCTATATCCTAACAGGAAGATGGGATACAGCTGGAGCCCCAGCGGGTGGGTCTTGGTGCAGTAGTTTAATTCAGTAAAGCATTTAAACTGACAGGCTCATTTAAACCAAAAGGTTGCTCACAGGCACATTGTATAATATGTTTCAATTCAGTTTTGAGTAAGGTGGATTGTAGGTCCATGTGGGGTTGCATCTCCACTTTTTCTAATCCAACGAACTTAAAATCCGGGATGGATTTGTGGACTTCTTTGAAGTGTTTGTATAAGTATACGTCTTCATTACCAGAGAGGATTTTCAGTCTGTGTTCCCTAATCCTCGCCCTCAGCTGGCGTTTGGTAACCCCCACATAAAGGAGGGGCACGAGCAAAAAAGGAGGTACACACATTTTTCTGTGGCACATGTACAGAACTGATGGAGTTTAATGGTCTTGGGCGTGCCAGGAATTTGAATCTGCTTCAAGGGGCTCACAAAGTCACAACAAATGCAATGCCCACACTTGAAAGTTCCAGCTTGGAAGCTGCTGGTGGTCTTCCTCCTGGCCCCCAAATCTGAGTGGGTGAGCCAGTCTCCAATGTTGGTGGTACGTTTAAATGCTGGCATCGGAGGTTTATCCAATCCTGCAACATCGGCCACAAGGGGCCAATGACGTTTGACCACATTGAGAATTTGTCTACTTTGAGGAGTGAACTTAAGAGGCCAAATAAGCCTATCTGGTGTGGTTTTAGTTTTGTATTTGAGGAGATCCTCTCGTGGTGTTGCGTCGGCTTTGTGTTTGGCACGGGTGATTAGGTTGAGGGGTAACCCCTCTTCCTGAAGTTGTCCATCAGAACAGTGGCTTGTTTCTCGTAGTCCCTACTGGAAGTGGAATTCCGTTTTATCCGGATAAGTTGTGAATATGGAAGATTGTTCTTCAATGGTGATGGATGAAAACTTCCATAATGCAAAAGAGAATTCTTTGCAATGGGTTTCGTGAATGGTTTCACTCCCAAGCCATCCTCGTGTTTAAAGATGGTTATATCCAGGAAATTCACTTCCACATTGTTATAAACGGTGGTAAATTTGATGCTGGGGTGCCAAGAGTCCAGCCAATGGTCACAATCTCTGTGACGGGTGTCCGGTTTGAGTAGGAGCAGGACGTCATCGATGTACCTCCACCAGTGTAAGACATTGGTGGCAGTTGTTCCGGATGCCGCCTGGGAATGAAGAAAACGATCCTCTAGTGATCTCACAAATAAGTTCGCGATGGTGGGTGCGGCCGGGGACCCCATGGCCACGCCCCCTTTCTGGATATAGAATTGTTGTTCAAATCTAAAATAGTTGTATTCTGTAATACAGTCATATAAATCAAGAAGGAAGCCGGTGGGAGGTGTGAGGGGTCTTGGTCTACTGTTGAGGACACTCTCAATAATAACTCTGGATTCTTCCAGTGGGATGTTCGTGTAGAGCGAGGTGATGTCTGAAGTAGCCAAAATGGTGCCCACAGGAAGTTTGATGTGTTCTATCTTAGAGATTAAGTCCGTCGTATCTTTGATATAGGAGGGCATGGACTGTACAGAAGGTTGCAGAATACTATCGAGGTATTTGGCTAATGGTTCCAAAATACTGTCCCTTGCCGAGACGATGGGTCTGCCCGGTACGGGAAAGGAGTCCTTGTGGGTCTTCGGCAGATGGTAGAATACCGGTACCCTAGGGTTCTCCTTGATAAGATATTTGCTTAGTTTCGAGTCGATGTATCCCATGCTCTCGCCGTAGTGTACGATACTGGAAATGTTCTTCAAGAATCTCTGAGTGGGGTCAGAGTTCACCTTCTCATAGAACCTCTCATCCTGGAGTTGTCTCTCCGCTTCAATCCTGTAGTCAGAAGTATTTTGAAGGACTATTCCTCCACCTTTGTCTGCCTTCTTGATAACAATAGTGCTGTTGTTCCCAAGTTCTTTAAGAGCTGTCGAGTCTTGCAGGGAAAGATTCCTGTGATGATTTTTAAAGTTGATCTTCTTGGTTTCTCTCAAGACCACATGCTCAAACGCTCTCACACTGGTGGACGGGTTGGGTGGTACGAATTTGCTTTTGATGTAGAAGGAGGGTAGATTGTCTTTGGTTGTTTTGTCTTTGAAGAAGTCCCTGAGTCGAATGTTGCGAAAAAGGGTGGCTAAGTCTTGTCGGAGGTCTAGTTGGCTGTAATTAGGGGTCATCACATAAGAGAGCCCTTTGTTAATTGTCTTTTCCAAATGGGGAGATAACTGAACATCAGATAGATTCACTATCATGTTGTCTTTTTGGTGCCGGGACCCTTGGGAAAACCCTGTTTGTAGAACCCAGCTTGAGGTCTATTGCGTTTGGGATACTGTTTCGTTTGGGGTTGGGAGGTACTGGAGGAATCGGATTGGGCGTTCGTGTCCTCTCCAGAGGAGTGTGATGTTCCTGAATCCCCTCCAAATTTTACCCCTCTCCGTCCCTTCCTCTGATGGGTTTTTTTGAACCAGGTATATACCCTGTTTCTCCTGTAGTCTTCTCTGTCCCTGTTGAGCTTCTTTAATTTATCCGCCTCTTTTGCATTATGGAAGTTTTCATCCATCACCATTGAAGAACAATCTTCCATATTCACAACTTATCCGGATAAAACGGAATTCCACTTCCAGTAGGGACTACGAGAAACAAGCCACTGTTCTGATGGACAACTTCAGGAAGAGGGGTTACCCCCTCAACCTAATCACCCGTGCCAAACACAAAGCCGACGCAACACCACGAGAGGATCTCCTCAAATACAAAACTAAAACCACACCAGATAGGCTTATTTGGCCTCTTAAGTTCACTCCTCAAAGTAGACAAATTCTCAATGTGGTCAAACGTCATTGGCCCCTTGTGGCCGATGTTGCAGGATTGGATAAACCTCCGATGCCAGCATTTAAACGTACCACCAACATTGGAGACTGGCTCACCCACTCAGATTTGGGGGCCAGGAGGAAGACCACCAGCAGCTTCCAAGCTGGAACTTTCAAGTGTGGGCATTGCATTTGTTGTGACTTTGTGAGCCCCTTGAAGCAGATTCAAATTCCTGGCACGCCCAAGACCATTAAACTCCATCAGTTCTGTACATGTGCCACAGAAAAATGTGTGTACCTCCTTTTTTGCTCGTGCCCCCTCCTTTATGTGGGGGTTACCAAACGCCAGCTGAGGGCGAGGATTAGGGAACACAGACTGAAAATCCTCTCTGGTAATGAAGACGTATACTTATACAAACACTTCAAAGAAGTCCACAAATCCATCCCGGATTTTAAGTTCGTTGGATTAGAAAAAGTGGAGATGCAACCCCACATGGACCTACAATCCACCTTACTCAAAACTGAATTGAAACATATTATACAATGTGCCTGTGAGCAACCTTTTGGTTTAAATGAGCCTGTCAGTTTAAATGCTTTACTGAATTAAACTACTGCACCAAGACCCACCCGCTGGGGCTCCAGCTGTATCCCATCTTCCTGTTAGGATATAGCCTCCAGGGAGGCTTTAGCCTGGACCGGACCTTCGGTCACTGCGCCATTTGGCCCTTTATTTTCCTTCGACCGCATCAGCGGCTTTCTCCCATTGGGGGGACCTGAAAACAACATTTGGTAAGCTTACCTTTTCCTACCCTGCCCATCGACCCACCTATGTTCCTTTAAGAGGCATTATATTGTGTTTATTTTATGTACAGTTGTGTATATTCCCGGGTGTGGATCGTCCTGAGGAAGGACCCGAAACGGGAAAGATCTAGGCACTTCATCCCGTCGACGACACACCTCCTCCACCTTGGAACTATTATTTACTTGGGAACCTCTCCACGCTGCATTTGCCAGGCCGTTTGCAACGCTCACGAGCATCCTTGTTTACAGTCAACTGCACTCCGGCCCCCACCTTTGGAAGGGCGGAGACACGTCCCGACCGACGCGCCTGTTTGTTGTGCTCTTGCCCGGAATCCCGGGTTGAAGGCTTTTCAGCCACAAGTCACACGGGGGGGCTTTACTTATTTTCATTTTCATTGTGAGGACCTATTTGGTGTCCTGTAGTGCCACTGACTGCTTTGCTGGGAAGTCCCAGTACTATCTGTTTGTATTTTGCTTTGTTATATATAGAGGGACGCTTGCATGCAACGGCCGTTGATTTCCTTAAAGTGAGAGGATTGCACCATATTATTTGTTCATGTTTGGATACTTGTGTATCACAATGCTGATGTCTATAATACAATATTGATTTATGTTTGACTGCCCATCGCATTGCCTCTTTGTTCTTATATCCATTGATTAACAGGGGGTTCGACTGTATTATACACATATTTAGCTACTGTTTAACCCAGTTTCACTGGCCAGCAGGGATATGGAGCACTCTAACAGTGGCCCGAGATTTGCCCAGGCTGATAGACACAACATCCTGAGGGACTGGTCCCTTGACCCAGGAGAGGGCACGTCAGCAGCCACAGCGGACCCTACTTCACAAACATTAGCTGACCTTAAAGCTAAAGAACTACGACTGACACGCGTCAAGCTCAACGCCTCAGCACTGGCTGATTACATTAGAAGTGACATGATACCTAGGGGACTTAGGATTCCCCTGTCACCTGGTACATACAAGGAGGACAGTGCTCTCTTGAAGGACTGGTATGATATCACGAATAACTGTTCTAAAGATTTACTTTTTTTATTACTTCAAAGAACCAATAAAGAGATTGATGAATTGGTGATCGAGATTGATACGATGAAACAGGACCTAGCCGGTAGTATCCAACCCACGCACACTCAAGAGATAGCCGAAGAGTGTGAAAAACTCCATCAGGAGATTAGAGCGGATAAATTAAAGAAGCTCAACAGGGACAGAGAAGACTACAGGAGAAACAGGGTATATACCTGGTTCAAAAAAACCCATCAGAGGAAGGGACGGAGAGGGGTAAAATTTGGAGGGATTCAGGAACATCACACTCCTCTGGAGAGGACACGAACGCCCAATCCGATTCCTCCAGTACCTCCCAACCCCAAACGAAACAGTATCCCAAACGCAATAGACCTCAAGCTGGGTTCTACAAACAGGGTTTTCCCAAGGGTCCCGGCACCAAAAAGACAACATGATAGTGAATCTATCTGATGTTCAGTTATCTCCCCATTTGGAAAAGACAATTAACAAAGGGCTCTCTTATGTGATGACCCCTAATTACAGCCAACTAGACCTCCGACAAGACTTAGCCACCCTTTTTCGCAACATTCGACTCAGGGACTTCTTCAAAGACAAAACAACCAAAGACAATCTACCCTCCTTCTACATCAAAAGCAAATTCGTACCACCCAACCCGTCCACCAGTGTGAGAGCGTTTGAGCATGTGGTCTTGAGAGAAACCAAGAAGATCAACTTTAAAAATCATCACAGGAATCTTTCCCTGCAAGACTCGACAGCTCTTAAAGAACTTGGGAACAACAGCACTATTGTTATCAAGAAGGCAGACAAAGGTGGAGGAATAGTCCTTCAAAATACTTCTGACTACAGGATTGAAGCGGAGAGACAACTCCAGGATGAGAGGTTCTATGAGAAGGTGAACTCTGACCCCACTCAGAGATTCTTGAAGAACATTTCCAGTATCGTACACTACGGCGAGAGCATGGGATACATCGACTCGAAACTAAGCAAATATCTTATCAAGGAGAACCCTAGGGTACCGGGTTTTCTACCATCTGCCGAAGACCCACAAGGACTCCTTTCCCGTACCGGGCAGACCCATCGTCTCGGCAAGGGACAGTATTTTGGAACCATTAGCCAAATACCTCGATAGTATTCTGCAACCTTCTGTACAGTCCATGCCCTCCTATATCAAAGATACGACGGACTTAATCTCTAAGATAGAACACATCAAACTTCCTGTGGGCACCATTTTGGCTACTTCAGACATCACCTCGCTCTACACGAACATCCCACTGGAAGAATCCAGAGTTATTATTGAGAGTGTCCTCAACAGTAGACCAAGACCCCTCACACCTCCCACCGGCTTCCTTCTTGATTTATATGACTGTATTACAGAATACAACTATTTTAGATTTGAACAACAATTCTATATCCAGAAAGGGGCGTGGCCATGGGGTCCCCGGCCGCACCCACCATCGCGAACTTATTTGTGAGATCACTAGAGGATCGTTTTCTTCATTCCCAGGCGGCATCCGGAACAACTGCCACCAATGTCTTACACTGGTGGAGGTACATCGATGACGTCCTGCTCCTACTCAAACCGGACACCCGTCACAGAGATTGTGACCATTGGCTGGACTCTTGGCACCCCAGCATCAAATTTACCACCGTTTATAACAATGTGGAAGTGAATTTCCTGGATATAACCATCTTTAAACACGAGGATGGCTTGGGAGTGAAACCATTCACGAAACCCATTGCAAAAATTCTCTTTTGCATTATGGAAGTTTTCATCCATCACCATTGAAGAACAATCTTCCATATTCACAACTTATCCGGATAAAACGGAATTCCACTTCCAGTAGGGACTACGAGAAACAAGCCACTGTTCTGATGGACAACTTCAGGAAGAGGGGTAACCCCTCAACCTAATCACCCGTGCCAAACACAAAGCCGACGCAACACCACGAGAGGATCTCCTCAAATACAAAACTAAAACCACACCAGATAGGCTTATTTGGCCTCTTAAGTTCACTCCTCAAAGTAGACAAATTCTCAATGTGGTCAAACGTCATTGGCCCCTTGTGGCCGATGTTGCAGGATTGGATAAACCTCCGATGCCAGCATTTAAACGTACCACCAACATTGGAGACTGGCTCACCCACTCAGATTTGGGGGCCAGGAGGAAGACCACCAGCAGCTTCCAAGCTGGAACTTTCAAGTGTGGGCATTGCATTTGTTGTGACTTTGTGAGCCCCTTGAAGCAGATTCAAATTCCTGGCACGCCCAAGACCATTAAACTCCATCAGTTCTGTACATGTGCCACAGAAAAATGTGTGTACCTTCTTTTTTGCTCGTGCCCCCTCCTTTATGTGGGGGTTACCAAACGCCAGCTGAGGGCGAGGATTAGGGAACACAGACTGAAAATCCTCTCTGGTAATGAAGACGTATACTTATACAAACACTTCAAAGAAGTCCACAAATCCATCCCGGATTTTAAGTTCGTTGGATTAGAAAAAGTGGAGATGCAACCCCACATGGACCTACAATCCACCTTACTCAAAACTGAATTGAAACATATTATACAATGTGCCTGTGAGCAACCTTTTGGTTTAAATGAGCCTGTCAGTTTAAATGCTTTACTGAATTAAACTACTGCACCAAGACCCACCCGCTGGGGCTCCAGCTGTATCCCATCTTCCTGTTAGGATATAGCCTCCAGGGAGGCTTTAGCCTGGACCGGACCTTCGGTCACTGCGCCATTTGGCCCTTTATTTTCCTTCGACCGCATCAGCGGCTTTCTCCCATTGGGGGACCTGAAAACAACATTTGGTAAGCTTACCTTTTCCTACCCTGCCCATCGACCCACCTATGTTCCTTTAAGAGGCATTATATTGTGTTTATTTTATGTACAGTTGTGTATATTCCCGGGTGTGGATCGTCCTGAGGAAGGACCCAAACGGGAAAGATCTAGGCACTTCATCCCGTCGACGACACACCTCCTCCACCTTGGAACTATTATTTACTTGGGAACCTCTCCACGCTGCATTTGCCAGGCCGTTTGCAACGCTCACGAGCATCCTTGTTTACAGTCAACTGCACTCCGGCCCCCACCTTTGGAAGGGCGGAGACACGTCCCGACCGACGCGCCTGTTTGTTGTGCTCTGCCCGGAATCCCGGGTTGAAGGCTTTTCAGCCACAAGTCACACGGGGGCTTTACTTATTTTCATTTTCATTGTGAGGACCTATTTGGTGTCCTGTAGTGCCACTGACTGCTTTGCTGGGAAGTCCCAGTACTATCTGTTTGTATTTTGCTTTGTTATATATAGAGGGACGCTTGCATGCAACGGCCGTTGATTTCCTTAAAGTGAGAGGATTGCACCATATTATTTGTTCATGTTTGGATACTTGTGTATCACAATGCTGATGTCTATAATACAATATTGATTTATGTTTGACTGCCCATCGCATTGCCTCTTTGTTCTTATATCCATTACCCAAAGTGGTTTAGAAGAATTTTTATCACCATAAATAGCTAAAGGAGTTTGTTTCACTGGAGTTTAACATCATAGCTCTTTTTAAAAAAACATATTGTCAAAAGCTTTCATGGGCAGAATCACTGGGTTGTCGTAGGTTTTTCAGGCTGTATGGCCATGTTCTCAAAGCATTCTCTCCTGACATTTCGCCTACACCTATGGTAGGCATTCCAAGAGGTTGTGAGGTCTGTTGGAAACTAGAAAATTGGGGTTATATATCTGAAAGTCCATGGAGGGAGAAAGAACTCTTGTCTGTTGGATCTAGGTGTGAATGTTTCAATTGGCCACCTTGATTCTCATTTGATGGCCTAACAATTTTTAGGTGTGGCTTGTTACTGCCTGGGGGGAATCCTTAGAGGTGATTAGCTGAGATGTGATTAGTTGTTCTTGTTTGTTTCTTGTCTGGGGTTCCCGTGTGTTTGAGTTTTGTACTTTATTGTTATAATTTTAGTGGGGGGTTTTTTAGTACAGGTAGCCAGATTTTGATCAAAAAATCTTTTGAACACAATATGGGTACCTCCAGAACACTGAATATGATTTTTGTGCACCTAGCTTATGATCTAAGACAGAAGTTTCCAAACTTCTAAGAAGTTTTCCAAATATGGTAAACATTCAATGAAAAACAATTTGGGGCACCTCTCTGCAGTACCCCAAAGTGTATTTCACATACATAACTTATATTCCAAGTCAGACGTCCCAAACATACTTTCCAAATTTTGTGAAAATCCATTTATCCAGTTTCACAAAATGCATGGTGGTGGCAGATGGAAATTTAAATGTCATAGACTTTAACACCAACTAATGGAATCATTTTTCCCCTGAAAGAAAATTAAAACTAAGGGGCTATGGAGTTTTCTGTTTACACAACTGATAGAATCATAGAATAACATTCTAAGCCAGACGTTTTCAACCAGGATCCTTTCAGATGTTCTGAACTTCCATCAGTTTCAGCATACATGACCTAAGAAGAGGAATTATGGGAGCTGATGCCCAAAATTGGTTGAAAAGGCTGTGTTAAATTGTGTGCTTTTGTATGTCTCAGAGGCACTTACTTGAAAATAAATGGAAAGTGCTAGGGGAAAGGAGGAAGCCACTTTAGTGGGTTTTCTAATATAGCAAGCATCCTTTTTTTAAAAAAAAAATCCTCAAACATTCTCCACTAAGGATTAAAAAACTGTATAAGGGTCAAAGCACTAAAAGCTGAAATAAATGGTCATTTTTCTTCACTGGCAAAGGTTAGTTGGGGCATTCTTGAAGTCTGCTTAATAAAAGCAGTGGTGTTAAATATATTCATTCCTGATTCAGAAGAAGAGCTAGCAAATTCAGCTGAGAGACCACCGTTATTTACAATATTTAACCTCAGAGAGGTAAGGGCTGTCATATATTCAACAACATTAAGCCAAGTATGCAAAATATAGTGCACCACTGAAACAAAGACTCACAAATGGTTCTTCCAGTTACACATTTCAATATTTCAAAACTGTTTTAAAATTTAAAAAATGCATTTCTCACTCGAATGTGAAATGTTCATTTCAGTATTCAGGCCTTTCCATTGTTTTAATATATGTTTTCCATATAAATTGCCAGCTCAAAAATTATCACTAGAATGTTCTAATCACCAGTGCATATTATATTCCAAATAGTAGTAGAAGACTCCCCCTTTCATTTTTGTTTAATATCAGTTAACTGGTGCCCATGGGGATTGGTAGATGCCATATAAATGTAGTTTCTGGTTGCTTGAGATTTACTATTAAAATAGATTTAACTCATACCATACCCCTTACTATATCATACCATAAGCTCTGTGGGTCCTTCCACGCAGTAGCTATAATCAGAGAGACAATTGGGTTAAAAGGGAGAGGGTCAGATGATGTTTGAGCTAAATGCTCACTCAGTTGCAGCAATGGAGAGAAAATCTGTTTCAAAAAGCTCATCCTTTATCCCAGTTCTGGGTGGAAAAGGTGGATTTTCCTATTATTGTGTGGCCCTGCAATCATGTAAAGTTTGGGATTTTCCTCTTTACCTTCTGTGGAGACTACTTCTCACTCATGCTGGTTTTAAAAATCCCAAAAGAGCTGATCAGCTGGTTGGGCTCTCACTAAGACACAGCTGATTTCCAGCTGGTGTTGGGACCCAGCAAGATGCTGAAGATTTCTGAGAGGACAAGGGGGGTGATGGGTTTCCTACTGAAGAGTCTGTGTGTTTTCAGCGTGAATTGCAGGTCTTAGATGAGAGTGAAGTACAGACAGAGACAGAAGATATTTTGAATTCCAATGTTTGTACCTTAGCATCAGAAGAAAAGTCAATTTCTCATGGGAATCGGCCTTCAACTTGATGGCGAGTTTTCCCGTGATATCAAATTTGGTCTCTGCATGGAGGGAGTGAAGGATAGATTAATTAGGCACTCAGAGAGGCTTCCTGGAAAGTCCTTGAAACCCAGCAGGTGTGTGAGGCATGATCATGACTTCTTGGTTGGGCTTGGGCTTAAATTGAGTGATGTTTATTTGGTATCTCAGAGCAGACAACATTGACAAAAGATTCAGGTTCCTGTGTTAGCTCTCAAGTTCATGATTCAAGTTTCCTGTGTTGCCTATGTTCCTGAAAAAGTTTTGCCTTGAAAAAAGTTCCTGTTTTCATGCTTATGTATTTATGCCTGTGATCTTGACTTTCTAGATTTCATGTACTTTGCCATTTCTGGACTTTTTTTATATGGTCTATTGCTATTTTATAGCTCCTTTCCCATTGCTCTTTTGGAAAATGCCCTATTTTCCCTTTGCACCTTCTTTTCTTCAAAAACTGTCATAGTTAGTACTACTGGACTAGTGTGGTGCTGAGTGACAAAGTGTATCAATGCTAGAGTGCAATAGCTGGTATAAAGAGGGGTGAAGCCGAGAGCCATCAGAGGTCTCTGAAAGTACTTATTTTAAACTTTCTAATATTAAATAGATTGTGAATAAGCAAATGGGGAAAAGGAAATCCAGCAGATTGTGTGTGTGTGTGTGTGTGTGTGTGTGTGTATCTATCTCCTACCGTTATGCACTGATGTTTATATGCACATGTGGGAATCTTTAGTTTTTTTCATTGAGATACTTGCATGTGTGTATATGACACATAGAGTGGCATCACTTGGCAAATAGTTACATAGGAGGTTTTTTGCCACAGGACCTTTGAAAATCACTATGACAAACAAATGCTACTGACCTTGTCAAGTCCAAATATCATTGCATGTCATCCATAAAATACAGGACAAAACAGAAAGTGTTAGCTATCAGATACTTAAATAAAATAGCATCGGGGCCAAATAATATGTCTTGAGAATATTTGCATAGTCCTACAATACCAGAGATTATTCAAGGTTAAAATTTACATGGGCAATATTTGAGAACAAGCATATTTCCGCTCTAGCTGTAATTTGAAATGATTGTACAGTTTCTATATTTCTATATTTCTGTTTCTATGTGGTGTTTATTTTTCTAGGGATGAAGCCTCTCAAGGCACTGATCACATTTGTGTCTTCATGACCGACTATACCAAGAGTGGATAAAATGCAAGGTTCTCCAAAGTGAAAAACTCATTTCCACTTTGAAAATTCCCTTTAAGCTAGAGGCCTGGCTATCAGAGATACCATCTATGGATCGTTAAAAATATGGATTGGAAAAATTATATAATAGATAGCATAACATGATAGGGAATATTATTTTTAGTTTATAAATAATAGGTTGCTCAGAGCCAAACTACCGTTATATATCCACTTAATCTGTACTATGTAGCTTTTCTTTTCACTCAACTAACTATAGTCAGGAGGTCAAATCTTACATATAATACAGTGTGTAGGAAGGGGAGACTTATGTCTGCAAGTGGAGTCAACACAAATATCCTGCCCAACTATAACTCTTTACTAAAAGTGCCCTTTGTATCAAGGGGGACTTTTGATCTACACAAATCTTTGCACAGCTGGTTGCTTAGATGAAAAGTTTGCTGTGGTCAAACAGGAGAGTGAAAAAATAATGCCTGAACATTATGTATCAAGGGGTATTAATTATTTAAAATGCAATGTGCAAATAGCTACTAACACAGTACTGAGATACAAAAAAGATACCATCTATAGATAGAAGATATCATCTATAGATAGATAGATATGACAAACCTCTCTAGAAATTCCATTGATCTTAGCTGAAGAAAGTGTTGGAGGCAGGGGTTTTAAGGGGGGGGGGGGACGACAACGACGACAGAAAATGCAAAATAATAATATTCTTATTATAAGTAAGGAGAGATGTGTATGGCAGATTTTTTGCATCTGAACCCAAAGAACCTGACTGTCCTGCAAGAAAATCACTCTTGGCTTTGAGATCAGATGATACATTTACTATTCTATCTCAGGCAACAGAATGATCTGAGCAAACCATGGGCGCATCCAGATAGCCTCTTTATTGTGGTAACTCCTGCAATAAAGAAGGGGCTGTCCAGATCCTGGACAATACCGAATTAATTTGCTACAGAGCAGGAAACCCCAGATTTGTAGCGAATTAATTAGATAGTGGATTTATTCCACGCCTTCTTGGACGGTGCGGAATAAACCCACTACTTTGATTGTCTGCACTGCACACTCAAAAGTTTTGGACTTTTGAGGGGGTAGTCCAGACAGTAGTCTCGTGTTTTCCAGGCTGATTCAGCCTGGAAAACTGCGAGGGTTCCAACCCCCTCCCCAACCCCCCCTCCCCCAATGCCTAAAAAATAAAAATAAAAGTTACTGGTAGCCATTTGGCTTGTCCTTCTTTCTGATGGAACATAATAATGACACCCAAAATGAAGGGGGGCCCAAATCGCTCCGGGCTCCCCTATGTTTTTGGGCATCATTGGTATGTTCCCTTAGGTAGAAGAGAATCATCATTGGGGGGGGGGGTGTTGTATGGCCACATGGTATTCTGGAAGTATTCAGGATAGCATGTGGACAACCAAAGGGGAAAGCCCACTTTCCCCCCTGCCTGTGTGGATTTAAACCCCCTTTGGGGCAGGTTCCTTAAACCCACTCCGAAGTAAGTTTAATGTACAGTATGTGTGTACCCGCCCCATGGCTTCACCTGAAGACATTTCACTAATACAGTAGGTACATTATAAGTAAATGATTTCCTTTGCAGAATGACATATTGTTTACACAATGAAGTTTGTCCTTCTCTGTTACAAAATTCTGTCTGTATCGAAAAAGATGTTTTTAAGATAACAGAAACATCTATTTTTGTTTGCCAAAATCAGTGTTATTTGAAATTCAGAAATACAACTCTAGAAATGTTTCTAAACAAAGACTTTTAAAAGATTATTGTCTTAGCCATAGGCAAAGCAATCAAAGTTTATTGACTGAATAATACTGTTATTTCTACAGAATCATGCAAACTTATACTTTTGGCCACAATCCAATCCACAGTCATGAACACTGAAATCTAATTGAAATACATGTGGCTTAGGTTTCATTTGTTGCCATTGTGCTATGAATTAGCTTATCACGTCTCCCTTTGGAGAATTTAGTTTTTCAGGTATATTTCCTGCTTTAAACTTTTGGAAAATATAATGATATTAAGGCACCAATTCTATGAAGAATTCCCTGAGAGTAAACACCAATGAACAGAGGGATTTATTTTTGTGTAAAGATGCCAGGGAGGGCACTAAGAATCAGTAATTTAAATAGTCCAGAAAACTGAATACGAGATATTTATTTTATACTGTGTATAATATTATTGTAGTTTTGGCTTTATCTGGCAGTTGTTTATTATAATGCTCAATGTGGTTAAGGCTGTGATTCTATATGTTAGAAGGGGTGACGCAGATATCTGAACAGGATTGAGATTGGGCAATAGCTGGTCTATTTTAAACTTTGTTTTAATCTTCATTTTAAACTTTTGTGGTGTGTAATTTTACCTTGACATTTTGATGCTGATATTTTTAATTATTTTTTAAACTTAATCAAGTTTTAATCGTGTTAACTGCTTGCTTATTTTAACTTATGTTGTACTGTATGTGTATGTCATAGTTTTTGATACGGCCAGTGGGCTAATCAATAAAGACTTCCTTCCCTATATGTTAGAAGAAGTCACACTGAATTCAGTGGGACAGGAATCTAAATAGGCACACACAGAATTGGGATTTTTAAAGATGTCATTGAGTTGTTATTTATTTTCTAAATTCCAAAGAAATTTGTTGGATGGCTACTCTTGGAGTAGCCAAAATCTTGTTCTTTTACACATAACTTTATCACTATGTAACCAGTTGTATTTTATGTGGCATAAATTTATCACTATCTAACCAGTTGTATTTTATGATATACTAGCCGTCCCCTGCCATGCGTTGCTGTGGCCCAGTCTGGTGATCTGGAAAATAAAGTAATGAGAAGGTGTGTTGGTTTGTAATATATGTAATTTATTCATGCTTGTGGGTAAACAGTATTTCTTATTGTTTCTTTGTCAGTGTTGATGTAGAGATTGTCTGGTTTGCCTATATATTATTGTATTTCTTTAGAGGTCCCTTTCACATCTGTGATACTGGGATCTGTCATATATATATACTGTGTGTGTGTATGTGTGTGTGTATATATATATATAAGGCATGGTTTCGAACCCAAAAATCGCGATTCTAAAATCAAATGGGGGGGGGGGATTTTTTTTATTAGTAAAAGAAAGACTTACAAAAAAAATTCCAAAAAGTTCTAAAATGTAACTTAATTACTAACGAAATTCGTTAGTAGTTCGTATGCCAGCGCATGCGCATTCCAGATGGTTTTGGCCTACAACTCCCAGAAATCCTAACAGCTGGTAAATTGGCTGGGATTTCTGGGAGTTGTAGACCAAAACTTGAATAAATCACACTGAATTCTAGATGGGACTCTCCAAATAGGAAGGAGGGAGGGAGGGGGGTATTCTATTCTTGGAAGCAGCAAAAAAAGGAGGAGGAGCCCCCCCTCACTCCTCGCTGACTCTCTCTCACTCCGATCCTGAGGGAGTGAGGGCCCAAGTTTGCCCAGGCTGAGAGGAAAAGGAAGAGGCCTGAGGCTGTGAGGAATGGTGGGAGTTGAAGTCCAAAACACCTGGAGGGCTGAAGATGGCCCCTCATGAAGCCTCTTCAAGGCTTTAGATCCTGGCAGGCAGAAGGGGCAGGGAGAGCCGTCCACTCCTCCTGCCCTGCCAGGATCTAAAGCATCAAAGAGTATTGGGATGAGAAACCAACCTAATGTATAATAGAATGAATGCTACTGTAAGTGCCTAATATTATAAGTAATCCAACTGGTCATATACCTACATTCCATGCACATGCAATAATACAGCAGTAATAACAATGGGTATAAGAAGTAAAATTCAAACCGAAGTATTCTGACTGTGGTCCCTCCTCAAGCGGTGCAAACTGCAAAAGGCTCTTCTCTCTGAGCCCGGGAAAAGGCAAAACCCCGGGCACAGCGTTTGCTGCCTGGTGCACACACATACATATTCTTTGGGGGGGATTTGCTGCAGAATCTTCTCTATGAGCCCGGGATTCTGCAGCAAATCCCCCCCAAGAATATGTATGTGTGCACCCAGGCAGCAAACGCTGTGCCCGGGGGGTTTTGGCTTTTCCGGGCTCAGAGAGAAGAGCCTTTGCAGTTCACACCGCTTGAGGAGGGACCACAGTCAGAATACTTCGGTTTGAATTTTACCTCTTCTTATACCCATTGTTATTACTGCTGTATTATTGCATGTGCATGGAATGTAGGTATATGACCAGTTGGATTACTTATAATATTAGGCACTTACAGTAGCATTCATTCTATTATACATTAGGTTGGTTTCTCACCCCAATACTCTTTGATTCTTTAGATCCTGGCAGGCAGGAGAGGCAGGGAAGCCTGGAAAAAATGTAAACAGAGAGGTTTTCTCAGAAGTAAATCCACAAAGGAGGGCACTTCATCCAAAGTGCCCTCCTTTGCAGATTTACTTCTGAGTAAACCTCTCTGTTTACATTTTTTTCCAGGCTTCCAGCCGAAAGAAGGAGCGAGTTTAGGGCTTGCCTTGCCATAATACTTATTGGCAAGGGAGGCGGGAGGGTGGTGAGAGACAAGGAGGGTGCCCCCCCCTTACGACCTAATAACGACACTTAAGAAAATCCTGGCCCCCGAAGTTCTATAAAGAAAGTCCACTTCCTGGTTGGCGTTCCAGATGTGGAAATACTCAAAAGTAGCATTTCTTACGAATTTCTTACGAATCATTTCATTTGCATAACTTTTTTCTCATGCCTAATATATATATATATATATATATATATATATATATATATATATATATATATCTGGCTCTTTGTCAGGAGGGCTTTGATTATGTTTTATTACCCTGGTGAAGGGAGTTGGACTGGATGGCCTTAAGGCAGCATTGCTCAATCTGGGGGTCGGGACCCCGGGGGGTCACAAGAGAGTGTCAGAATGGTTGCCAAAGACCACCAGAAAATGCAGTATTTTCTGTTGGTCATGGGGGTTCTGTGTGGGAAGTTTGGCCCAATTCTGTGTGGGAAGTTTGGCCCAAATCACAATACTCTTTGATTGTAGGTGAACTACAAATCCCAGCAACTGCAACTCCCAAATGTCAAGGTCTATTTTCCCCAAACTCCATCTGTGTTCATATTTGGACATATGGAGTATTCATGCCAAGTTTGGTCCAGATCTTTCATTGTTTGAGTCCACAGTGCTCTCTGGATGTAGGTGAACTTCAACTCCAAACCCTTCTAGTGTTTTCTGTTGGTCATGGGAGGCCTGTGTGTCAAGTTTCATGCAATTCCATCGTTGGAGGAGTTCAGAATGCTCTTTGATTGTAGTTAACTATAAATCACAGCAACTAAAAATCCCGAATGAGAAAATCAATTTATTTGAGTGATGGTCACTCCTTGGAGTAGTGTCTTGTGGCCAAATTTGGCAGCAATTCATCCAGCGGATTTTGAGTTATGATTTCACTCAAAACGAACAGAGCATATATATATATATATATATATATATATAGAGAGAGAGAGAGAGAGAGAGAGAGAGAGAGAGAGAGATTAAGGGAGTAATTGTAGTGAATCTCATCCAGGTTTTAATTTGAATTTTAAAGCATTTATTGAATGTGCTGCACCCTATCCCTAAGATAGGTTCAGCATCTTGAGTAGTTCCTTTAAAGATCAGACTGAAAATCATAGCAGGTTCACTATTCCATTAACATGAGACAGCAACCAATTCTAAATACATAGCCAGACCGTGTTCATGAAATGTAATGTGTGTGTTTATGCAATGTTCATATAATATTCTTTTCAAATAAAACTGCAGTTACTTCCTTGGTCATTACCGCACACACACACACACACAATCCAAATGCCCAGAATATTGTCGGCAACCTATTATTCATCTTTGAGGACCTCTTCACATGGGGCATTTTTGCCCTGCTTTGCCACTTTTATGCATGGCTTGGATGGAGCCCACCGTGCATCATCACACAACACACAGCAGACTCTGCCCACATTCTTTCCAAAGTAAAATGGAAGCATTGAAAGGCACTTCCTCCACCACTATAGGGAGGAAAGTGTTGTTTGGGTAGTTCCAACAGAGCTACCTGCACTTTCCTCCCCTTTTTGCCATGGGATGGGGGAGGGAAAGGGTGCCAACACACCCTATCCCCACCATGTCATGAGGGGAGTAGGGAGGGCATGCGAGGTGCCAGGAGCCACCCTGCACACCTTCCCTTTAGTGGCACAATGGCACAGCCCGATAGGATTGTGTGAAGAAGTGGTAGGTGAACAAACCAAGTTTGCTTGCAGGGGTAAGAAATGAATTACGCAAAGCAATGCATTATGCCAATTTACTCTTTCTAACAGACTACTCTATTCAATAAAAAAGAAGAAGAAACCCGATTTTCTGTTAAAGAATCTGCCAGTTTTGCTTTTTTGCAAATTTGAATTTTTTGTAGTTTAGCAAATTCTGATCCAAACTAAAATTCTCATTCATTTCTAAACATAACCTGAACAATACCATTCAGGACAATAGATTCCTCAGCGCATCATTGTACTTAGAGATCACTGTTGATAATTCCACAAATTACTCTTACTATTACTTAACACTATCTTTACTGTTTTATATCTCATTGTTTTACTGTTTTATCATTGTAGTTAGATATGCTGTAAACTGCCCTGAGCCAAACTGGAAAGGACAATATACAAATCGAAATAATAAATAAATAAATAAATAAATATAGCAACTAGCACAATATCTATTATCTGGAAATGAATGTAAGAGGCATTTGAAAGTATGGGGATTTCAATGAATATAGATTTTTCATTCTCTGGATAAAAGACTGCTCTTGCCGAAATTTCCTGGAAGAATTTTTTAAAAAGTTTCCACACAGACTGTGCAATTTTTCAGTTACACTCAGTGATACTTATCAATTCTCATGTAAGTAAGATGTCCTCTATTTTGTGTTCAATGTGTAAAATCTCTACAAAATGCTGAATTTATTTAGAGATTGGAGATCAGGATATTGGATGGCTCTTTCAAAGGTTAGATGGGCTAGATGAACAAGGGCTCAGTTGGGGATAAACCCACCAACAAATAGTTCCATGATTAAGGTCCAGAGAATACTGGATACAATTTTTGATTCATTTAATTCTTTGCTCTCACATTTCTACTTGCCTGACAAAAATCAAATAACATCATTGCTTAAATGCAATTAGCTGTGAAATGATGATTCCAAACAACAACTGTTAGATATTAAATACTGCAACCCATTAATGTTCAAATATCATCAAGCATCAAATGCCATCAGATGCTAGATGCCATATAGCAACAGTAAATATTGACTATTGAATACTTAATTGACATTTGATCTCAGAATTTGCTATGTTAGATAGCTATGTCGGTGTAGGTTTTTTTGGGTTGTGTGGCCATGTTCTAGAGCAGGGGTGGGCATTTACCGGCCCTCCAGGTGTTTTGGACTTCAACTCCCAGAAGTCCTAACAGCTGGTAAACTGGCTAGGATTTCTGGGAGTTGAAGTCCAAAACACCTGGAGGGCCGGTAATTGCCCACCCCTGTTCTAGAGGCATTCTCTCCTGAAGTTTCACCTGCATCTATGACAAGCAACTCAGAGGTTGTGAGGCAAGCATCCTCACAACCTCTGAGGATGCTTGCCATAGATGCAGGTGAAACTTCAGGAAAAAATGCCTCTAGAACAGTGTTTCCCAACCGGTGTGCCGCGGCACACTAGTGTGCCATGAGCAATCATCAGGTGTGCCGTGGGAAATTGGAACCTCCAATACCCTTTCTTCCCCCTCCTGCTGAACACTTACATTTTCTTCTCCACTTGGGCTCCCTTCTTCCCAGCCGCACTCTGCTCGCTTTGCCTCACTTTGCTCACACTGCCACTTCTGCCACCATTTTGATCTGAGGGGGCAGCGTGAGCGTGTTCAGGAGGGGAGGAAGGAAGACGTGACCCATGCGGGCGCTACTGTGCAGACTCGCCCCACATCTTCCTCCCTCCCCTCCTGAACACGCTCACGCTGCTCCCTCGCATCAAAATGGCGGCAGAAGCGGCAGTGTGAGCAAAGCGAGGCAAAGTGAGCAGAGCGAGGCTGGGAAGAAGGGAGCCCGAGTGGAGAAGAAAAAGTGTTTCGGCAGGAGGGGGAAGAAAGGGTGTGAAGGGGAAGGGGGAGGAAGTGGTCTCTGTTGAAAGCTGGCATGGGCAAACTTGGACCTTCCAGGTGTTTTGGACTCCAACTCCCACCATTCCTAGCAGCCTCAGGTCTTTTTCCTTTTTTCCCCTCAGCCACTTAAGCAGGAAAGGGCCTCAGGCTATTAGGAATGGTGGGAGTTGAAGTCCAAAGCACCCAGAGGGCCGAAGTTTTCCCATGCCTGCTTTAGAGGGACATTAAAGTGGTGAGCCTCCTTCCAACATTGTGATTCTGGATAGAAAACAAACAACAACATAACATAACATTGTTTGAGTCCACAGTGCTCTCAGGGTGTATGTGAACTACAATTCCAAACTCATTCCTGCCAGGATATCTATGTTGTGTTCATCGAAACAGGCCCAGGTTTCACACTGAATGTATAAATACATTTTTAAACATATTAACTATATGTATTACTGTGTTAGAGTTTCATTTTGTGTTATTTTGCTTGGTGGTGTGCCCCAGGATTTTGTAAATGTAAAAAATGTGCCGCGGCTCAAAAAAGGTTGAAAAACACTACTCTAGACCATGGCCATATAGCTCGTAAAAACCTACAACAATGCAGTGATTCCAGCCATGAAAGCCTTCGACAATAATTAGATAGCTATATTTGAAATTAATGCTATCATTGCCATCTCAGGTGGTAAATTATGGGTATTCTGAAATAACAGCTAGTTGCTATCTATTATATTGCTAAAGTGCCAAGGGAGTGGAGAAATAATTTGGAGGTCATGTGATTCACGTATCAGTCACAATAACTTAGCTGGCTTTGGCTACTTGTCCAAATCGGAGGAACACTATTTGCTGCTTTTCCTCAGGCAGCAAAAATTTCTTGTGTCGATCACCTGTTTGTGGAAATAGCTCAATTTGAATCCTGATACAAATTGACATGGCCTCTCATGTGGAAACTGGAATGTGATTTTCCTTCACATTTCACACTTCTCTGCATTTGATTATATTGCTCTTGGCTCAAAAGAATTATCAAAATGCATGTAAATGTAAATAAGGATAGAATAGGCTTGAAAAATCTGTCTTTTTAAAAGCGTATACTTTATAAATATTTACTTTTGTGATAAAATCTTATATTAAATACGTATTTATTCACCAAATTTGGCGCAGCTGTTTTTGTTTTGATTTTAATCTTGGAAAGTCTGTTGTCTTTATTTTCAAATAAAAGATTATTGCAAAAAATGGGACAGAACAGACTTATTAACAAATATATAAGACATTGATATAGAACAGAAATAGACTGACAGTCCACTCTTACTAGAAGGCAAGCTAATTTTGGATTATCACATGAAATCTGCTCCTTTGGAACAGACGACTTGGAAGCTGTTAAAAATAAACAACATAAAGCTTATTCTATGGGTGTGCATGCATACGCATTTAGAGTGCAAAGCATCCATTTTACATGGGAAAACAAAGATGCCATCTCTGTTATTGTAGGATTCCCCGCTACCCCCCCTCCCGACACACACCTATCCCACCTACCACTACTTTCACCTGTCCAATCTCCACCTCATCTTCCTTCTTGTTCTAAATGCTGTATTTAAATGTTCTTCCTCAAAGACAAACATAGTAGTAGTAGTAGTAGTAGTAGTAGTAAAGGTTTCCCCTGACATTAAGTCCAGTCATGTCCTACTCTGGAGGTTGGTGCTCATCTCCATTTCTAAGCGGAAAAGTCAGCATTGTCCGTAGACACCTCCATGGTCATGTGGCCAGCGTGACTGCATGGAGTGCCATTTCCTTCCCGCCGGAGCGGTACCTATTGATCTATTCACATTTGTATGTTTTTGAATTTCTAAGTTGGCAGAAGCTGGGGCTAACAGCGGGAGCTCATGCCACTCTCCAGATTCGAACCTGCAACCTTTTGGTCAACAAGTTCAAGCAGCTCAGTGGTTTAACCCACTTCACCACTGGAAGCTCCAATAACAATAATAATAACATTAATAATAATTTATTTATTGACCACCACATCTCCCCAAAGGGACTCAGGGCAGTTTACAAACAAAAAAAGGCCAACATCCAATGCCCAGACAAATGCAGACATTACAATAATAATAATGATAATTATAATACACTTAATTTATATTCCGCCCTTCTCACCCCGAAGGGGATTCAGAGCAGATTACAGTACACATACAAGTAGACAATCCCTGCTGTTTTTATATTTGACATACATCACATACAACATATACAGTAGGAGGTTTGTTCCAGTTGAGCCACAGGTTCTTCCAGGTTCTTTCAGTTGTGTCACCTGGGTGCTGTTGGTCCATTGCGCCACAGGGGGTGCTGTTGCTTCATCCTCCTATGACGAAGAGCTTGCCAGCCCATTAGGACCTTCCACCTTTCTGGCAATCAGTCTTCCTTATTTATTGGCGTTATAAAAGACCTCCCCTGCATAGCGGTCCCTAATTTCTCTACTCACAGCTAGGCTGTTTTCGACTGCTTAGGTAAGCAGAGGCAGGGCTGACAGCTGGCTGCCCAAACCAGCCCGGGGTCTTGAACCTGTAACGTTTGGTTGATAAGATCTTCAGCAGCTATTGTTTTAACCGCTGTGCTAAACCTCCGGCCCTTAATAAAGCAAGATAATAAAACATAATAACTGTGAGCTTATTGCAATAAAAAACCACCACAGATAAGATAGACACAGAGACTACCTGAGCTACAAAGCACAAGCAGTTTCATAGCCCAAAGGTCCATGGTGCCTTAATATGAGAACTTCTCAAAGATAGGCATTTGGGACTTTGGAAACTCTAAAGCAGTCTTTTTCAACCAGTGTGCCTAGGCACACTCCTGTGCCTTTGCAGAGCTCCAGCTGTGCCTCCAGAAAAACTTTTTGCCCCCCTTCCTTCCCCCCTCTTTTTGCCGCCGCTATTATTTTGTCCTCCTCCATGGGAGAAAAAGTCTTCCCTTACCACCGTTGGTATTAGCCTCTGTCTGCAGACACCCCCTGCTGCGAGGGAAAAGCGTTACACAGCATGCAAAGGAGGAGAGGAGCCCAATGGGCGGCTCCAAAATGATGCTGCGTCATTTTGGAACTGCCCACTGGGCTCCTCTCCCCAAACAGATGGCAGCATACAAAGGAGCAGAGGAGCCCAATGAGCGGCTCCAAAATGACGCCGCGTCATTTTGGAGCCACCCACTTGTTGTGGATAACTTTTGGAACCGCCCACATCATGTGGATGCCAAACTGTACTCCGTTTTTCAAATTCACTATATTGATACATTAACTTTATAAAACTTCTGTAATTGTGCATATTGCTAATTTCACTATATTATTATTATTATTATTTTGCCTACTCTTTGTCCCCTGCATATGCAGCCTGTTGTGAAAAAGAGGTGCCGAAATGCCATAAAACATTTTGTGTCATTTTGGTTGGTGGTGTGCCCCAGGATTTTGTAAATGTAAAAAATGTGCCTCGGCTCAAAAAAGGTTGGGAAACACTGCTCTAAAGAGCTGTGTACTGGCTGCTAGCTTCTCCTGCTGCCTTGGCACAAGATGAGACCAGGTAGCACAGCTTCCCAGAGACAGATAATGGACCACTCTAAGAAGGTCTATGTGGTGTTGACTGCAATCCTGTTGGAAGGAAGGCACAATTTACTGCCCTTTTGCTTTGCTAACAAGGAGAGGGTTTGCCCTGCATAATGGAAGAGCCAACCATGGGCTTCTTCAAATTGCAAAATTACAATGAACTGATTTAACTGCCATGTCAGTATCCTAGGGAATCCCAGATTATTGTTTACTGAGACATTTGTGCTCTGTGCCGAGAATTGTTAAAACTGCTCCCTAAAATGCAAATCTCATGATTCCATGATAGAACTATAGCAGTAAAACATGGGATCACATTACACATGAAAGGGCATTTGGTGTGTTTTTGATTTACCCAGAATCGGCAAGAGCCATTAGAAACCCAAACCCAGAAAGCATTGGGTTCGGTTTTCTGGCATTTATTTTATCTTTCTTCTCATCTGAGAGTGTTTTCATACAGGACTTAGAATTGTATCTAAATAGAATTCAAATGACTTTAAAGATTTTTTTAAAAAAATTAAAAGATTCACACAATCATCCTGAACAAGGAAACAAGTCCCATTGAGCTCAGCAAAACCTGCTTCAGACTTAACATGTTTGGATCAGGCTGTCAGCATTCAAAAGGATGGATGGACTTGAGGAGGACATTTACTCAGGAACAATGTTAACAGAATGAATATCAGCAGGCTATAATGGTTGCATACATTGCATCCCCCACTACGCTGATGGTTGTCTAGCAATGGATGAATGATACGGACACAAGCTGTCAAATGGGGTGCAACTAGACAAGGCCCTCATTAAATGAAGTAATGGCAATACGGATAGCTCCCTGCAGTGACTCATCATACAGATAAATGGCCGGATATATACGCTGACAGATGGTGAATGACACTTGTATAATTGGAAAGTAAGTTTGAAACTTACCATGACTGCTGCTGTGTTGATTTTGTGTCATTTAAAAAAAATTCTCATGATTGGAAACCTTTCTGCTTATTTCCTAAGTAAGTCCTGTTTGTGATTTCTATACAGCTTGGACATTAGTTATTTTACATTAGAATAAAGAATACCACAGGTGAGTTTTTAGATTGCAACTTTAGGGAGCACATTATCAACACATTTGTTTTAAGAAACATAAGTACTTCACAGTTGCTCAGCTTGCAGCACCAAAGTAGATGGGAAACATTTTAAATTAACATCCAATTTCCCTTTAGATTTTCCATTGTCTCATTCCATAAACATTTTGTCAAGCATTTACACCTGCCCGAGCCCTTGCTTTTTCTAATCGGCAGCATGAGAAAATGGGTCCTATCCATTCAGTTTAGAGCAGCTGAGCAAATCAATATAATCTCATAGTAGATGTTAGCAAATATTTTGGGTTTTAATTGCCTTCAAGCCAAAATGTATTTGTTGTGATTGAGCCTGCGACTCTGCCTGTGAGTAGGGATGGGGAGAATGCTGAATCTACAGCGTCTGAGTGTAGTATGGAACTGGGTGGGGCTGAGAGTAACCTAAATGCTGGAGCAGGCAGAAAGAGGGCTGCAAGTAATTCCAGTAGGGAAAATTTGGCACAAAGGAAGGGAGTACGGCAAATACTTACGGCTCCTACTGACTCTGAGTCCTTTGAGGGTTTTCCCAGGGATGGGGAAGGATCATCAGAAGACAGTGATACTGAATTGGACTGGACTCAAGTAAAGGAAATTCAGGATGTGTGTGATGCAGCCACCAGTAGTGATACTTTTCTGGGGTTTCATAGTGATGATTAGTGGCCCTCTGAAACCTCAGGGAATGATTGGGATACGCTAAGTTTTGAAAGATACTGGGGATCTTGGAGGGACTCACAAAGGGTTTCAGCTGCAGAAAGAGAAGCAGCTGCATTCCCTAATCAGGGGGAGTTGTCCTCTTTGGGCGAGTCTGATCTCTAGGTCTATTTAATGTGGGCTTTTTGGGAGTTTCCTTGCAGTGAGCAAGGAGTTGTTTCTTTGTATCCTGTGTTGTATCCTGTTTGGTATTGTCACGATGCAGGGTCTTGGCCCAGCCCCTTAATCACACACACAGAGACGGTAATCAGCTAACTATTTATTGAATAATAAGAAACAGGTGAAAAGGTAAATTGTCCATAAAAAGTATCAAAAAGTTCAATCCAAAAGGTAAAGAGTCCGTAAGTAAAATCCAAAGGCAAACATGGCAAAGGCTCCGCAAAACTATGCGGATCAAGGACTTGGTCCGTGGAAAAGAACAAGGCAAAGTTCATGAACAATTCCAAGAAATTTCTTGGCAAGGCTTGAGCCGGCAACTTGGCTCCCTGGAACTCCGCTCGCTTCACTCCTCTTAGAATAGAAGTGGCCGAGCTACTGAGGATCCTTTCCCACGGATCCTATACTTAATCCCCTTGGCGAGGCCCCCGACGCTCTAAGCTTCTGCGCCAATCTGTGCTACGGGATCTAGCGCTTCTCTGACATTCTAGGCTACGGTGCCAATCCCTCCTGCTGGACTCAATGCTCCGTCTCCTATCAAAGCTCCGTCCTTGCCTCCCAGCACCTGGGTCGCTATCTTCATGAGAGCCGAACTCCCTTTCAGCTTCCATGGGCTCATCCTCCACTGTTTCCCTTATCCTTTCCTGTGACCCGTAACCACCTGGTTTCTCATAATGATCAGAATCATCAATCTCAGGGTCAGCCTGAACTTCCCAGCTAGCATAGCCGTCAGGCCATTCATCATCCCAGGCCAAGCTCTCTGTGGGAGAGGAAGGCCCAGCTAACTCATCAGCCCCTTCCTCCATATCCTCATCAACTGCAGCTGGCCCTAATGCAAGTGGGCCCCCTGGTGCTGCCCCCTGCCCCCCAGGCACGAAAGGGAACTGGGTTGCTACAGGTATCCTGATATCTTGCATCGTGTTCCTGATCCAGTTTACTCCTACAGCCGTGTGTTCCTTGTGGCGAGATTTGAACTCCGCTGGACATTCTCTCCTGTGGACCTTGGATTGTCTCCTTGTTTCTCCGTCTTTCTCCTGCCCACGACTCTGGACCGGTTATCGACTACGCTATTGGCTCAACCCTCTGAGGACGTTGCAGATGATGTCTGTAGTTTGCTTTTGATCATTCCTTCCACAATTTTTGTGTTTCTCTGTGGGTTTTTGGGTTTTGGCCAGTTAGGCTAGTTTTTTGTTAGTCCCATTTCCATTTCTTGTACAATAAACTCTTTGTTATCCCTTTTTACTATTGGGTTTGGCTTTAATTGGCATCTCCATCATGACAGTATTGCACATATTAAAATCATTGCGTACAGAGCCATACTTAAAAATATATAATTTTGTTTTATTCCCAAAGAAAATATTGATGCAATTATGCTTTGCAAGGGAAAATCATAATAATAATTATGCATAGCAAAAGGGTCTTGATGTGTACCAAGAATGATGAAGTTTAAAAACATCAGAATGCTCCCCACACACAGGCTGGGATTAAAAGGGTACAATGGACATTGCTGTGGGTAGAAAATGTTGAAAAGGAAGAAAAGGTAAAGGTTTCTCTTCAACATTAAGTCTAGTCGTGTCCAACTCTGGAGGGTGGAGATCATCTCCATTTCTAAGCTGAAGAGCCAGCTTTGTAAGTAACACCTCCAATGTCATGTGGCCAGCATGGCTGCATGGAGTGCCGTTATCTTCCTGCCACAGCAGTACCTATTGATCTACTCACATTTGCACATTTTTGAACTGCTAGGTTGGCAAAAGGACATTGCTGTGGGAGTCATAAGGTAGAGAATTATGAAAAGGAAGAATGACATGGAAATCATGATATTGAACCATACTTGATGAATAACTCATTAAAGCTCCTTGTGTCACTCCAATATTTTTGTTAACGTTATTTAGTATTGTGGAAAATGTTGTTCTGGGAATGTGGCGCAGCTGGCTAAGTGTCAGCATAAGATCTCTCTCTTACCAATAGGTCATGAGTTCAAGGCCTGCCCAGGTCAAGGTGGGTACTCGACCTTTAAGTGTAGCCTGCTGTCAACCTTTGCAACCCAAAAGACAGTTGCATCTGTCAAGTAGGAGATAAAGGTACCACATTAAGTGGGGAGGCAAATTTTGACTGAATTATGAGGCCATTAAAGAACTCCAGGAACGCTGAGGAATGCGGAAGGAACAACAAGGGATGCTGGTAATGCTGAGAGATTAGGAGTGTGTCAGCTCCCCTGGTGACAAGAGTTTGCCTCTGTTCATCTATATGTGTGTATGTGGAAACGGCAGGGATTGTCTGCTAAGTATGTGTACCTGTAATCTGCTCTGAGTCCCCTTCAGGGTGAGAAGAGCGGAATATAAACAAAATGTATTATTATTATTTGTTCATAGAATCACACATCAATATAACCCAAGTGATGGCTATTCCTATTCATACAATTTATGACTAAGCATGGAAACATGAGACTGGACACAGAGAGCTGGGTTAAATAAGGGCTTTATTAACCTAAAATCTGTTTAACCACTGGTAAGTCTAGAAAGAACAAAAAGCAGGGAGCAACCTGATGTTTGTACAGAAGATGGCCAGGTATCACCTCTTGACTACCACCTTGGATGAAATACCTAGGTCCTGAGTACAATCTACATATCTGGGTTGCTCCCTGGCTAACCATCCACTGGAAAGTAAACCCAGAACACTTTCCATCCAAGCCCCTGTACTCGAAGTGAAGCAAAGACCCAGGTCCGTCCCAAAGGAGAGGACCCTTTTCCCACTCCCAGGTCCTAGGACCCTGAAGTGCAGTTCCAGGTCCCCACCCTAAACCAAAAAGACATGAAGGTATATACCAAAATTCTTATATTTTCTGCCCTTTATCTGTCTGGAATCCCCTCTGGACACTAGGCATGATAACAAATCGAAAAATGGCGATTCTAAAATCAAATGGGGGGGGGGATTTTTTTTTTGATTAGTATATCAAAGACTTACAAAAAAATTCCCAAAATTTTCGGAAATGTAACTTAAGTACTAACGAAATTCGTTAGAAATTCGTATGCCAGAGCATGCGCTTTCCAGATGGTTTTGGCCTACAACTCCCAGAAATCCTAACAGCTGGTAAATTGGCTGGGATTTCTGGGAGTTGTAGGCCAAAACTTGAATAAACCACACTGAATTCTAGATGGGACTCTCCAAATAGGAAGGAGGGAGGGAAGGAGGAGGGAAGGAGGGAGGGGTTTTCTATTCTTGGAAGCAGCAAAAGAAAAGGAGGAGGAGCCCCCTCGCTCCTCGCTGCCTCTCTCTCACCCCGATCCTGAGGGAGCGAGGGCCCAAGTTTGCCCAGGCTGAGAGGAAAAGGAAGAGGCCTGAGGCTGTGAGGAATGGTGGGAGTTGAAGTCCAAAACACGTACCTGGAGGGCTGAAACTGGTCCCTGCGATGGGGCAAGGCAGAGCAACGGGGAAGAGAAGCATCTGAGAGAGCGCCGGGAGAGAGAGGAGAAGCGTGCGCGCGTGTGTGTGTGTGTGAATCAGGCCCCTGCGATGGGGCATGCATGGCAGCAGAGCAACGGGGAAGAGAAGGAGGGGGGGGAAGCCTGGAGAGCGAGGAGAAGCGTGCGCGCGTGTGTGTGTGTGTGTGTGAATCACTTTCCAGAATGCATTGCCTCTACCTAGCAGCAGCGTCACTTCCAGTTCCCCATAGAAATGCGGGAAAAAGAAGAAGCTGAATGAAGGCGGGAAGGAAATGAGGGGGAGAAGACTGGGAGAAGTGAGTAGTACATTAATTAATTAATTAATAATTAAGAATTTCTAACGATCCTAACGCAAATTGTTGGCCTCACGGACCGTAAAAGGAAGTCTACTTCCTGGTTCGGGGCAGCGATCCGTAAAACAACAAAAGTCCCATTAATTACGGATTTCTAACGAATCAATTAGATTTCCGTTTCAATTTTAGCATGCCTACTGGACACATTAGTGCCAAACATATGATGGGGTTAGGCCAGTCTAGCTTGATTACTATTAACATTCTGTTCAAGCATTCTTTAGTACTGGAATTTCAGGATATTTTTATGGTCAATGAGAATGCTTTTTTGTGCTATTTCACACCAAGCCCTATGAAGGATAGATTAGGGAGCTGGGGTATGTTTATCTTGGAGAAAAGAAGGCTGAGCAAGGATATGATAGCTATGCATAAATATGTGAAAGGATGCCCTATTCAAGAAGGTTAAAGCTTGTTTTCTACTGCTCTAGAGACAAGGACAGAAGTGGATTCAATATGCAGGGGGGAAATTCGCTGAAACATTGGGAAGAACTTTTAGATGGTAATGGCTATTCAGCAGTGGAATATTCTGCCCTGGAGGGTGGCGGAGTCTTCTTTCTGTAGGTTATTAAGCAGAGGCTAACTGGCCATCTTTCAGGATGCTTTGATTCTGTGTTCCTGTATAGTAGGGATTGGACTGGATGGACCCTGTGGTCTCTTCCAACTATGATTTGAATACTTGATTATTCGATGACTTATTATAAGGCCGCATAGAAATAGACAGGCACTCAAGGGTCTCTGTTACATCTTATCAGCATTCATTATTATAAAAGCATGTAACTGTTCTTAGGACTTCATTCCACAGGATAAGTAAAGCATTATGGATCATTGGTTTTCCCTTAAGCTTCACAACGCCTCATTTGGAAATTAAACTGATTATTTCCTACCCCCATCACACAGTCTCCTTTTCCCTGCATTATTTAGGATTTATCTGTTTGACTTGCTATCACACCGTAGAGATTTGTTTCCTCCCATTGTCCCTCCAGAATGTCAATCATTTTTTAAAAGGGATCTTAGGAAGTGGTTTTAAATTAACCCAGATCTTTTCCCAAATCTTTGCATTGGGATCGTAGAAAATGGTTTAAAATTAAACCAGATTTTCTCTAAGCCTCTGCATTGGGATCATAGGATGTTGTGATTGAGCCTTCAGCTGCTACTACTAGTAGTAGTGAGGAAGATGCTGGGTCAATAGCATCAAGCAATAGTATGGAATGGGGTGAGGCTCTTGGTGATCAAGAGTCTACAGCTGGAAGGAAAAGGGCTGCTAGTGATTCTATTGTAGAAGGATTGGAACAGAGAAAAAGAATCCGGCAGATACTTAGAGCACCTTCTGATTCAGACACTTTCCAAGGTTTTTCTGGGGAAGAAGAAATGGGGTCAGAGGAAAGTGATACGGATTTGGATTCAACATTAGTTCAGGAAGTAAGGGATGTGTGTAATGAAGAGTCTAATTCTGACACGTTTTGTGGGTTTGACAGTGATTTATACAGGCCTTCTGGGGGTTCAGAAACAGATTGGGACACTTTAAGCATGCAACAGCGTTGGCAAGAGTGGAGACAAACACAGAGCACTGCAGCTGTAGGAGATACAGCAGCTGATGCTCATGATCAAGGAGAGTCTTCAGAAGACAGTGATGTGTAAGTGCTATATAAGAAATGAGTTTTGGGGCTGTCTTTGTGGCAGTCAAAGAGTTGATGTCTGGTTCTTGTCTCTGGCTCTCCTATGTTCCTGATGTCAAGTACCTTGTTCCAGTTTCCTGATACTCGTGAGTTATGGGCTATTTCTCCACTTTGTTCTTGGGGTGAGCTGCTGTGGCAGCTCTAGCTGATGTTTGGGCAAAGGTGGGGGGTTTGGAATTTAATGTGTGCTTTTCTGATTAGTTACCTGCCATGTGTCCCTGAGGTGGGGCTTGACCTCCGCTGTGTTTACGTGAGTTTCTGCTACAAGAACCTGGTATTGTATGAAATGGAGGGAGGCTGGCATTGTGTTATGGGGGCTATGATTGTGCTATTCATGTATACTTAGCTCCTGATTGCCTTGGACAGTCTCCTCCTTTTCAACTACCTTTCTCCGGCTTTGGACTTCTGGATTGGACTCGTGACTACGCTTCCAGATTCTTCCTTCAGGACTTTGCAGACAGACATCTAGTGTTTGTTTTAGCCTGTTTTGTTGCTTTATTTTGTGGGACTCTTCCTTGAGATTTTTTAGGGATTTTTGAGCCGAGTTGGCTACTTTTTTTGTTCGTCCTTTCTCCAACTATTGTTAAATAAACATTTTGTTATCCCCTTTTACTCCTGGGTCTGGCCTTGAAGTTTCTGCATCTTAACATAGGAAGTGGTCTTAAATTAACCCAGATCTTTCTCCAAGCCCCTGATATCTCTTTGAACTGTTGGGAACAAGTATATACCAATGCACAAAAAAACCAGAAGAGTTTCAGAAGTGTTATTTCAGTTGCCCCAAAACACCTACTCTCCCTTAAAACATCTTAGTTTAAATCATGCTCTCAGGAGAACAAAAAGAAAGTAGTCTTCATTAAAATAACATAATTGGTTTACTCACAATCTTCATGTATTCATCACACAAGTACATTTCTTATCAACCCAGTTACATGTAGGATTTGAAGTAGTTTCTCTGTGCAAATACAGTAACGCAGAGCATCTTTCTTAAGAGTCCATAGTTGAAAGCATCTCTCTGGTATGAGAGTCTAATAGAGTCTCTAAAGCATTCCCTTTCTACTAACTTCTAAAATGGAGTCTGAGCTCAAAAGTCCCAGATCTGATCACATGGTCTGCAGCCCCTCCGACAACATAGAGTTCAGGAAAACTGCATACCAGTACACACATATACAATACAGTAAGCAATCTGAATGATATACATCAGGGCTGTCCAACATCTTCGGGCCCAAGGGCCAGAATGCAGGTGACGGATCACCTTGGGGGCCGGAGCGGAGGGCGTGGCTGCTCACGGGGGCGTGGCCGCAGTGGGGGCGTGGCTGCTCATGGGGGGCGTGGCTGCTCATGGGGGGCGGGGCCGCTCCCGCCCTGGTGCGCATGCCCAGCGTCCTGCGCGCCCGCCCGGGTGGGGGTGATGTCAGGCACCACGCCTGACATCACCCAGCCCCGCCGAAAAGGGGTGGGTTGCGCAAGATACTGGGCTTGCGCGCCAGGACGGGATCGGCGAGCCGCCCTCCACCGTGTCCTTGACTCTTGCAGCGGCCGCGCCTGAAGGAAGGTAAGCTCCCGGGCTTACCTTCCTTCAGGCGTGGCCGCTGCAAGAGCTAGGGAGACGCCGGAGGGTGGCTCGCCGATCCCCCGGTCCGCCTCCCGCCCTGGCGCGCATGCCCGGCATCTTGCGCAACCCACCCCTTTTCGGCGCCTGATGTCTTGCAGGGGGTTAGGGGGCCGTGGGGAAGGGGCTTGGGGGCCGTGTACGGCCCCAGGGCCACCAGTTGGACAGCCCTGATATACATAACAAATAACTAGTATAGGGGGCTTGTGGAAGATTGCTATTTCCAACTGATAGTGATAAAGTAAAAACTGCAAGACAAGCCAGACAAATTTTCCTATCCCCAATTTTTGGCCAAGAAAATAATAGCATCAGAGAGATTTAAGACTCCATGCCAATTTTATTTGAAAGAGCTTGTGATCATCTCTAGTGACAACTTTGGCAATGCCATCACCCTGTAATGAAAGCAGCGCTACTTGTTTACTTAAATATTCACAAATAAGTGAGGTGTTCTTTGTATGGATGGCCCCCTCTTATTTGAATAGAAGTAACAGAGTAATATAATACTTAATGAGGAAAGTAATTAATGCACCTGGCTGGTGGATGACAAATGCAGATAAATGTGGACTAATGAGTTTTGGAACCAAAAATTAAGAGAGTGTTTCACAGTTAAACAGAAAATGAACAGCAGTGTATTGACCTAAAAAGAGATCTGGGAGCAATTATAGACAAATCCTTAAATCCTCTAACCCATTAGGTTGCTAAGCTGAAGAAAAATAATAATAATAAATGAGAGACTGTAATGAATACTAAAGACATACAGTATAACTCCAGGGAGAGGGTATTATATATTTTGCTTAATGAGAACCATTTCACATTGCTGGATGCTGCATCGGCTCTAAATAAGATAAGCACAAATCAACTTCAAGACTTCATTTAGGGGAAAAATGAAGCTAAAGTTAATTTTTAGATCTGATAGCTGGGATTGAAAAAAAACTCCATTTGGCTTTTTAGAATATAGTTCATACCTCTAATTGAAGTAAACTTCAGATACTTTTGCATTAATGCAAAATAGATTTCTGCAATAAGCAATCTATGGCATATACTGTAATTCTTGCTTCAAATACCTTACTGCCATTTTTCAGTGTCTAATATTTGAAATCAACAGTCCAATTTTGACACATAGTAGGGTTGGCCATGTCATGAACTTGGTTTATGCCACTACCAATGTCTTTGATTCTGTGGCCTTTTAGCAGGAAAAAAATAAACCCAGTCCATATTAAATGGGAATGATATTGGCATAGAATTCCATTTTGCATTAACTGAAATGATCTTAAATGATGAACAGAACTATATTCAGGTAACATGACAGCACATTATCTCTTTATACAGTTGTTTAAAGAATTAAACATAGAATTTTTCAAATGGTATTCATATAAAAGATATATGCAATGTTGATTTGGCCTCAGGAACATAGGATGGCAGTCTGCTGTCTCCTCCGTTCCACCATGTCACAGTGGTCTTTGGCCACAACATGGTCCCTGCCTTTTCTCATTCAGTTGCTGGGACAGCAGCCACAATGATAAAGGAGTTAGGAAGGGAGGGAGAAAAGGAGGGGGAATTCCCCCCCCCCCCAAGTGCCTTGTCACGCTGATTGACATCAGAGCAAGCAAAAGTTTAAAAAAAGTTGGTGCCATGTCATAGGTGAAGGCCCCTGTTACACCGGTGATGATAGTTGGGACATGTTGCGTGGTACATAAACTTTTGCTTGCTTTTTGTCTGGCCATGTCCTTTGAGCCACAATCTGATGTTCAAATTTGTTTTCATCTGTGAAATATTGGAAGGCAACTGACACTGAGCACCAGTATCCATTTTCTTTAGACCTTATCGGAAAGGCCCATGAATTCACCCTACATTGGAGCAAATCCATTGTCTGGGGGTGTGAAGAAGCCACTGCTACATGCCCCACATCACCCACCTTAGCTTGCCCCTCATCCCATGGGTGGAAGGATCGCCACCTGTTTCCCCCCATTGAAGGGAAGGCAACACAGGAAGGCTTCCATGTTGCTGCTGTTTCACCTCCCTTTTCAGCACAAAGCTCATCATCATGAGAAGGGCTCCGTGCTGAAAATGGATGTGAAGCAGTGTACGATGGGCAAAGCAGCCTTTCTGATGAAGTGGAAGGTGTATCACAAAATATAAAGCAGACATGGAAAAACTGAGGACATAAAAAAAAGGCTAAATTACTAAGTTTGGAGGCTCAGACAGAGCTGTTCCACAACTATCGGAGAAGGGTAGACCTAGGGTAGACACACAGGATTTGAATAAATTTGCAAATAAAACTTAGCATTGAAGATGGTTGTTTTCTCACCCAAGACATAGTGTTAAAGATAAAACCAACTGACATTTGAGTGGGAAAGGGACTGGCTTTGCCCATCTGGAAAACAGCTGAAAAGTATGGTGGTTGTGGTGACAGATATGAGGGAATGTTGTTGGCAAAGAGATATATTCACAATTGTTCACTAGCTGAATCGTCAATAATTACATATATTTAATATGTAACTTGGATTAAAAAAAATTAAACTGGATCCAGGGGCGGTCTAAGGTAATTTTATATGGTAAGCGAACATTATTTTGGTCCCCCCATGTAAAACAAATATACAATTATAATATCACAATACCATTAGTAGTATTATATTGTATCAATGTATATACAATATATTATAGTACATACTCATACTATATTATATCATAATTATATTATACTACATTACAATAGAATTATATTATATTGACATTATAATATAATATAACATTCTATTATATTATTATTATAAAATAATAAATAAAATTATTTATTTAAATAAAATTATCCTCTACTAAATATTTTCATTACTCCAATAAAACTCAAATAACCCAAAATAAAGTAAAATAAAATATTATATATTACTATTTGCCTGCGCAGTTGCGCCTTTCTCTCCTTGATTCTCCCAGCCAGTGCGCACGGGGGGAGGTGGGTGGGTGTGGTAGGGTTCACACGTGATTCGGCCTGGCAAGGGAGTTCGCCTCAGCGCGGAGGCAGCTACTTCCAGTGGCGGCTGTCAGGAGGCAATACGTCGCCAATACCCCTTTGGCTCCCCTCCCCTCTCCCTTTGTCTCCGCCCCCTGCCTGCCCAATTGGGTCACCGTATTCGGCGGCAGGGCGGAGACAAAGGGAGAGGGGAAGCACTCCCTGCCGGCTCGATAGGGAGTGCTTTGCTTACAGGCTTCTGTGCACAGGAGGTACTGGGCATGCGCGGAGGTTTTCACGCATGCACAGTTGCTCCTGCGCTCAACTTCAGCTCCGGAGCAACTGCGCCTGCGCGAAAACCTCTGTGCATGCCCAGAAGCGGCATCAGAGCGCACAAGACCGGGGCCCAAAAGCAGGCAGCCGCAGCGCTGCCTGAGGAACATCGGCAGGGACAGGACGCTGTGTGGCACTGGCGCCCCGCGGGCGGGGGAATTCGTCCCTTCCCAGATGGCGCCCCATGCGGCTGCTTCCTTGGCCTACCTGTAGGACCGCCCCTGACTGGATCCAGACAAGATTCAAAGGCCCATAGGAGCCATTGCCACAGAGGCAATAACTCAACTTCCAGTTAAACAACTGTTCTGCCAAAGGGAGAGCCGAAAGAAAAAGGATCCAGCATCAGAAGAGCTCCTGAACAGCAAATTCAAATTGAGAGTGAATTCTCTTTCCCTGCAGCTAAAGATCCACCAGCCACTTGTTGACCCAACCGAAGAGCTCATCAAATGTGTTGTCTTTTCATGCAAGGGACTTCCTGATGTTGTAACATCAAGTGCCTGGCCATAACATGTGCAACCAAGTAAAATATTTGTCATTTACTCTGATGAAGACAGATACAGATGCCTAGTTATATGACAAGGTATTTGTAATTTAAGAAGATGGATGTGCAGATATTTGGTGACATTTTACACAAAAATCAATAAGGTTAGCTAGAGTGCAAGTTAGTGCTGAATATAACCTGTTTAATTTCACGTAATGAGAAATATCCTGACATGCATAATATTAGTCCTCTATTGATTTTTATCATATGTTATGCTTTAATGGCAATTATGTTTTCTGGCACACTCTCTCCTCCTCTCTCAGCATTTCAATTGTTGCTTCTTGATTAGTCAACAAGAAAAATCGATACCTCTTTGCATTTCACTTCAAAGCTTTGATTCAATTACAATTTGGGAACTAATCAAATGTTGATCTAGCTGTTTCTGTCACAGGAAAGCAGTTTCCTAATGCCCTAATCTTTCTTTGTCACTACAGGGTATTTTTTAGTCCATTCATCACAAGCCTAACTCTGTTGCAGTCAGAAAGAAAGATCTACTTTTAACTTCAGCCTTATACAATTATATATCAACTGTACCGATTAGGTGATCTTATGTCTGCACAGCCAACAGAGGGAAAATACCACCAAGTGCATTCCAAGAGCTTGCCTCTGTTTTTGTTTGTTTGTTTGTTTGTTTTCATGGCATGTCTAGTTAGGGATTGACTACTTTGTCAAATTCCTCAAAATGATTATCCTGCTACATGAGGGCCAGCACGGTCAAGTCAGATACGGCGATGCTCTCTCAGAGCCCTTTCTAATAACTAACAGAGTGAAACAAGGTTGTGTTCTTGCACCAACCCTATTTACAATCTTCTTCAGCATGATGTTCCAAAGGGCTATGGCAGATCTTGAAGAAGAAGATGGCATTTATATATCGTACTGATGGTAGCTTGTTCAACTTAAGCCATCTGAGGGCTCGCACTAAGACTCTAAACTATCTAGTCCGTGAGCTGCTTTTTGTTGATGATGCTGCCCTTGTCGCCCATACAGAAGCAGCTCTGCAGCACCTAACATCCTGCTTTGCAACAGCTGCAGAGCTGTTGGGCTGGAAGTCAGCCTTTAATCCCTTTCATAAGCACATAAGGATTTCTGAGTTACAATCACTCTGTCTAGACTACTTTTCTGTCTCTAACAGATAGACACATGCTAAGAAAGTACTTACTTATTTACTCAGGCGATCCCTTGAAGCCCGAGGATGGTCCTCCAGGTGTAGTGTCTTGGTGGTGGGTTCGTAGATGGCTGTGGAGCCCTATTCTTGATCCGCATGTTCTCCCACAGTAAGGACATCAGTTTCTAGGTGGAAGACAGTCCCATTCAGGGTTGGTTTGACATGCCTTCCTCTTAGTATGTTTCTCCCTTTCTCCCTCCACTCATGCCTCTTCGAATTCTGCAGCACTACTGGTAACAGCTGACCTCCAGTTAGAGCACTCGAGGGCCAGGGCTTCCAAGTTCTTGATGTCTGTGCCACAGTTTTTTAGGTTGGGCATTCGAACGTGGCCAGTCCAGCTGAGTTGATGGCATAGGAGCATCGCTTCAATGCTGGTGGTCTTTGCTTCTTCCAGCACGCTGACTTGTAACTTGATAGGGGAGTACATGTTTTGCTCCCAGATATTCTGAGGTTTGATCCTTCCAGAGAGAATGGAAAACACTCCTGCCTGAAATGCTGGATAGTGATTGCCAGACAGTGGCAATAATGCCGAGCTAGATGGAATATTGTGTTCCTCGGGTTATCACCAGAGTATCCTTGGCTCCAGCAGCAAATCACCTCCAGCCAATTTATCCTCCCTGAAGAGATATATTCCTTTTAAAGCCATTTACACTTATGGCACAAATGGTAAATGGACTTAAGTTGTAATGAATTCTATAGGTTAATTATGTGTTGTATAAAGAACTATCCCTTTTTGTTCAATCTCTCTTTATACATGCACAATACATAAACCAGCAGGGAATGCCGACTGTTGTAATGAGCCAGGAAGCCAGAAATTTCCATTCAAGGCTTTCCAATGTATAAATGTACTAAGTCTTTCAACAAGAGAAATTGGTTCAAGGAAAGGCATCACCTTTGCTGGCTTATTTCTTTTCACTCTCTGAGCCATACACAGCACAAGCTCTTTGCAGCAAGCCCTTGTGTTGGCAGAGATCCCAGCTTTTAGCGGAATACTGAAAAGCCCTGGGGGAATAACAAAGGTATTAGTGCCAGGTAGACCTTGTGATTGTTGGCCTTAAGGTTCAGAGGAAAGGGGCGAGAACAGCCATCATTCATAAGAACCTGAGCTGTATTGGCAAGCCATGGCTTGTGGCAAAAAAGACACTGACTCAGACATTTAACTTTTGAGCTCTTAACTGTGTACTGAATTGACTGTAGGCCACAGCCATATTTAAAGAATGCCATAAATGGTGCTCTCTATAGATGTAAATTTCATTTTTCTCCTTTCTTTGGGACTGTTGTCCAATTTTTTTGGGGAATGTTGTCCCAAACTATTTGCAGTAAAATATATAAAGGCAGTTTTGAAATGCAATTCTCTTTGCAAAACTAAAAAGTTTTTCTGTACATAAATGTTATTTTTAAAGTTTCTGTAGAATAAATTTCAAACTGTAAAAGATTCACACTCTTCAGGAATTGTAGTCATCACAGTTTCTTAACACTAAAGAAATACATTTTATCACCAGTTATTCAAAACCGCAGACCACCCTTTCAAAAATCAATGAAAATCGGAAAATTGTCAATTGTAGGTGTGTTGATTAGTGGGGAAGTTAATACTAATAGTAGTAATCCAAATACTGTAACGCCCTTTTCATGGGCCTGCCCTTGTCCCTGATCGTCCAGAATGCCGCTGCACGACTTCTTACTGGAACTCCGGTGAGAGGTCACAGAACTCCCATCCTTCTGCAGCTTCATTGGCTTCCGGGCGAGCACCGGATCACCTTCAAGGTGATGGTGTTAACCTTCAAGGCCTTGCATGGTCTGGGACCATTGTATTTGAGGGACCATCTTACCCATCAACCTCGAAGATCACTCCGCTCCGAACACTTGAACCTCCTCGAGGTACCTAGTGTTAAATCTACACGCCTGGTGTCCACTTGGCATAGAGCCTTTTCGGTAGTGGCGCCACCAATTTGGAACACCCTCCCAAATGAAGTCCGGGCCTTGCAAGACCAACCATCATTCCGCAAGGCCTGCAAGACTTATCTCTTTTGGTTAGCATTTGACTGCTGAATTGTGTAACTATTTTTGGTCAATTTAAATGCTGTTTGATTGTAGTATGTTTTTTATGTAACTGTAAGCCGCTCCGAGCCCTCGGGGAGTGGCAGCACACAAGTTCAAATAATAAATAAATAAATAAATAAAATAAGAGAGAAAGGCCTTCTCCATGCTCTTCAGATGTCCGTGCTTTGCCTTTTCCTCTCTGTATAAAATCACAGTCTAACAAAATTATGGCTCATTTGATCCCTAATTATGATATCTGCATCTACCTTCCACATCCAGCAGTGGAATGTATGTGACAGAAGCAGATCTGTTTAGTGTTTACGCATGGCATAGGGAGCCGTTTCTTTTATAACACCTGAGCATTCCCATTTAATGCTGCGTGCTTTGGGATGTTTTTGCAGCCTCAGCATAAATTGCTAGTGCGGGTGTGCGTATACACACACATATGCAATTTCCTGATAAAATAGCCTTTTTGTTGGTCACATCTTCAGTCAGCCAGTGTGCTGCTAATAGATGGGCGACAGGGCACTCAGAAGTTCTCCCCATCCATCCATCCTACATTTCAGCAAAATATCTATTGCCAAATGCGATATTTAAGATGTTTATAAAATAAGCTTTATAGAACAAGTCTTTGAATTTCTTTCATTGATGTTGAGATTGTTGTTATTATCATTTCTGCAGTAGTCCAATGCACTTACCTCCTGCCAAGTGGTTTAAAATGCAATGGTAAAAAAAAGTTAACATTTGATTTGGACTCCCACATAGAAGCATATTGCATATTTTACTACCTCATTTACCACCCACCATGTTGTATTATTAGCTAATTCACTAATATTAGCTTTTAAATTTACAACTTAAGAAGTGTTTCTGTCTATACATCATTTAAAGTTTCCCAAAAGTAAGAAATACTACCTCAGGTTAATATGTTTTTAGAATGAATACTCCTAAAGGAGTATGCAATTATAATTTTGGGATACTTCTGGTTCTGTTGTTCATCCTCTTTCTTCTAGTTGCCTGTTTGTTCTTCCTTTGCAAACATTTGAGCATTAGGCCTGTTCACACTACCCAGTCATAGCGCTGTTATTCCACTTTATTTCCCATGGTTTCCCCATATAAATTCCTTCCATTTGTCATTTAGGAAGAGCCCCTTAGAATTTTCACCTCATCAAAAGACAAGCCTCAAGATTCCAGTGGAAGACAGAAGGACAACTATTGGTGTAATTACCATCCATGCCTCAAACCGGTTCCAGGATTTCCCATGTCATCATCATCATTTCTATCCCACTTTAACTTTCTTAAAAAGAAAACCACTGTCTTCAATACTAGTTTGAAACTGTATGAAATGGTTGGTGTAGATGGGCCTCTGCCAATGATGTAGTACTAGTAGTAGGATTTCCCATATCAGACAAATTTTTGCTGAGCAGCCAAACGACATGTGCCAAACAGCTACTGATCAGCAGCAGTAGTGGGGAATAACACTGATGGAGGATCTCCCAGACATGATATCAGTGGCCCCATAACTAATATTTGTTAATATTTCACAGAAGGAAGCATGGTAACCCTTTTACCCCCAAAAAATCTTATGTTGATAAAATCCAAAATGAAACAAGTGATAGTGAAGGATTAGACTACCAGGTCAGGTGGCACTCAAGCAGATAATGGGGAAGAGCAGAGGGCAAAAAGAAGTGTTGTGACTAAGGACCTCATCAGACTGACGTACTCAAGCCGAGCAGCAGTGGAGGGACTTGCCATGCAGCATGGCACATCCAGCGGGCAGCAGGGAGAAACCGTTGCCCCACACTCCACATCGCCCATTGTACAGCTTTCCTATCACATTGGGGAAAGCGTCACTGCCTGGCTTCCCCCTGTTCTTCTTAATGAGAACACGGGAAGCCTCCTATGTTCTCAAAGAAGTGTGCTAACATGCTGCCAGGACGCTTCCTTAATGGAGTCCCGCCAGAAGTTGCATTACATCGTCTGATGGATGCTTCTCTTTGACTTTGTGATGATGTGGTAAGATGCAATTGGAGGCAATCTGAAAAGCTGTTGAGTTGGTGATGTGCTTAGAGCTGAATTGAAAGTCTGAAAATGCACAGCACACATTATAGGAGATACCCTGGAAATTCCTATAGCTTGTCTTGCCTTAAATACAGTGGTGCTCTTTGGGGTGGGGTTGACTTTTATTCCAAAAGAGCAACAAAAGTTAGGCGATGTGATGACATTGACTGGGCTATTATTGAACACACCAAGAGACACAGCAAGAAGGGTTTTTAGGTTTTTATACTGTCTTATTCTGTTTTATACTGTTTTATATGGTTTTATATTGTTTTATACTGTTTTATTGCCATATTGCTGTAAAATTCTATTATTATGTTTCTGGTATGGGTACCATGGGCTGCCATTTTGTTAGCTGTCCTGAGTCCATCTGCGGAGATTGAGATAGGACAGGATATAAAAGCCCGGAATAAATAAATAAATTACAGAGCAGGCCCTCCTTTCAAACTTGTGGACTCCAAATCAACAATTTCCACCTCAGATTGTCAGGCCCAATATTATTAAATGGTGACGATGTGAATGCAGGTATACTGAACCCATAAAAGAGTGCATCTTGTCAGTGGATTTTAACTTGCATTTTAACTGTGTAGCTTATTGCATGTCTTTTAATTTTTCTTGTTTTAAGGATGCTATATCCCTCCTTGACCTGCAGGTAGAGGCCGGTAATAAACTTATTCTTCTTCTTATCCTAGCAAGTGTTGAAAGAAATAGACAGCAGTGAACAATACTGGCAGAGCCACCAAGCCATGAAAAAGATGGCATTAAAGCAAGAATGGGCAGGAATCCAGTAAGAATTCAGATTTCTGTACTGCAAAGAGTAGATTTCATAGTACTTCAGGAAGAAGTAGTATTATACCTAGAAAGAGTTATGAGAAATACAGCATGTAATGGCCAGCAAAGAGATAGGCAAACTACCTAGTCCCTAGAAATCTATGATCTTTCATGATGATCCAGTGGTTTAAATATTCAATTTATAGAAAGTCTGAGTTGAGATATATACTTAATGATCCACCAACAATCAAAGACAGAATACAAGTTTAAACACACATAAATATGATTTTGTATAGTGGTCCTTTTCTAGAACTTGTAACTCAACAAATGTTTTATTCAAGCTAACTGTTGATTTATGCAAGCACTTGGAATAGAGGCTTCTTGCTTGATTCTGCAATCTGCTTCCTGACCTTTCTGCCTGAATTATTTGTGCTAATTTGTAGTGGGAGTCCTATGTGGGATAGCTGTGGGTTTGTCTAGGGAGGATTCTATGATTAATATTTATTGAACTGCCAAGAATTCCTTATGCTAGTGTATAGATGTACCTAATATGTCAAAGCTCTCTAGATTAATTAATATTCATTGATAGCAAATTTTAATTGAGACTTTAGAGATTGGCAGATGGTCCTGTATACTTTTAGAAATAGCTGTGCATTCTTAAAAGAAAGCAATTCAAGTGTATAGGTGGGGTTATATGTTGGGAAGTATAACTTTGCTTCTTAGAGGTCTTCAAGTATAGCTTTCTGGGAATGTGCTACTTTTTGATTTTCTGTGCCAAGCAGTATGTTGATGGCTTATAATGCCTCCTTCCACTATGACATTTTGCATTTTTTCTGCTGTATTGTAATATATCATGTACAAATTAGAAAGTTTGACTCCTCAACCTAAGTTGAATGGATTTCCAAGCTCTTTAGAGAACTGGCCTAAATACCCTATAGAGACTACCATATTTTCCGGCATATAAGACGACTGGGCGTATAAGATGACCCCCAACGTTTCCAGTTAAAATATAGAGTTCGGGATATACTCGCCGTATAAGACTACCCCTCTTCCAATGCACACCAAATAAAAATTTAAAAGGCATCAGATTGATTTCAATATGGTAATTTTCCTATTACTGTACCTCCTTCTCTGCCTCTCAGATCTCTCACATGCTCACCTGCGCCGCTTCACTGCAGTCTTCAGGAGCGAAATCTGAGAGGCAGAGGAGGAGGTATGGTAATAGGATACAAGGGCGGCCCAAACAGGTAAAAGAGGTGTGTTTTTCTGGGCCCAGACCCACTCTATCTCTTTTTTCCATACCCTGGGCACCCCGGATACCTGCAGCTTGCTCCGCCCTTCACTTACACCTTCCCAGTGAGGCACCCCTTCACTTCTCAGTTGGGACTGCATTAAGTCAACGAATCCTGATGAATGGATTTTCTTCTACTGTACTTGTACAGCGTCGCCCTTAATGCTTTCATACAGTTGCTGCACACGGCAGGGATGTGGCCACTGCCATTTTTAGCTCCCCCCCCACCATATGCGACAACCACAGATTCTCCAAGAGGACTCCCAGTGTATAAGACGACTCCTGGTGTATAAGCCTACTCCCGCGTATAAGACGACTCCCATGTATAAGACAACCCCTGACTTTTGAGAAGATTTTCTTGGGTTAAAGAATAGTCTTATACGCCAGAAAATATGGTAGATCCTATCTGATTTTGGAAGCAAGGCAGGTCATTCCTGATTAGTACATGAGTGGGAGACTTCTAACAGTGGAATTCATGAGGTTACCATAAGTCAAGAAGTAACGTGATACCCACATATAGTAGTTAGTTAGAGCAGCTTGTTAGCATTTTATCTGCATGACTCCACCCTATGGAATTCAGAAGTTTTTACTTTATTGGGATACTTAGCTATTTAAATAAGGAGTTCTAGCACATCCCCTGAAGTTAGCACCACACCTCTCTAGCAGAACATTTTAGTTTCTGCAACAAACCATGAAACTAGGACAGCTATTGAACTGCTGTAACTGAGAAGAGTACATACACTTTTATTCTGTAACTAGCTGAACCCGGCACGAGTTGCTGTGCCCTATGTAGGAGATGTGAGGAAGTCTGGGTATGTAAGTGTTTGAAATGATGTGTCTATGTGTGTCGTGTGAGTTTATAGGTGTATGTTTGTGTGTATATATGTGTGTGTATGTGTGTTTATTTTTGTGTGTATATATCTGTATGTATGTGTGTGTATATATATGTGTGTGTGTGTGTATTTATATGTGTTTGTGTATGTGTATATATGTGTGGGTATGCGTGTGTATATGTGTTTATGTATTTATTTATTCGGGTATGTGTGTGTATGTGTATGTATATATGTGTATGTGTGTGTTTTTGTGTATTTATGTGTTTATATATGTGTATGTCTTTATGTGTGTATATATGTGTGTGTATATATGTGTATGTGTTTTGTTTGTTTGTATGTTTTTGTGTGTGTGTATATATGTATGTGTGTATGTGTGTGTATGTGTGTATATATGTGTGTGTATATATGTGTATGTGTGGGTTTATGTGTATGTACTGTATATGTGTATATATATGTGTGTGTGTTTGTGTTTATGTATGTATATGTTTGTGTATGTATGTGTATATATGTTTATGTGTATATGTGTGTATGTGTCTGTTTGTGTGGTTTTGTGTAGGAGTTGTTGTGTTTGGGTTTTTTGTTATTATGTGGTGTTTTTATCGTTATGTGTTTTGTAAGCTTGCCTGCCTGTGTCCGTCTCTTCTGTTGCGTGTTCCCCCTTCCTCGCTACCTTCCTGCTGTTGGGGGGTGGTGGTGGTGAGGACAGCTGGTGTGCGCTGTCTCTCCCTGCGGCAGGGAGGTGGGGCGCTGCCTCATCGCTCTTCCTCCCCACTGTCAGCTCCTTGGCTTCCTCCACTGCCTTCTTCATGTTCGTGGACCCAGGTCACGTGGGTTGGGTCCGGGAACATTTGGGAGGCAGGGAGATGGAGGAGGAGGCGGGTAAGGGGAAGGGACTACACTTTCCAGAAAGCTCCGCCCCTGCTTCCCAGCGAGCGGCGCGGAGCCTTCTGGGAGGTGTAGTTCCATGGCCTTACCCGCCTCCTCCTCCGTCTCCCTGCCTCCCAAACGTTCCCTGACCCAACCCACGGGACCCGGGTCCACGAACATGAGGAAGGCGGCGGAGGAAGGAAGAGGAGACTGCAGGGAGAGATATCGCACACCAGCCGTCCTCCGCCGCATGGAGGCGGGTGGCGTGGGCGCTGCCTTGGGCGCCTTCTCTGCCATGTCATTGGCCTTCCTCGGCTGCTGCCATCCTGTTTAGGACCCTGGCCGCGCCGTCGTCTCCTTGGGCTTGTGCCCCTCTCCTCCGCCGCTTCCAGGCCAGCTCTTAACCTTGGTCCTCCGGAGGGCATTCAGGCTGGGAGGAGGTTCCGCTCTCCCAGTGGAGAGTAGGTGAAGGCGCCAGGCTCCGGATCGGGCGAAGGCGCCGCCGCCGGATCCCGATTCCCCCATAAGTTTGAATGGCGGCTTTAGGGGGGTCGTGTTTAGGGGTCTTCCGAGGTATCTAGGGCGGATTTTTTGTGCCCTGTAGGTACCTCGTGGTCTGTGGTAATGTGTTCGGTGGTTTTTGTGGGTCGGGGGGTTATAGTTTGGCCGTGCATAACGTCCATCCCACGACCACTCTCTTTTTATATATATATAGATACATTTGTTCTTCAAGAGTAATATCTCTGTTCTTCAAAAGTTTAAGTAGAAAAGGGAGGAAATATTACAAAATACTTGTGTGCATAGTATATCTGAATATTTTAAAACACAGTAAATGCTATATGTGTTGTACCGTAGACCTGAAGGATCCCTCAGTAAACCACTTGAGACCAGCCGTGATTAAATGCTTTATTTAGAATAAATAAATAAAGTAGATAGAAATATAGTCCATTGATGCTCCCAAGCATCAGGGTATTGCAAAGCAATAGTTCAAAGGCAAAACAGGATCAAAGGGTAAAAAGAGTCTTGATGCCCCAATGGGCTAAATCCAGGGATAAGTTCTTGGCACAAAGACTTGGCAAACAGAGTCCAAAGGCTGGAAGGCCCAATGGCCCAGGCAAGGTTTTGTGAAGGCTTGGTTTGAAAGCTAAATGTTGGCGAGAGATGCCACACATCTCTAAGACCTAACTTAAATAGGTCTCACAGGCTTTGATCCTTACGACGCAAGGTGCGTCGTAACTGGTTCTCATGAAATGATCCCCGGCTGGGCTTTCTCAAGCCTCCCGCATCAGAATGGTATGTCAACTCATTAGTGCCTGCACCTGGAATGAAGGGAGTTAACCCGACTCCATTTTCCCAGTGCTTCTTATCAGCCCGATGGAGCTAGGCTTCGCCTGTCCTTGAACGTGGATTGAACTGGAGGCCTCTGCAGAGGCTTGCTTTCTGGCCTAGTTGGAATCTCTGGAACAACATGGCTTTGGTCTGGTTTGGCTAAGGAATCAGGCTGGGGTCTGACACTATGCTTATTATTTAAAACATAGTAAGACTTCTTTAACAAAACAAACTCCTTTCCTAGTAAAGCAGTATGCCTTTTATGAATGTATATGAATGTGTTTTCCTTTCTACAACTGATTTCTTTTAAAATATCAAGCATCATTTACTATAAATGTACCTATCCTGTGGGACAGATTAGATTATGTATTTTTCTCTTGAAGAATTTGTTCTGTGAGAGTTAAAAGCAAAACATAGAATGGTCTTTGGGGAAAGCAAATTTGAGAAGAGATTAGGGAGAACAAGGAAGGAAACATAAAAGGGGAAAGTGAGAAGAAGAATAGAGTTTGGCAGATACATAAGATCATGACAGAATTGCTGAACAACAACAGAGAATGCAACATATTGGTACCATGGCTCTAGCTTTCTAGAATGGTGGGAATGCATGTCCCTTAAGATAGCTGTGCTTCTTCTAGGATCTCTCAAGTCAGACAGACCTTTGCTGAGGAACCAGACTAAATGTGCCAAATAACTACTGGGTGACAGCCACAGTGAGAGGGTAACACTGCTGGAGGATCCCCCAGTGACAACAACTGCAGTACCATAGCTAAGACTTCTTGACAACTGGATTGCATTATTCTAAACTAAAGATACCTTCTTTTCAGGTTTTCCTAATCAATCAGAAGGACAACTATCAAGAAAACTCAGTCAGTATCCTACTATTAATGTGTTAAGCCAATGTTTGGATTATATCTCTTCACAATGCAGATTGGACTTGCTACATGAGCATGAAAAGGAGAAAGACTGGGTGCAACCCCTCACCTAGACAACTGGCTTTAGTTGATAAGGCCCTCCAAATGTTTTTGAATTACAATTTTCATCAAGCCTAATCTGCCATAATTGTGTGGAGCTGAGGGAAACTGGAGTCAGAAAGGTATTAGAGAGGAAGAGATTCTCTGCCTAAGTGATACTGGACCTCTTCAGAAGGGGCCCCTGGAATCGCCATGCAGTGTCTGGCTTGGGGCGTGAGGAACACATTGCCTCACACTTCACATCTCCCAACTCCCTTGTTGCCCCATCCCACAGGGAGAAGCATTGGCTGCTCAGCTTCCCCCCACTGATCGCCAATTAACATGGGACTCCTCCTGTGTTGCTGCATCAGTGGCATGCACTGCTTCCTCTACAGCAGTGTTTCTCAACCAGTGTGCCGTGGCACACTAGTGTGCCGTGAGCGATCATCAGGTGTGCCGCGAGAAAAGCTCTCTGCCCCCCTTCCTTCCCTCCTCCTCCTGCCAAACTCCTGCTGCTTGGTAGAGGAGGAGGAAGGGACGGGCAGCGGCGAAGAAAAAGAAGGGACCGGGGCACCACCTCCTTCAGCCGTTTCCCCAACCTGCCTCCAATCTGCCATTACTCTTGCCATGACTCTCGTCCCTTGCTTGTTGAAACCACGTGGAGGAGCCCCGCCTACTGAAGCCCATCCAGCGCTCTTGCTCCTCCTCTGTGAGAGAGCTGAAGCCGGGGGAGGGGGCGGGGCATGGAACGGCCTGGCTCCGCCCCCTCCCCCAGCTTCATCACTCCCACAGCTTCGCTAGCCTTGAGGGGCAGTGCCAAGCCAGCAGCGGCAGAGCCAGCACAATGCTGGCTTGCCCTCAAAGCTGGCAAAGCTGTGGGAGAACTGAAGGAGGGGAGGGGCGGGACATGGCACTTGCCTGGCTCCGCCCCTCCCCAGCTTCAGCGCTCCACAGCTTCGCCAGCTTTGAGGGGCAGTGCCAAGCCAGCAGCGGCAGAGCCAGCACAATGCTGGCTTGGCACTGCCCCTCAAGGCTGGCGAAGCTGTGGGAGAACTGAAGCCAGGGAGGGGTGGAGCATGGTGTGGCCTGGCTCCTCCCTGGCTTGGCACTCCCAGCAGCTGCTCCCAGCAGGCCACCATCCCCAGCTGTTCTTTACTGTGTTAGAGTGTCATTTTGTGTCATTTTGGTTGGTGGTGTGCCCCTGGATTTTTTTAATGTTAAAAGTGTGCCGCGGCTCAAAAAAGGTTGGGAAACACTGCTCTACAGTTTTACAACACAGCCCCTCCAGAAGTAGTTCAATGTTGTGGAATAGAGCTGGCAGGCTCCATCATAAAATTTTAGAGGAGGCAGCGCATGCCACCAAAAGACATACTGTCTGATGAGGTAGAGTAGACAATCAAGTCATAAGTGTATTATCTCTTCAGGTCTTGGCAATATGTTGCAACCTAGACCTTGAGGATCCCTCAGTAAACCACCACGAAGCAGCTGTGATTAAATGCTTTATTTAGAATAGATAATAAAAAGGAAAAAAGGATAAAAGATAGTCCTCTGATGCTACCAGCATCCAGGTATTGCAAGGCAATAGTCTTTAAGGAGTTCAAAGATCCAATAAATGAAGAAATGGTCTTGAAACCCCAATGGGCTAAAATCCGGGATAAGTCCTTGGCAAACGTGGGCTTGGCTGGATACTTGGATACCGTAATGTGGAGGCGCGGCGGCCTGGTCCTGAACTTGAGTCCCGTGGAGCTTGGCAATGGAAGCTGAACGTTGGCGTGAGATTCCGAGTGCCAACGGGAACCAACTTAAATAGGCTTCCCCTTGTTTTGGCCTTGGAGGTGTTGACTTCGGCGCAACTCTTTCTCAGGAACAGTTTGTGGGCCCAACTTTCCCAAACCTCCCAGAGAAGGCAAGAATGTCAGCTCGTTATTCGGCTGCACCTGGAGATAGGGGGGAAAGCGAGGTTTCACTTTCCCAGCGCTTCTTATCAGGTTGGGAAGAAAGAAGGCTGCGTCTGGCCTTGACCGCTGGTTGACATGGAGGCCTCTGCAAAGGTTCTCTCCCAGGCCTGGCTGGTAACCTGGATTTAACATGGCTTCTGTCTGGCTTGGCTATAGAGTCAGGCTGGGGCATGACACAATAATAAGTTTTTGAAAGCTCTCAATCCCGCCTGCCTCACAGGCACGTTTGGTGGGGACGAGAGACCGGGCCTTCTCAGTGGTGGTCTCTCGACTGTGGAACTCCCTTCCCAGGGATATTACATCGGCCCCCTTCCTCCTCTCCTTTCAGAAAATAGTAAAAACTTGGCTCTTCGAGTAAGCTTTCAGAACTTTAGTGTAATCAGATAAGCATAATTTTGTGAAATCATGAACATGGAATGGCTATAACGATGTAAATGGATAAGGAGTTGAACTGGAAGACATTGATTTTTATAGTTTTAATGGTTTTTATATGAATTTTATGATGTGATTTAATTGGTTTTAACTGATATATGTATTTATGTTGGGGCATCTAATTGTTGCCAGTCTGTACACTGCCCTGAGTCACCTTCGGGCTGAAAGGGGCAGGATAAAATTGACGTAAATAAATAAATAATAATAAATAGAATATTTATAACATGTTGAACAGAAAGATATCACAAAATAGATGAAAGTGAGTTGAGTGTAGAGAGTTGAATTATGGAGATAGGAACAGAAATGCACAAACACAACGAAGGATAATCAGAATTTAGATATTCTCATCCACATTGAATTTGATTAACAATATGCAGTTTGGGTACCATAACGATGCATGTATTATAGGTAGACATATTAGATGCACTGGATGTTCTGATTAGTGCAAGTTCAAAAAAGACCAACGATCACATTAACCTTTTGGCAACCACGTGGTTGATTAATCTCTACCACAGTTGCGTAATAAAGAAATGAAATTATCTTTCACTGTAATAGACCAGCATCGGTTTTTCTTTACAGAATGGTTTGGCCATCAAATGAACAAGTAAACTAATCAACAGAGATTTACTACAGCATATGCATGAAGCAACAAATGCATGTAATAAAACCTTCTTTGACATTTCATCGAAGGAGTGGAGTTGAGCAATTACTGAGATGATAATAAGACATTTTTAAAAGTGCTTGTAAATGTGTTCCAAAACTAATTTCAATGTCAAAATCAGTGCTCGTGTTCTCTCTAACAAAATGTAAATGAATAGAAGCATCCAATTCAATCTCCTGAAGGGTACTAAATTAAGAAACTCTTTTTTTCTATTGCCACTAATAAACCTTCAAATTTGGTCTTATCAACATAAAACCAAGGAGTGAATTATAATGGGAAGTGAAGTGATTTACAAAAAAAAAAGAGAAAGACTATGCTGAATTAATTATTATCCATGTTCTTTTAGCAATGTTTTAATGATGGCTTTCTTTTAAAAATTCATCAACACCTGACATGAAGATCGTGTCCTAATTGGACAGACTTTTGCTTTATACTTTAGTAGTCTCTCTCGGCATTACTTCGCAAACGAAGATTCTTAGGAAGGACTCATCCCACACTTTTTACAAGCGCATTGATGACTAAAAAGGCCCATCTGAGATAGGCAAGTTTGGTTGCAGAAAGCACAGCAAAATCTCCTTGGGTGATGTTGCTTCCAAGTTGCGGTTCTTTCTGCGTTGTCGTTTCTCTTCAAGACCAGTTTGGCGTGTCTTCTCGAAAGAGGTCACAGCATTGTGGATAGTGTGTCTCTGTGCCTCCCAAAATGAGGCCAGGGTGGACCATTGTTGGTGATCAATCTGGCCGAGCCTGAGGTGTTGTTTCAGGGAGTCCTTATATCTCTTTTTGGGGCACCTCTCTTGTGCTGACCCATGGCAAGTTTACCATAAAGTAGTATCTTAGGGAGGCGGTGGTCCTCCATCCTAGAGACGTGCCCTGCCCAGTGCAGCTGTGTTCTCAATAGCATGGCCTCAACGCTGGTGATCCCTGCTTGCTCAAGGACAGCAACATTAGTCACATAGTCGGTCCAGTGTACATTTAGGATTGTGCGAAGACAGCGCTCATGAAAGCGTTCGAGGAGTCGTATGTGTTGGCGATAGGTGACCCATATTTTAGACCCATATAGGAGAATAGACAGTACACACTCTGTACACATGGATTTTGGTGCTTTGCCTCAGGTGCTTGTTGCTCCAGACTCTTTTGTGAAGCCCTCCAAATGCACTCTATGCCTTTGCTAATCTGTGATCTATCTCTTTATCAATATTAGCATCTGAAGAGATGATGCTTCCCAGGTAGGTGAACTGCTGAACGGACTGAAGCACAGATTCACCTATGCTGATGGGGGGATGATGGTGTTCTTCCTGTGGTGCGGGCTGGTAGAGAACTTCCACTTTCTTCAGGCTGACTTCCAGCTCAAACAGCTCTGCAGCTGTTGTAAAGCAGGATGTTAGGTGCTGCAGGACTGCTTCTGAATGGGCGACAAGGGCAGCATCGTCAGCAACAATATAGTATAATGTAAGGAAATGTACACCTCTTTCATATCAGGATCTTTTTCCAGCTTGGTTCTGGTAAAAAAAAACCCCTGTGCACATGTTTCCATGTTCAGCTCGAAAACAATGAGGTTTTTAAAATCTGAATATGTGAGAAAGTAGATTTACAGATTTATCTGTCTGTCCTCCAGGCTTTGAGCGTTTATCTCTAAAATGCCTGTGTTCGAATCTACATGGAGCCAGCCATGTTTGAGAGGATGATTTAGTGTTGCCATCATTTTTCTTCTGCTCCTCATATTTCGCATTTGTACATAACGTTGTCAAATATCACATCCTGGCCCTGAGCCTCTAGTGTTTATGGGTCCTCTCTTGCTGGTGTAAATTCTCTTGTTTCAGGAGGCTCAGCTCCAGGTAATAATATAAAATTATTACCTGGTAAAAATAAAGAGCCATATGAGCAGCAATTTGTTAAAATTTACAAAGCTGAACTGATTTGTTGTGGAAGCTTTTAAATATTATCCAGGTCTATGTGTTTATTTGGCTTTCTCCTTCCCTCCCGGTCATGGTTCTTAGCCTCCCTTCTGCTCTGCACCCACCTTCTGGCAAGAAGAAGTGGGCTATATTCCTTGTCTAAGAAAGTGAGAAAATATAATCCCATCATGTCAGTAGGGGCACAGGCCCCTTACTTGAGTTTTATCTCCGAGGTTAAGATCATCTGGGGAGGCCTTGCTCTCAGTCCCACCTCCTTTTGAGGGCCTTTTCAGTGGTGGCCCCCTCGGCTGTAGAAGCCCCTTCCCAGCAAAATAATAATAATAATACTTTATTTCTAACCCGCATCCATCTCCCCAGAGGGGACTCGGAGCGGCTTACATGGGGCCATGCCCGAACAACACATCACAAAATATCAATGACATCGAATAACAATAAACATAATAAAAGCAATAAACACAATAAAATACATCTGTGAAAACACAACACTACAGGTGAATCTAAAAACAGCACTGACAGGGCGGGCCACATGAACATATAGGATGTTTAAAAAAACTAGGGGGAGATAACTGGAGTAGTGTCAAAGACAAAGGGTCACATAGGGGAAAAAGGGTTCGCAGAAACGGGGGCATTTGGGGAGCCTAGGTGGAAGACCCAGGTTTTCAGTTGTTTTCTGAAGGATTCCAATGAGGGGACATTCTTAATCTCTCCCGGGAGGGAATTCCAAAGGCGGGGGGCCACAGAAGAGAAGGCTTTCTCCCTAGTGATCACAAGCCGAGTTTGTGAGACTGGCAGGGGTGAAAGGAGGGCCTCCCCTGAGGAGTGAAGGGCTCATGCTGGTTCATGGGAGGAGAGCCGGTCACAAAGGTAGCTGGGTCCCAAACCATTTAGGGCTTTGTAGGTAATCACCTGCACCTTGAATTGGGCTCGGAAAGTAAATGGCAGCCAGTGGAGCTCTTTGAACAGGGGGGTCGACTGCTCCCTATAACCTGCCCCAGTTATTAATCTGGCAGCTGAGTGTTGGACAAGTTGGAGTTTCTGGGCTGTCTTCAAGGGAAGCCCCACGTAGAGCGTATTGCAGTAATCCAATCTTGAGATAACTAAGGCATGGACCACCATGGTCAAGTCAGACTTCACTGTGCAAATGCTCTCCCAGCCACTGCCGACACCTGAGCATCAAGCGTCAGCGCTGAGTCCAAGAGAACCCCCAAACTGCGGACCTGTGACTTCAGGGGGAGTGAAGTCAACTGACCTCTGTCTTATCGGGATTGATCCTCAGCTTGTTCCTCCTCCTCCAAACCGTCACAGCGGCCAGGCACTGGTCCAATAGCCGAGGGGCTTCCTTGGAATCAGATCAGTTCGCTTCCTTATGACATTTAGAAAGAAATTAGAAATGTGGCTGTGGGACCAAGCTTTCAGACAATAATTCAGTGCAGTAACTGGATATGGAATAAGTGCAATTATGACTGGAATGGCTCCTGGACTATGGTTTGGATTGTGTAGTTTTAATAATTGGTTTTTAATGTTTATATGTTTTTAACTTTGGTTTTTAATTTATATATTTATTTTATTTGTATGTCTGTTTATGCAGCATTGAACTTTTGCCTACTGTCCCCTTCGTGGTGAGAGAGGGCAGGGTATAAATATAGTACATAAATACATAAATAATGTCTTAATTTTCAAACGAATAAATATGTTCTCTCTTTCTGCGTGTATTTAGAGGAGATGGGGGACAATTATGCTTGAGTGAATATCTGTGAATAATTGTAGCTAGTAGGCATGTTTTAGAACCCAAAAATGGCGATTCTAAAATCAAATGGGGGGGGGGGATTTTTTTTAATTAGTAATAGGAAGACTTACAAAAAAATTTCCAAAGATTTCTAAAATGTAACTTAATTACTAACGAAATTCGTTAATAGTTCGTATGCCAGCGCATGCGCATTCCAGATGGTTTTGGCCTACAACTCCCAGAAATCCTAACAGCTGGTAAATTGGCTGGGATTTCTGGGAGTTATAGGCCAAAACTTGAATAAATCACACTGAATTCTAGATGGGACTCTCCAAATAGGAAGGAGGGAGCAAAGGAGGGAGAGGGTATTCTATTCTTGGAAGCAGCAAAAGAAAAGGAGGAGGACCCCCCCCCCCGGCTCCTCGCTGCCTCTCTCTCACCCCGATCCCGAGGGAGCGAGGGCCCAAGTTTGCCCAGGCTGGTCATATACCAGCCTGGGCAATAATACAGCAGTAATAACAATGGGTATAAGAAGAGGTAAAATTCAAACCGAAGTATTCTGACTTGTCCCTCCTCATGCGGTGCAAACGGGCTCTTCTCTTATTAGCCCGGGAAATTAGCCGGGAAAAGCCAGCGTTTTCTGCTTGGGTGCACACACATACATATTCTTTGGGGGATTTGCTGCAGAATCTTCTCTATGAGCCCGGGATTCTGCAGCAAATACCCCCCCAAGAATATGTATGTGTGTGCTCAAGCAGCAAACGCTGGCTTTTCCCGGACTATTTCCCGGGCTAATAAGAGAAGAGCCCGTTGCACCGCATGAGGAGAGACCAGTCAGAATACTTCGGTTTGAATTTTACCTCTTGTTATTGTTATTACTGCTGTATTATTGCATGTGCATGGAATGTAGGTATATGACCAGTTGGATTACTTATAATATTAGGCACTTACAGTAGCATTCATTCTATTATACATTAGGTTGGTTTCTCACCCCAATACTCTTTGATGCTTTAGATCCTGGCAGGCAGGAGAGGCAGGGAAGCCTGGAAAAATGTAAACAGAGAGGTTTACTCAGAAGTAAATCCACAAAGGAGGGCCCTTCATCCAAAGTGCCCTCCTTTGCAGATTTACTTCTGAGTAATCCTCTCTGTTTACATATTTTACGGGCTTCCAGCAGAAAGAAGGAGCGAGTTTAGGGCTTGCCTTGCCATAATACTTATTGGCAAGGGAGGCGGGAGGGTGGTGAGAGAGAAGGAGGTTGCCCCCCCCCTTACAACCTAATAACGACACCTAAGAAAATCCTGGCCCCCGAAGTTCGAAAAAGAAAGTCCACTTCCTGGTTGGCGTTCCAGGTGCGGAAATACTCGAAAGTAGCATTTCTTGCGAATTTCTTACGAAACGAATCATTTTCATAACTTTTTTCTCATGCCTAGTAGCTAGTATTTAATGTATAGCAATTATTTATTTATTTATTTATTTATTTGTTGGGACTTCTCGACCGCCGACTCCCAGGGGCTCGCGGCGGCTCACAGAGCCAGTGGCATAGTGCCATGGGTTAAAACAACAATATAAAACAGTTAAAAACACAAATTAAAACAAATTAAAACAGGCAGTACAGTTAAAATAAGCAGCAGCAAATCTAAACAGCCAGGTGGAATCTTAATGACATAAGCAAGATCACAGATTTTGTTTCAGAAGCCCCGGGGCCGAAGAATAACCAACTCTTTCAAAATAATTATGCCCTAGTATGGTCGGAGATTAAAGGAAAACTGGAAAAGTGGAAATTTCTTAATTTGAACTTGCTAGGCAGGATCTCAGCAATCAAGATGGGAGTCCTTCCGAGACTTATGTTTTTATTTCAGAACTTACCGATTATTAGATCACGTCTTTGTTTCAAGGTATGGAGAACCGACATACTTAAATTTGTATGGTGCTCGAGGAAAGCAAGAATCAAGTTTAATATTCTATGCGACCGTCGGGAGAGAGGGGGTTTGGGACTACCGAATTTCCAATTATACCACAATGCAGCCGCTTTGAGTTGGGTAAAAGAGTGGGCAACATTGAAAGATAGTAATCTGTTGGCTGTGGAGGGCTTTGATCTGCGCCGGGGGTGGCACGCCTACCTCTGGCATGAGAAGGCGCTGGTAGAAAAACTTTTCGAACCATTTTGTTCGAGGCGTCACTCCTCAAGAGTTGGAACAGATACAAAGATCGACTCTATCAAGCGACACCGCAATGGATATCGCCACAGGAAGCCCTACAGATCAGGGAACTCCCAACCAGTAAATGGTACACTTACGGACAGTTGATTACCAAAGTAGGATCTGAGTGGGCACTCAAATCGCTGGAAGTACTAAGAGATCAGTCCATCGATCTGTCATGGTTCCACTACGCTCAATGTAAAGAAAGTTTTAAACGGGATTCACAAAGAACTTCAACACACAGTCAAATGTTTGGGAGAAGATAATGAAGACAAACAAAAAAATAATAAGTTCTCTATATGGCCAACTTCTTGAGTGGGAGACAGAAACTGAAAGGATAAAGGACACAATGATACGATGGGCTCAAGACTTGGGACACTCTATTATGTTACAGGAGTGGGAATCACTCTGGAAGGTTAAAGTCAGGCAATTGGGCTTTTCACATATAACAGAAAATTGGTACAAAATGTACTACCACTGGTACCACACTCCAATGAGCTTAGCCAGATGCTACCCGTCTATGAGTGACCTTTGTTGGAAATGTAAGAAGGAGAAAGGCAGTTTCATGCACTGCTGGTGGCACTGTAAGACCCTAAGGAAATTCTGGGGGGAGATTCATTCCCATATGGAAAATATCTTGGGGGATAAATTTGAGTTGAAGCCGGATTTTTATTTACTCCATATTATTGATAAGAACTGGGATAGTAACAAAGAAAAGATATTTTCTATGCTAGCCACTGCGGCAAGAATGGAAATTGCCCAGAATTGGAAAAAGGAAGGCCCGTTATCAGTAAAAAATTGGTTCCTCCGCATTAGAGAAATTATGGCTTTGGATAACCTAAGGAGTATGATAATGGACCACAGTAGCAAGAACAAAACGAACTGGGCTAAAGTTAGCAATTATGTGAATGAACTGAGTCCAAAAGTAATTCGTAAAACCAGCTAAGGACTGCGCCTGCTCGGGTAACAGCAGTCCTGGGGGAACCAATCTGGTATAAGGGCCAGAAGGAAATAAATGGGAAAACCGGATCTAAAGGACCGGACCGACTGGACGGGAGATCAACGTGTAACCTCAACCCCCTTGTGTCTTACCCCTCACTTCCCTTCCCTTCCCTTCCTTTTTTCCCCCAAGTTTTATTCCTGTATTGAAAACACAATAAAAATATCATAAATAAAAAAAAAAGAAGCCCCGGGGCCTTCCCTAAACCTTAACTGGTAATCCCATATGGCAGGCAAGTACAAAATGGTCCCACATCCCCATAGCGCACCCATTAAAATATATTCAAGAATATTCAATGTTTTGAGTGTTTATTCCTTCCTTCATTTATTTATTTAGATATGTTTATTTTGTCCTATATCCAAAGATCTGTTTAAAATCTATTTAAACAGTTTAAAATAATTTTAGCCATTATAACACCATACATTTTTCATTTATAACTAATTGCTTTTAGCATCAAATATTCTTGAGACATTCTAAAGAATCTCCTCCTTTCAACACTTTATACATAAATCATATGCTTAAATGCTAAATGTATTCTATTGTTGTTGCACTTTCAGAGCGGAGGAGTGGAAGAAGGTTTTGATGTTTTATGCTGAAAGAAAATTTACAACTCATGCTCCTGAGATGCATCCATAGATCATACGGTACCAGTTATCCTGCTTATTGTAGCTCTATACAATGAATTATTTAAAAGCACTTGAAAGCATGTAGCCATTTGGAAGACAGGTCTTGCTATAGAGCTGTACTGATAAAAGTACTGAGACAAAACAACTGACCTTGTCACAACACATGAATGAAACATTTGTATTATATTGAGGTCCATTTACTGATATACTTTTTTATTTGTGTATCAAGACAAGCCAGTGATTGCACTTCCCTTGCTTCATTTCACTGGGAAGTAGCAACCAATAGTGAAAGGACCAAGGCAGGGACATCTCCAGCCCATCCCCTGTTCAGATATCAGCCAGCATGCCAACAACTTAAATCAAGACATAGCTTTCTAAGATCTACAAAGACACTCACTGAAACACCTCAGCAAGTGAGGCTCCAAAAGTGGCAGGCTAAAACCCAGAACCTCAATCAATGGCTGATACCAAATGGAGAGGAAATACAACTGTAGTGGCTTTCAATATGAGTAAAGGTGTCAATATGAAAATAATATAGATGTAAGAGGTCAACACACCTCTTACATCTATATTATTTTCATATTGACACCTTTACTCATATTGAAAGCCACTACAGATGTACTGTATTTCCTCTGTGTTTTGTCAGTCTTTCCTAGTAAGGGTTCCCAGTGTTTTTCTCTGATACCAAATGGGCACACAGAAAACTGGGCAACTTGGGAGGTGCTAAACAGACTGCATGCTGGCACCATGAGATGCAGAGCCAATCTTAAGTAATGGGGCTAAAAAGTGGAGTCAACAACATGTGAATGTGGAGAAGAGCAAACCATAGACCACCTATTACAATGCTGAGCCTGCCATATGCACAATGGATGACCTTCTTATAGCAACACCAGAGGCACTCCAAGTTGCCAGCTACTGGTCAAAGGACATTTAATAGAATGCCAAGTTTTCAAACTTTGTGTTTTTGTTTTTTGTTTTTTAAAAATACAACACAACTGTTTGGTTCATTCATGATACAATAACATAAAAAATAAATAAATAAATAGTTGCTCAGCCTCCCCGCTAATTTCTATTCTGTGCATAGCTGAAAGACTGAACAAAACAATATTGTAAATGTGACAGAAAAAAAATCCACATTTTGAGTTAATCATTGGAAATGGTAAGTAAGAGTAAGTAATTAACTAGCCTGCAAATATGAAATATATCTTTTGGGAGCCATGGACACCTTCCATGTTAGTCAAACTGTTTCTATCTTTTCCAAGCCCTTGGAACACGCTAATTGTCATCGGCTCTTTCGAATTAATGAATGCACAGCTTTAGTCATTACTATTCACCCTTCTAAAGTTCCTCATTATAATTTATTTTTCCAATAATATATTTTTCCCTTCAATGTTATTAAAGATAAAATTCAAATTACGAGTGCTGGCATTTTCATCACTCACTAACACAATCCTGACCTTGCTAGAGAGAGATGTCTTGTTGGGAATGTATAACTTTTCTTTCATAACTATTCCCTCTGGATGTTGTTACCTTTCAGGCTACTTTATCTGCAGCACGAGCATTTACAATGTAGAATAAAATAAAGAACAAGGTTGTATCAAATCCCACTAGACTCCCGCTTTCCTCTGAAGGACAGATTACAGCCACAGGAAAAAAAATTCCATGTTTTTGAAAAACAACCAAAATGTACTTTTATTAGTGAATATTCTATAATGAAACAGACAACATCCCAGAGTTCAAATTTGCAATTGCTTCTTCTTTCTTCTCTTCCTCCCCTCAGTCTATGTAAAGATAAACTTCCATTAAATGGGGTTGTTTTAGGATTGAAATTCCTTTTTTTCAGATCAGATAATACTACAGATGCTAGATTAACCCCAATGGCAGCTCAGCAAAGTACATACACTAGATTTCAGAACTTGCAGCTCCTCTCATACTGAACATGATTATTACTATAGCAATACATCAGCAACAGGGTAAATACTAGGCATGGTTAGGTCCAGTCGGAATCTTTGTAACTCGGATTAAATTCTGATCAAATTCCTTTTTGAAGAGATTTCGAAGCGATTTGGGAACCCAGAATTATCCTTGCCATTTCGAAGCCGGATCTTTGTTCTGACTCAGGAAGTGAATTGGAAATGACTCAGTGTTTGGAGACAAGCAACAGCTTGCATTCTGTGATGCTTGCCTCCAGCCAATGAGGGGAAACCATGTGGGGAGAGGCAGGGTTTAGGAACGGCAGCCATTGCACTTTAAAAAGGGCTTTGCATATCTCATGGGCTCATCGCCAGGCGAGCCAAGGACATGAATGGGAAGGGAGTTTGGGTGGGAAAGGTGCCACTGCTTGGGAAGGGAACAAATTGGGGAGAACGGCTGGTAGCACGCCCCTTGCCTGCGAGGCTTGCTTGTGTGTGGGGAGGGAAGAAGGGCAGGGCAGCACATAAGGGCAGCTGGGACAAGTGTTCTTTTCTTGCCTGCCACTGCCAATTTCCCTTTTAGAAGCAGTGAATTACACTTTCAAAACACCTCAATTCCCTTTGGGTTACAGTTTGGATTTTGGGATCCCAGAAAGTCCCTTTGGACTTTGGAAATCCCCATATCTGCTAAGAATGTCCTTGCTGAACCACTGAATACAAATTTTAAGACCCTTTCCTCTCCTGGGGTTTGACTCCTGTGCTTGGGGGGGGGGGGGAGAAACCCCCTTATCTGCTAATAATTCCTATCCTGAAGCAGTGAATACAAGTTTTAAGACCCTTTCATCTCCTGGGGTTTGACTTCTGTGCTTTGGAAAACAAGAAATCCCCCTTTCTGCTAATAAATCCCGCCCTGTAGCAGGGAATACAAGTTTTATACACTTCACCCTCCAACAAGTTGGGGGGTGGAGCACTTTTGTCTCCTCCCCTCGGAGAAGAGATTGGTTAATTTTGCAGAATTCGCTGGAAGGGAAGAGGGGCTGGCATAGTGTGGTGCCAGCCCCTTTCTCCCTCATTCTGCAAAAGGACATCGCCCAACACTCCCGCCCATGGATAGTATAATAATGATCGTCAAATGGTTTGACATTTGGGGTCGGATAGGAATTTGCCCACGAGGGTTTTGCCTATCCTATACTGTCGTGTTAGGGGCTAGATGGAATGGTCAGCTTGTAAACTAGCCAAGCGTAAATAGATTAGTTATTCAAAGGTTTGTATAGACTTAAGGCACCTCTTAAGGGTGTGGGGCATTCTGCAAACACTCACCTAGAGGTTAATTTTAGGGGTGAGGTGAAGGTGAATGCCCCAGGAGCGGGGAGGGTCTAGTCTCAAAAGTTGAGAGAGATTTCTCCTGATGTTTCCCTTACAGGTTGTCCGGGTTTAAATTTGCAGGGGACCCAGGTTAGTACGCCTGAAGAACTGAGGGGTAGACTTTAGAAGACGATACCTCAGCTTACACACACCAAGTTGAACTGACACCAAAAAGTTAGTTGAGTTATAAGTTAAATAGGTAACTATCAATAAAAGTTGCCCAAATTTGAATCCATATATTTTGTGTCTGTCTCGTTATTTTGGGGGGTTGGAAGACAAAGACCTTTTCCTCTCCTGGGGATTAATTTCTGTGCTTTGGAAAACAAGAAATCACCTTATCAGCATATTTATTCTTCTTGTAATATTCCTTATTAGATTACTGAAATTACTTTAAAAATTGTCTAAAACCCATGGATTGTCTAAACATGTTGAAATTTGGTATGCTGACAGAGGGAATGTTTTCTACCACAGTGGCAAGTTTTATCAGTAGCGGTCTAAAAATGAGGGAGAGGGAATCCCCAGAAGTTTTCCCTGTTCCGTTTGCAGTTTTTCACGTATTGCGCAATTGCGCCCTCAAATAATGAAGCAATTTGGAAATTTCAGAAATTTCAGAATTTTTTTCAGAAAATTTCAGAAATCATTTCCGAATCAAATCGCCAGTGTCCCCTACATCCAAAACGAATTTTGAACCATTTTTTCCTTGATCAAACAAGCCTAGTAAATATCTATCTTGGGACAGTTGAATCCAGCTCACGTTTTCAAACAATAGATGAACAATCCAATTCTTGATTAATATTGTTACACAACGATAGACCAATAAATGAAATACAGAAAAATAGACAGATGTTATGATGAACCCTTGGCCACCAAAATCCTGTTTATTCATTTAATATGACATGGGTAGTCAAAGAGAACTCAATGACTTGTAAAGACCAAGTCTTGACCCACAGATCTGACATGTTGGCTTGCAAGCATTAGAACAGCTTTAGAAAAGTTGTGGTTGTGCTTTAGATAATATTACAAGCTGTATAAAAAGCCACATTGTACTTTCAGCAACATGGGTCTCTTCTAACATACTCCAGTATTGTAAGGTGACCTTGTTCGTAATTATCTGCTTTCCAATACAAGGAGATACCACAGAGCAGTAGCTTCTTCTGTGGGTTTTTCAATGTGAAGCTGCCCTCCTTGCAAAATACTCAAAACAGGAAAAAGCCAGTAAATGCAAATTTTACATTTCCTTTTTTATTATTACTGAAAGTATTTCAAGGGGCAGTACTTCTGAACGTCCACAAGTATGTAATTGTAAACTCCAGTCTTGTGAGATTTTTAGCGCAATTCCTCCAGGGAAAAATAAAGAGGGAGAACATAGATGAAGAGCATGCACCGATTGGGAGGTGGCAAGCCCCTACAGTTTGGTAAGCTAAATGCACTTACTATTTATGTTATTTTATATGTTTGTATATGTATTTTAATCGGTGTTAGTTTGTAGTGGGTGAAATTACCTACGGTTTTGGAGTTCAGTGCCATCTGAACACAAATGTCACTCAACTCTATTACTCCTTTCCACTGAATTCCAAAGAAGTCCTCTGGATCCTGGACCAGTTCCTAGCAGCCATGATGGATTGGATAGGAGCTAATAAATTGAAGCTTAATCCAGACAAGACAGAGGTCCTCCTGGTCAGTCGTGAGGCTGATCAGGGTATAGGGTGGCAGCCTGTGCTCAATGGGATTACACTCTTGCTGAGGACACAGGTCTACAGTCTGGGGGTCCTTCTGGATTCAGCACTGTATCTTGATGCTCAGGTGATGGTGGTGGCCATGAGGCTGAGGCGAGGCCTTCACACAGTTAAAGCTTGTGCTCCAGCTGTGACTGTAACTTGAGAAACCTGACTTGGCCAAGGTGGTCCATGCCACTGGCTGTCAATAAGTTTTCAGTTCCAATTCAAAGTGCAGATTATGACCTATACAACATTTTAGAATTACTAGTCCCTTGTTATATATGCCCAGTCCCTAGTTCACCAGATAGTACTCTATTCTCTGTACTTCATCCAACCCCCCGGTCCTATGATATGGTGCTTTTCACTATCCCATGCCCAGTCCTTTTTATAGCCAGCTCACACCCATTTTAATATTTCTGATTATTGGTTTTTGTTGAGCAGGGGTGCTTACACTTTTTCAGCATGTGAGCTACTTATAAAACAACCAAGTCAAAATGATCTCTGATTATTGGTTTTTGTTAATCTGATTCATTGGATTTTATTCAACTGTGTGGAAAGTACCTCAGATGGAGCATTTCAATGCTGATCTACCAGGACGTTTTACCATAGATTCTTATGTTCTACCTGTTTTGAATTGTTTTGATGGAGTTTCAATGCTGCTGTTTTATATTCTTATGTTCTATTTAATTGTGTTTTTATCTGGATTGTTATATTTTACTATGTTTTTATTTTGTTGTGTTTTTGTTTTAATGGATATTATTATTATTATTTGCTTTTGTGTCTTGTGGACATTTTGTCCTATATGTAAGCGCCCCAAGTCCCTTCAGGGAGATGATGGTGGGGTATAAGAATAAAGTTATTATTAATTATTATTATTATTACCACTTTAGGTTGCTCAATGGGAGAAAAGTGGGATATAAATCAGATTTATTATTGTTATTATTTTCTTCAAGAGTGGCTATTTGACATGCTTGAGCTGAATCCCAAGATGGATTAGCAATGCCAAACCCATTTTTAGAGCCTTGTGTGGTAAATGCTTAGAATTGCAACCAAATCTAGAACAATTGATGTGCAAATACACTTTCCCTAGTAATATGAAGAACACCCTATATTTCTGTTTTGCAAATTGACAGATTGAAAACTAATTATATATTTAAATGCATTCATACTTGGAACTAAGGTTATAATATGTAATTGGCAAAATGGGTAGATGACTCAACTAAAGTTTTAGATTATTCATCGTTAAGGTCCTATTTGAATCAGTGGGGCTGATATTTTAAACTCTTTTGCTTTGAGTATCTCATTGCAATGTGGAATGAAAAGGAAAGTATAAAAGATAGCCTTTTCTTTCTGCAGTTAGTTTTAATAACTTTAATAACACTATAAAATGACACATTAGTACATTTTCTATTCAAGACTAAGATCACTTTGAAGCTATTACAACCTTTTTTATGAAATGTATTGCCACTTGGAAATTATTTCCTTGGCTGGAGCTAGGGCCGTAGCAAGAAAAGAAATGGGAGAGGGGGGGATGATGGGACTTTTCTTGATGAATCATGAAAAGTAGTTCCATAACACAAAATAATTTAAAATATATGGTTCATTCTGTATTTTATATAGATTTAATTAAATCTAATTTCTATCTTAGTTACAAAGTTTCAAGTCTTAAAATAACTGAAAATGACTGTAAATTAGTAATTTATAGTTACAAAATACTTCAACAACTGTTCTGTCACACCCGGTCTGTAAGTATTCAGTGAATGGCAAGGACATGGTCTCTCTATACCGAGGGATTGCTTCTTGCTTTCCTTTAGAGGCCTGGGGCTCCCAAGGACCAAGCTGGACACTATAGGCTTTACTGTTCTTAACATGAATTAACTTCACTCAGGCACTTTACTTTGTTCCCCAAAAGATAAAGGAAAAATACTTTACAGTCTCTCTGTTGCTTAGGTCCAGGAAGCTTCAGCCGAATGGCTCTCCAAGTCCTCTCCTTCTTTATGGCCTCGAGGTAAGGACACTTGAGACCCCAGCCAGATGACCTATATTGAAGGCACGAAACCTTCCTCTGAATGCCACCTGACTGTTTGAAGGCGCTTGTGACTCCTCAGAGCTGCCCAACCATCTGGTATGCTGGACTTTCTGTATGAGACCCAAGGAAAATCAGTTTGATGTTGAAAGATAGCTTGACCAAGGCCTGATCTGGCAAACCTTCAGGTATGTCCTCTTCTGGAGAAATCTTGGAAAGCTCTGCTAAACAAAATGCCTTGATTCCCAAAATCCTTGGGAAAGGGGGCAGGACAAACTTAATTGGGCTTTGTAAACAATGATTGACAGGTACAAATAACCAATCAATGCAACCAAACCTTTGCAAAATTGAGCAGGCTGCAGAAACACAATACAACAGTGCAAACCTTTTGGAACTTAAAAGTTTTTTCATACAAGTGGCGCTTGCTGCGCTGTCACAACAACATCTATTAGAAACACCTGAAAAACTGTGCCAATACACTATGACAGAAATCAGATTCCATTGATAGACTTTGGTGGACACTGGAATGAGCATATTTCAGTTTCCAGTTAATTCCGTTAGTAGGCAGGATAAGAAGTTTGAACTTCAAATGCGTAAGACTAAATTTACTGGACATCTTTAAAATTCCGATGAGACTAAATATAGTTATTCAACATCACTTTTCAAGTTGCAATGGCACCTTATTCAGACAATGACAAATATGGATATATACACAGGGAAAGTAGTATGCTGGGCCTAACCCTCTGGATGCCCTGGGAGATATGAGGGTCCTTCTCAAACTGATGAAGGCATGAAATACATGATACACATATTGGAAAATTGGATGTAACCATATTAGAAATAGGAATTAGAAAATATGTATGTATGCATGAACTTCACTTGACTTGGGAAAATATTCTCTTCCGAAAAGCTGCAAATTAGATGCCTCAGAGAGGCCAGGGCCTAGGAAAGGAATGTCTAAGACATCTGGCAAATATCATGACTGGTACCAAGCATAGCTTATCATAAGATTAATGAGCCTGGCTATCAAGAGGCTTCTACAGGAGGGACTGATCTCAAGATGGATGGAAGCTCTTGTCGCTATCAGTAGCCTGATAGACATTCTGGTGCTATGGGGTATAGGATGGTCCTCTTAATGAGCAGCTCTTTAGATAAAGGTGCTTAATGGAAGATTGAAGGTGTTGAAGTTAAAATATGCTATTGAAGTAAACGTAAAAGTGGAATTTTGTGACGCACATTGTGATGCTTGTGTGATGCATGCATATTATTTTAAAGGGTATATAAACCAAGGCAATTATTTTGTTCAGCACCCTGTTTTTTGGAATACCAGCAGGGTCCATATCTGGTTGGTGCCAACCAAGAATAAACTGCGCTTTTTACAGACCTCAGGAATGCTCTTTTGTCTCTTTCCTCAAACCTTCTCCCTGCCATTTCAATACTATATCTCTCTGGTTTCTGAAATTGTGTCACGCCACAGGCCCCACAAGCCCTTGCTTCCCATGAACAATACTGCAGCCATGACAGATTTAAGATCCCTTCCAGGCCAGCCTGTCTCCCTCATAAAGATCTGCCGGCCTGCTTTTCTCGTGAGAGCCTGGCACCAAGAATGCGGTATGAACTGGTCAAGGTGAGCAAAGCAGGCCTGGAAGATAAGCGGGGAGGCCCAGGCCGGAGACAGGCTTGACTCCCCTTTACATCTGGAGATGCTAACGAGGTTTACATTCTCGAGGAGCTGAGGTAGCTTAAACAACAGCTGCCATCCATCATGCCACTTTGACGTCCGAAGCAGACCTACGTCGCTTAGATCAAAGGGTTGAGACAGTATAACCGTGTTGAGTTGGCCCGGAGCGGGATCTCGTGCCAACACCGCATTTGGGATGATGCTTCTGTGAGAGAGGCCACTGGGCCTTCCAGGAAGACTTTGCCAGTCAGCTTTGACTGCCTTGACTTCTGTCCTACTGGGTGAAGTTTACTTTCCTTGCTAAGTTCCTGTTTGTTCCTGAAAGGTTTTTCATTGCCTTTGCACCGGCTGCTTTCTAAAGAGACTTCCTTGCAATTTTAATCCAGCTTTGTTCCTGATTGCATCCAGCTTGATTCGTGGTTTACTACGGGACTATTTACTCAATGCTTTGTTCCTGAGATTTGCTGCTATTGGAAGTGCTATAGTATTGCTTCCAACTTCTTTCCTATAAACTATATTCTCAATAAACCTGTTGTACCTTAGCTGGTCTCTGTGGTTTATCAAGGGAGGTCTTGCCCAAGGTCCTAGAGGGCGATAAATTGCTCAATTATATGTCCATGTAAGATATAATTATGTTTGTCCACACCACAACTTCTTAAATGATTGGATCTTTCTTTCATCTATTTCATGGCTCACCTTTTTCTCAGCACAACAACAGCTTTGTTTCTTGTTCCTTCTTCTTTGCTTTTCTCTTTGAAACCTCATTTCCCACCAATCCCTAACTGCCCCCCTCCTTCTTGGCTGCAGCCCTGGCCGGAGCACTAAGGCAAACACATCATTTCCTTTTATTTGTTGAAACTCCTCCCTTTATTTCTATGAACATTTAAATTATAGATAAATAATTTAAATTTCTTAATATCTCTTAAAATGAGAAGTCATTTGTAACTGAATCAGCAAATGAAATGTTTAATCATTATTGTTGGTGTGTGCCTTCAAGTCGAATTCATGGTCACCCTAAGGCAGGGGTAGGCAATTATCGGCCCTCCAGGTGTTTTGGACTTCAACTCCCAGAAATCCTAACAGCTGGTAAACTGTCTAGGATTTCTGGGAGTTGAAGTCCAAAACACCTGGAGGGCCGATAATTGCCTAAGGTGAACTATCATTCCATATTGAGAGAGAGAGAGAGAGAGAGAGAGAGAGAGAGTTTATTATTTATATACTGCTTTTTCTCTCCACAAGAAAACTCAAAGCAGCTTACTCTGAAAAGCATTTCAATACAACTTAAAATATACAAATATACAAATATTAAAACAGAATGAAACATTATTGGTTTAAAAACATTTATGTTAAATTCTATAAAAACGTATTCAAAACTAAAAAAACATAATGTTTTGGTAGCAAGATTTGATCAGAGAGGATTTCCCATAACATTCATCTGAGACTGAGACAGTGCAATGTGCCCAAGGTTATCCAGTGGATTTCTATAACTAGGCAGGTGTTTGAACCTTGGTCCGCAAAGATGTAGTTCAATGCTCATAAACCAAATTGGTTCTCATATGTTACTCTTATTTGCATTCTTTAATTAATCAGTTAACAATAAATGCATGCAGGAATGGATTGGACTCGGCATAGATATCAGAGAATTCTTTCTCTTTAAAAAAACCAAACTTATCTAAAGAAACAACATATGTTCAAAAATAATCCGTGACGTGTTTTAAATAGAGCAAGTAATTGCTCTTTCAGTCTTGCTCGACATTTCAGGGCTCAATATGCGGCATTTAATCATATTAATCTCTCATTTTTACCACTGATAAAGGCAATAACATTTTAAAATATTAATCATAAATTTTCCTTCTTTGAATAGAATGTTCTCCTATTTCATAAAATGAATTGAAATACCATGACGTATATTAATATCACAGTTACTTTAATCCCTTGTAATTCTCATTGAAATGTAGTTTGCATAGATGAATATTTTTAGAAAAGGGAATAACTGAAAAATTAAAACCTTGATATATCACAATGCAATATTTCTTATTACAGATTTAACCTGAACAAATGTTCATTTTTTAAAGAGAGCCCACATATATGTGTGACGTGATTTCCTGGCCCATTAATAAAGAGAAGAAACGTTTCAGATGAAATATCTTTATTGAGCATAAGGGAGCCATTTTGTCTCTTTCAGCATGAATTTTTTCACTTCTTAGATTATGATGCTCAGACTTTCAGTTGCTAACGTAACTCTGTTACATGCTATGATACTAATAACTATGCGACACTTGTTTCAAAAGCAATGTGTAATCTCAATGCCATCATATTGGGTCTGAAGAATGTCTCTTTTCCAGGCCAAATGCTGCCCAATGGTATGATCCTGTATGAAGATCATAAAGTTCTCCCAGTGTAGTTACAAAGACTCCAAGACAAAGAAATTGGAGAACAAAGGCAGGCATCCTAATGTTGCTGTGAGATAACTTTCCCAGTGCATTTCCATCAAGAATTAATGGTCATCTGGATTTAAGGAAAAATGTGCCTGAGCATCACCAAGCAGCTGTAACAGTGCTAAACAGAACTGATGTGTAAATACAGTTATCCGTCTACTTTTGTAGATTTAACACTCATGGTTTTGATTATTTGTGAGTTTGTACTGCCACTCTCCCAAAGTTAGGACCGTTGTGTGAACACTCACAAAGCAGTCCCATACTTAGGAGGTGGGGAAAATTGAAGAATCACTTCCCATGCCATGCCCAGATCCCAAAGATGGGACTATTGTTCAAGCATTCACATGACAGCCCTATCCTCAGGAGGTAAGCAGAAAGCTGGGGGTGGGGGTGGGGGCTGTTCAGGAGGCAGGTGTGCCATATGTTTCCGTTTTGTCCAATACCTCCCATCCTTCGCCTGGGTGAAACAGACCCAGCACATAGGTAAGAAGAGGAGCTGGCACCTTGTGCCACTTCACTTACCTACAGATCCAGCTCCACATTCTCTTTCTGTGTTATATGAATGTCTAGGTTCACCTGAACAAAGGAAGACAGGTACCAGGGGTAAAAGAAACATGCAACAGTCAAGAAAAGGAGGAAAAACAACTGAATTTGAAAGTAAGTGATGTTAGCGGTTCACTTGGGACTCATATCTCCACTTCCTATTTCCTGTTTTTTTTGTTCTTCTTTCCTTTGCTCAGGTAAAACAAACACTTATGACACATAGAAAGGGAAAAAGGAACTGTGATCCTCAAGGAAATTGAAGTGGCACATGGGACTGCCTTTTTCTTCTATTCCCCCTGGGACCAAGGCAGGTAGTTCCATCCAAGACCACAGAAGAGGCATCCCATCCCCCTGATGAAATATTTGCATGTTTTCCCCACATATCCCCCATGAAAGTGGAAGAACAACTGTAAGTACTAGGCATGGTTTAGAACCCAAAAATCGGGATTCGAAAATCAAATGGGGGGGGGGGATTTTTTTGATTAGTAATAGAAAGACTTACAAAAAAAATTCCAAAAATTTCTAAAATGTAACGTAATTACTAACGTAATTACTAAGAATAAAGTAGGCAAAGCAGGGAAACAGGACTGACACTGTTTTAAGCACAGGCAAATCAAGGGGCAACATTTCCCTTGGTTTCCTTGCAGGGAGATATAATGCATTAATATATTATTATTAATATTATAAAAGGACAGGGTTTCTTTGCAGGGACATATAATGCATTACTATATTATTATTATTAATATTATAAAAGGACAGGGTTTCTTTGCAGGGACATATAATGCATTAATATATTAGTATTAATATTATTAAATAAAATAGTTGCCCACCTCTGGTGTAGGCCTTGCTAATCCCTAGAGTTCTCCTCACTCCAGCTTTTCCCCATTCAGTTTTACCATAGCACTCTAGGATCTCTGTTTGAACTCTATGGCTTTTCTTGATTCTGAACTCTTCCTTCTCCTCTCCATGCTCTTTTCACTCCTGCTGTCCTTCTCTCAGCAGTTCTTATGTCCTTCTGCTCTGTCCTTCTATCTAAACCCCCTTCCTGGAGGTTTAAACTGCTTTTTTCCTCAGTCCTCCAGGCCCCTCTAGGAGTCCTGATCTGGATCTCTCTATCGTTTCCGGCTCCTTTTTCACTTCTTGGAGAAAGGCCTTTCACTCTAATTAGGCTCCAAGCATGGAAAGGCCCCGATTTGACTGTGAGTTATGTCTGCAAAGCTATTTTGGAGGGGGACATTTTCCTGTTGGGTGGGCATCTGAAATATTTACTAATCTAATGAAAATTTGGGCCCAGGGAGTGCGGAAAGGAAAGTCCACTTCCGGGATTGCCACTGCGATGCGTATAAACTTGAAAGTCCCATACATACGAATCCCTTCCGATTTCATTTAATTTTCATAACTTTTTTCTCATGCCTAGTAAGTACTAGATAACACCTTACAAAGTGTCTGGAAAAGTAGTTACATTAATTAATCCCATGATTGCACTAATGCACAAGAGTGATGTCAGTTAGCTGGTCTAGAATTTTTGCTTTTGGAGTTTACTCCACATGTATTAGTTCCTGCCAGTGTCAAGTTAGTAGGGCAAAGTCTTGAAAGAGGGATAGAGGCGAAGAACAGAGGCCCTTTACTTCTCGAATTGCAGAGGAAGAGTTATTGGAATTAGGGCTCAACCAGCTGCCTGCCCTAAATGATTGTTCAGTAGGCTCCTATTTTGGTCTGCCTTGTGGTTGTATAAGTTGCCTTGCCACAAGAGAGACCTTCTGTTTCTAATAAATGAGGCATTCAGGGCAAAGTACGAAAGTTCCTGGGGAGAGGATGGAGACCCATCTCAACTCGCTATAGGCAACATGTCCACTGTATGAAATCAGTATGGAATGTATTCCCTTCCACCTGTCCTAAGTTGCCCTGCTACCTTGATATCTTTGCCTTATATCCATAATCTTAGAACTACCAAACTTGTATTGGTCTTAAGTTAGCTTTCTCTTCATGTTCAGATGTTGCTATTTTATAACAGAGCTATCTGACTAAAAATATTCTTCTCATCCTCCAGCTCCAGCTAAAATTTAACACAGCTTCATGCTAACTCTGATAGTTACCTAGCTTGTCCTTAACATATCTTAATTACTTATTAGAAGAGCAAGTGTAGTGCAGCAGTTTGAGGGTTCAGATCTCTGCTCAGCCATGGAAACCGACAGGGTGACTATCAGCAAATCACATTCAGCCCAACAAGAAGGCAATGACAACCTCTTCTGAATTAATCATCATTTCTTCACTACTATGAAGGAGATGATGTCTATCTAATTAGAACATCTAAAATTACTGCTAATAGACACTGTGGGAAGTCACATGTTTGCTGGATAGCAACACAGCCAACTCATAACACATATATACATTTTCTCCAAAGAAATCATTTGGCTCCCAAGTTTAAAAAAATCAATTCAGCAACTTCTTTAAAAATCTATTTTCCTTGGCAAACATGGTAAACAGCTCACAAACCCTTTCTTTTGCATAGGAAATGGCTGTAGATTTCTGCCTAGTTAATTTTACGAACAAATTGCTTCAGGGATGAATTGGACACACTGCATTAAAATGCTTTCATTGTATTAAATCACCAGGCATGTTCATTTAAACAACAGATTCTTTACAATAGATGCTCAAAGGACAGGAAAATAAATAGATAAGTCGATGATGTGATTCTTGTCCCAATCTTCCCTATTGTCAAGTCAAATCAGCTGCTCATTTTAAGCTACTTTGCCATGTCTGCATCTGCATTGGATCAATGGGAAATTACTCAGAAATAATTGTGCGTGGGTGGGACTTTTTGCTAGAAAAGTGAAAGATTTCTGATCTGTTTTCAAGAGGGGGCATCTAAAACAATGAAGTGTGTTGTCACTTGTGTATTTTAAAATTCCACATATGAAAAAGTTTGATTGTTGCAAGTTGAATTAGAAACCTAGATCATATCTCCAGTTTTCATTAACCCTCTAGTATTTCATGCATCAAAAATAACCACCACAACAAACAGGAGCCCTTGCATAGAGTGAAATTTATATATGTCATTAATATTTTGACTCCAAATGTCTTCTGAATCAGGCCTGGATATTGTCTTTTGTCACAGAACTTCACTTTGATTGTAGCCAAAATGTACTAAGGGGAAAATGACATTTGTTTAGTTGAAATCCCTTTCTCCTGTCTGTTTTTTTTATTTTAAAATTTTCTTTAAAATCTGTGCATACTTCACGAATGAATGTTTAGGAAATTAGTGCCCAACAAGGAGCTTTTTTATCGTATCAGAAGCGAATTGAGACAAATCGCTTCTGGTGTGAGAGAATTGGCCGCCTGCAAGGACATTGCCCAGGGGATGCTCAGATGTGTTACCATCCTGTGGGAAGCTTCTCTCATGTCCCCACATGGGAAGCTGGGGCTAACAGACAGGAGCTCACCCCATCTTGTGAATTCAAACTGCTGACCATCAAAGTCTTCAGGTTAGTTGTTCAGCCGGTAGTAGAAGGTTGGTAGCCCCAATGGGTCAAAGGTGAAAGAATAGGGAAACACACGATCAATAGTTTAGTTATCGTCTATATAGTTTATATTCCTTTATATTGTTTATATTCCAAAGTAGTGAATGAACAAATCAGTGAGCATGTAGCAACATGCTCACTGATTTGTTCGTTTCACTACTTTGGAATATAAACAATATAAAGGAATATAAACTATATAGACGATAACTAAACTATTGATCGTATGTTTCCTTAGTTGTTCAGCCGGCACAAGTGTTTACAGCTCCTAGTTAGTAGATAAACTTTTAGGAACTTTTGTTTACAAGTATTCATGAAAAAAATCATGTGGGTTCTTTAAAAAAATGGCCTGGCTTTCTCCAAATATAATGTTGAAGATGGTTCACAATATGCGTTCAAAGAAAATACAGTTAAACCATAATACAAAAGAGAAAACCCAATTAAAAAGCAATCATAAACAGATTAAAAGGGCTCAAATGTCTTGGCTTCTATAATGATAAAGAAGAAAAATGCCTCCCCAGTTTCAACGGGTCAAACGAAATGTTAAGTGGAATGCAAAGTTCCTACAGTTAACCATTTTTCCCTCCCACAACAAGATTTCCTTAGTGATATATTCCCTAGCAGTCAGACAGGCATATTAGGGAAGTATTTGCCTTCCGATCACAACACAAAATATACTAAATGCAAGATACATGGGTAGAATCATATGTACAATAGATATGTCTTTCACTACGAGGAACACCTGTGCAGAAAACATGTTAAACCCAGCATTTAGTTTGGTTCAATGTCTTTGATTATAGAGGTACCACTATAACTTGCAAAACAAATATGGATGTTAGCAATCTGATTCTAAAATTATGTAAGAGATCAATATTGTGATATCAAGATCCAAATATCCTCTCTGAAGAGGAGGAAAGTGATATGTGTTGTAAAATAGCAATTATTCTCCAAGGGACCATCTCTGGCTTCATTGTGGAACAAAATGCAGAAGATACTAATCAATCATGTTATTCTTTCAGTCCCAGAGGAAATTTTACATCTTGTTGACCAAAAAATATTAGAGGAATAAATATCTAAGCTCCTGAAATATGGGTGTTGTGTATGAATTTATAAGTTATATGTGTGTACTGAACTTGCAATGAAGAAAGGCAGAAACAGACAGTTTTCTTGCTAAGTATACCAAATGTCATTGCAGTGCTTCCCAGACAGAATTACTAGAGTCTCGGGTTATCATTTTGTGGTATCTAGTATTTTATCCAAACATTTTTTTTCTTTGAAGCTATAAAATATATTGCACTTGCTGCATGTGTGCATATGAGCCTTGAGGCTGTCTGTCAACTTATGGTAACCCCATAATTTTCATTGAGTTTTCTTAGAGGAGGAATACTCAGATGTGGACTGCCATTGTCTTCTTCTGGAATACAACCAACTGCACTTGGCAGTGTCCCATCCAAGTACTAACCAGGGCTGGCCATGCTTGGCCTCTTAGAACAAAAAGTATCTGGTGCCTTCAAGATATTCAGGCCAATGTATTATGTCTTCTATTATGCCTTCAATCCTGCTTTAAGTCTTCTCTTGCCTATGTAGACCTGGAGACCTTCTTAGATGCTTATAAGAATTTATAACTTCATGACATCACATAAGGAGCCCTGGTGGCGCAGTGGTTTAAAACCCTGAGCTTAGGGTTCCATATGTCCCTTATTCTAAGGGGCGTCCCTTATTTTGGCCCTAAAATTTGTGTCCTTTTTTTTCAGGCCCTGTCCCTTATTTTTGACTAGCAGGACAGGACTGGGCGGGGTTGACCAGAGGAAGTTGCGCGCTGTGGTTTCCACGGCAATGCTTGCCCGGGGATTCCAACTCGCAGGGCAGCCTGCGTCCCCGTTGGAAGGAAGAGGCGATACAGGACTTTTTCAAAGTACAGTAGACTCAATTATCTGTTACCCAAGGGGAATGTTGCATCATGTTGGATAAAGATAGTTTCTGGTTGCTTGAGAGTTACTCTTAAAATAGGCCTAGCTGTGCATCCCAATACTATACAATGCTGTGTATCCCGTACTATACTATACCATTAACTATTGACATAATAATCATGAAGATGTACTGTCTTATAAAATTTATTTTATTTTAATGTTTAGACAGTGCACTTTTAAAGTCAGCAAAGTCAAGTACTAAATACAAATGGAGACAATTAGGTAGGGTTTTTTCTGCATGACAAAGCATGTAGAAACATACCATGTACTGTTAAGAGGGTATAAGTCAGTTTCTTTTGTGAGTTTCAATCATTATCTTATTCTGTTAATAAAACAATTTCTACCTAATGTTTGAGTTTCAAGCTTTTAATGAAGTGTCCCTTATTTTTGTGAAAAATCCCATAAATGTCCCTTATTTCTTATATCAAAAAGTGGCAACCCTACCTGAGCTGCCAAACTTGCTGATTGAATCCGGGGAGCAGCATGAGCTCCCGCTGTTAACCTCAGCTTCTGCCAACCTAGCAGTTCAAAAACATGCAAATGTGAGTAGATCTATAGGTACTGCCACAAGACCTTGGAGGTGTCTATAGACAATACCAGCTCTTCGGCTTAGAAATGGAGATGAGCACCAACCCTCAGAGTCAGACACGACTGGACTTAATGTCAGGGGAAAACCTTTTCCTTTACCTTAACATCACAGATACATAAAGGATGCATAGGAAAAGATACACCACACTATACCCACTCATTAGACAGTTGATTATATATTACACTAGCTGTACCCGTGCACGCGTTGCTGTGCCGCAGTCTGGTGCTTTAAGAATGTTTGCCTACTTTAAATAGTATTGATAGTGGTATAAAAATAAGCATGTATTCTATGTTTAGTACTTATATTAGTGAAATAACTCACTAAGGTCAAGTACCAGAACCCAGAAGTGAGAAGCAGAACTCTGTAAGGCTCGATTGGCGGGGATGAGAGACAGGGCCTTTTCAGTGGTGGCCCCTCAGCTTTGGAACACCCTCCCTACTGACATCAGATCGGCCCCCTCCCTTTTGACATTTCGCAAGAAAGTCAAGACCTGGCTGATTGAGCAGGCATTTGCTGATGAAATATAATGGTTTAATTAGATATATGGAATGACGATGATGTGACTGAAAGTGATTTCAACGTGATGCTGAGACTGTAATTGTATGTTTTAATTGCTAATTGTTGTGTTATATGGTTATTGCTTGGTTTGTTTTGCTTGTGTTTTGATTGGAGGGCAGAGACTTGTGTAAACTGCCCCGACTTGCCTTCGGGCTGAGTGGGGCGGTATAGAAATGTGATAAATAAATAAACCCAGTAATTGGATTAAAAAACTGGAATACTAAATGTTCTGCCTGACTTAGCAGGCAGGAAAGTTGCAATGTAAGTGCCCCAACTCCCACCTTTTCCTTGGGCTTCTCCTTCTGAGGGGTTGTGCACCCCACACACTCCCTGTAGAGTGGGAATCAGGCAACCAATAAGATTGAATCTTTAAGTGCAAGCTGATTGATCAGCAAAGACAGACCAAAGTGATTATGTCTCCACTAGGGTCTGCCTCCTGGGTACTGATATAGGCCCTGGAAGTCCTTCGGTTTAGTCGCCTTTGTGCTCTCTCCATCCTCCTACCTTCTGTTATTGTGGCTATTTTTCTATTGATTTATAGTTGTTCTTCCTCAATTGAGGGCCTGCTGTTGATGTTTCAGGGTGGGGTCATGGCTACACAGGGTACCTGGTGCAGCATAGGATGGAGCCTGGCACCATTCCCCCTCCTGGCTTGTTCCACCTTGTCTGGGTTGGGTCATCTGGTGCTTAACTGGATTCCGCCCCCCTCCCAGATCACCAGATTAGCAATTGGGGTGTCCAATCACATGACCCAGGACCCATGTTTGTCTGTCAACCCTTTTTCCAGCTGTAAGCTATAAAGAAGTTGTGGCCTTTATTATCACAACCCATATGTGTTGAGTATTTTGTGTCTTGGGCAGGGCGGAACTGATCACCTTGCACATGCAAAGTGAACATAGAGTGCATATATATTAAAATACAAAACTCAAAAGATGTAATGATCTCAAATAAATGTCAACGTCTTATGATGAAGGAGCAAGACCACACTTGGCAGACAGAGCCTCCATGACTCACTCTACATCCTGGTGCTGTTTGGAGTAGGTTGGGCCACAGATGATGGGACTTGCAGTACCTTCAGTAAGTTCATTGTACCACTGCAACTCCCAATAATGATGGATCAAGGCCAAACTTGGCACACAGACCCTCCATGACTGACTCTACATACTGGTGCTGTTTAGAGGAGGGTGGCCCACGGATGATGGGACTTGCAGTACCTTCAGTAATTTCATGATCACAAATGATGGATCTTGGCAAAGACTCCATGACCCACCCCGAGTCCTGGTGCTGTTTGAGGTGGGTGAACATTGATGGGACTTGCAGTACCTTCAGTAAATTACTAATAATGATGGATCAAGGCCAAACTTGGCAGACAGACCTTATCTGAAGGTGGGTGCACCATGGATGATGGGAAGTACCTTCAGTGATTTCATGATCCCACTCTGAGCCACTTAAATAACTGCTACTAAATACCAACTACTACGTTTCTCAAAACACCCGGGCACCGCCGGGTGCCCAAGCTAGTTAGTTAATAAATTACATTTGCTACTTTATTAAAATTGAATTTTTTTGCTTTGAAATAATATTCTATACACAACAAATCTTCAGTATGGTTCTTGATCTTGATTTGAGAATGCCGCTTTTTTGAAATCAGATTCAACATATGTAAGATTAAGTCCTAAACCTGGGACTGAATTCCGTTTTCTATGACATTTTTTAAAAAGGGTATAGGAAGAAAAACAACCCCTTTCCATCAGTTCTTTATTTGTAAATATGTAGCAACAGAAACTTTAGCTCCTTGTCAGAGAGCTGTTTGTATTCTCTGCTGATGTCTGCCCAAAAATTAATAAGGGATTTTTCTTTGAATTCAGCTTTGAAAGTAGTATCAATTGAAAGTCCGATCACTTTTTTCTTGATTGATAATCTGGCAGCTTGGAAGTATTCTTCTTCAAAGGGATTTACAACCCAGTCGTTCTCTTTTCCAAGTTTTGAGAAAAACTTCTCAAAATATGATTTTAGCTCTTTCATGTGTTTAGTTATTTTCTCTTACATTTCCTGGGAGAGCTGTAGCATGTTCTCGTGTAGGAAATTGTGTAAACTTTTAAATACCCGAGGTTGGCCTTTTTCAATACATGACCTCCCAAAATTTAATTTTTAATCATAAATTCGATTTTATATGGAACTTTGAAGAACCTTACCAAACTATTCTGATAGTTATCAAACTATATACCACAATAACTATACTAATTAATGTGTTCTCTTTGAAATGACAATCAATAGCATTAAATATAGTATATTCTCTCCTCTTGTGGGCTCTGACAGAACATGACAAAGCAAAAGGTTTCCTTCAACATTGCCTTTCAGGTTCCTCACAATAACAAGACAAACAGTGAAACAAGAAACATTCTTGCTGTCATCAACGTGAATAGGAAATAATTTACTACTTTTAATTCTGCCTTGTACTGTTGCCACAGAATTGTCAGACATATCCTGAAATTCTCTGAGATAATAGTATTGTATGAAAGAGGGATAGTGTTCATTTTATCACATCTTCTCCATGCATGCACAGAATGACATCTTTTACATAAGGAAAAATTAAATTCTCAGTTATAGTATAATCTTTACATATAGGATAATCCAGTGTTTTTCAACCTTTTTGGAGCCGCGGCACATTTTTTACATTTACAAAATCCTGGGGCACACCACCAACCAAAATGACACAAAATGACACTCTAACACATTAATACATATAGTTAATATGTTTTAAAATGTATTTATACACTCAGTGTGAAACCTGGGCCTGTTTTGATGAACACAACATAGATATCCTGGCAGGAATGGCAAAAAGACACAAACTTCCCACACAGAACTCCCATAACCAAGAGAAAATACTATAAGAGTTTGGTGGGCATTGACCTTGAGTTTTGGAGTTGTAGTTCACCTATATCCAGAGAGCACTGTGGACTCAAACAATGTTGGATCAGGACCAAACTGGGCATGAATACTCAATATGCCCAAATGTGAACACAGATGGAGTTTGGGGAAAATAGACCTTGACATTTGGGAGTTACAGTTTCTGGGATTTATAGTTCACACACAATCAAAGAGCATCCTGAACTCTTGCAACAGTGGAATTGAACCAAACTTGGCATATTGAACTCTCATTACCAACAGAAAGTACTGAAAGGGTTTGCTTGGGAATTGACCTTGAGTTTGGAAGTTGTAGTTCACCTACACCCAGAGAGCACTGTGAACTCAAACAATGTTATGTTATGTTGTTGTTTGTTTTCTATCCAGAATCACAATGTTGGAAGGAGGCTCACCACTTTAAGGTCCCTAAAACAGGCATGGGAAAACTTCGGCCCTCTGGGTGCTTTGGACTTCAACTCCCACCATTCCTAACAGCCTGAGGCCCTTTCCTGCTTAAGTGGCTGAGGGGGGGGGGGAGGAAAAGGGCCTGAGGCTGCTAGGAATGGTGGGAGTTGGAGTCCAAAACACCTGGAAGGCCCAAGTTTGCCCATGCCAGCTTTCGACAGAGACCTCTTCCTCCTCCTTCACGCCCTTTCTTCCCCCTCCTGCCGAACACTCACTTTTTCTTCTACACTGCTGCTTCTGCTACCATTTTGATCTGAGGGGGCAGCGTAAGTGTGTTCAGAAGGGGAGGGGGGAGGAAGATGTGACCCGTGCGGGCGCTACTGCGCAAACCCGCCCCAGAGCAAAGTGAGGCAAAACGAGCAGAGTGAGGCTAGGAAGAAGGGAGCCCGAGTGGAGAAGAAAAAGTGTTCGGCAGGAGGGGGAAGAAAAGGTATTGGAGGTTCCAATTTCCCACGGCACACCTGATGATTGCTCACGGCACACTGGTTGGGAAACACTGGGATAATCGATAGGAAGCTTGAAACACATTTTTGTTATTCCCTTTATTAGATTGCAAGAACTGTGTCATATTATACATTTTGCTAGGCAGTGACTGGGAAGATAATGTCTCAGCCTTCTGTTTTTCACCAGTGCATAAACTTAAATGTGTATATGCCCAAAAGATAATTAAAATATTTTCTCCCTAATTAACCTGCCTAATCTGGCATCAATAAATTACCATTTTTCTGTAGCTTGACTATAAAAATACACACAAAGATTAAAATGTTAACTGATTTTTTGTCAGTGAACCTTGATAGTCCATAACCTTATGATGAGAGGGAGAAAAGAGTATAAGAACATACTATGAATGTAACAATCTGTGAGTAAATTTGCCTGCCTTGTTATATTATGCTAATGTTATTAATAGCATTTAGCCAGATTTTCAAAATTGTTGTCTTGAATATTACCAAAATACCTACAAGACTGAAGGCCAGTTTTATAACATTTGATATCTAGACCTTATAAATGTTTTATTCTTTAAAGCAATATGAATACAAAACATTTATTTTAGCGTATAAAACATTTCTGAATAGTCCAATAGTCCTGCAATCTTTTATTCACTTAATTGCAATTAAGTCCCGTTAAACTAACCAGAATTTATGTCTGAGTTGATATGTACAGTATCACATAGTCTTTTTATTATTCAAAATAATCTGGGAAATAATATTGTTGAAGGCTTAATGTGCCATTTTCTTCTCTGGGCTGACATAGTATCCCGAATTTACTTTAAAGACAGAAGATTCAACCTCTTCTTCCACCCCTCCCTGCTATGCTGGAGTTTTTATTTTTCCAAAAAGCAAGATCTTCTTGCCCAGGAATTTGGGTTAGAATAATGGAATCATAGAGTTGGAAAGGACTGCATGGGCTATCCAGTCCAACCCCATGCCATGCAGGAAAATGACATTAAAAGTACCCCTGACAGATGGCCATCCAGCCTCTGTTTAAAAACCTCCAAAGAAGTAGCCTCCACTACACTCTGGGGGTTAGTTTTAGATCTAGCAGACTTCAATTAAAGCAATGGTTCAATCATAAGAGTGGAGGCAACTCCCAGAAATCCCAGCCAGTTTACCAGCTATTAGGATTTCGAAGAGTTGAAGGCCAAAACATCTGGGGACCCATAGGTCGAGAATCACTGGTCTAGAATGACATAGGATGAGGTCTTGGAGGTTGCTCTAGGCAGGCAAATTTTCTCAAACAGAAGTGCTTTTCTACAACTGCAATACAGTGTTAATTCCTGTTAGATCTGACACATTTAATCAATGCCATTTGTAGTAGTGTTGACTTTCTAAAATTCCCATTTATTCAGTGGGTTTACTTTAGTTGGGATTAAGAGTCGGATTTATTCAAATACCTACTTATGATTAGTCTAACATTCTTGTACCTACTAATGGAGTGAAGAAAATTAACAAATTGCCCAAAATTTATTTATTTACTTATTTATTTATTTCTGGTATTTGTACCCCGTCACTTCTCCACATCCGAAGGGGGACTCAGGATGGCTTACATGAGTAATGGTACAAGTCCGCTACACCACAATTACAATAATATAATCACAACCACATACATAGAGAATAAAAAACCATTACATAATCATTAAAAACTAGTTCATGTAACATTAGTTAAAACTATAAAATGCATCCTAATGTCATCTGCTGTAATGCCATTCCAGTCAATGTCTACTAAGGTGCAAATTACATCTGCTGCCCAAAGGCCTGGTCCCAGAACCATGATTTTAATTTTTATCTGAAAGCCACGAGGGATGGGGTCGATCTTATCTCGTTTGGGAGCGCGTTCCACAGGTGGGGGGCCACAGCCGAGAAGGCCCTGTCTCTCGTCCCTGCCAAATGCGTTTGCATTATTGGCGGGAGCAAGAGCAGGGCCTCTCCAGATGATCTTAGGTTGTGAGATGGGACATAGGGTCAGATGTGTTTGGACAAGTAAGCTGGGCCAGAACCGTATAAAGCTTTATAGGTCAAAACCAGCAATTTGAATTGGGCTCGGAGATGGACCGGCAGCCAGTGGAGCTGATGCAACAGGGGGGTGGTATGTTGTATGTTCCCTGTATGTTGCTCCAATTAGCAATCTGGCTGCCGCCCATTGGACCAGCTGTAGTTTCCGAGCCATCTTCAAATGCAGCACCATGTAGAGCACGTTGCAGTAATCTGTTTGGGATGTAACTAGAGCATGGACGACCGTAGCCAGATCAGACTTCCCAAGGACAATAATTACCGAGGACAATCACATACTAAACAAAGACATGGCTGAAGCAACATAAATAGGAGCGATTCCCAATCAGATTGATATTGTACCCATTATACCTCTGGCTAAATTGGGTTGGGAATCAGCATATGATGAACTGCATGTCCCAGCAGCCTAGCCAAAGGTGATGTATATCAGAGGTTGCTCTCCTACAGCATTTGGCGGGCCACAACTAACTTTGAACAAGATGTATAGCTGATAACCTTTCTTCTAATTTATTCATTAATGATCTGGATGTAGGAGTGAATTCTGAGGTAGCAAAGTTTGCAGACGACACTAAATCGTTCAGGGTAGTTAAAAATGAAACTGATTGTAAAGAGCTCCAGAAAGATCTCTCGAAATTGAGTGAATGGGCAACGAAGTGGCAAATGCATTTTAACCTAAACAAGTGTAAAGTCATGCACATCGGGGCAAAGAACCCCAACTACACCTACAAATTGATGGGGTCAAAGCTTTCGAGACAAACCAGGAAAGGGATCTTGGGGTTTTGGTGGACAGCTCAATGAAGATGTCAACCCAGTGCGCTGCAGCAGTGAAAAAGCAAATTCTATGCTTGGCATGATCAGGAAGGGAATTGAAAATAGGTCAGCAAATGTTGTATTACCTCTCTACAAATCGATGGTAAGGCCACATTTGGAGTACTGTGTACAATTCTGGTCTCCGCACCTTAAGAAGGATATAACGGATCTGGAAAAGGTACAGAAAAGGGCAACAAGAATGATCCAAGGGATGGAGCGGCTCCCTAATGAAACCAGGTTGCAACGCCTTGGTCTTTTCAGCCTTGAAAGACGGCGTTTAAGAGGTGACTTGATTGAAGTGTATAAAATCATGCATGGGATAGAAAAGGTGAATAAAGAAAAACTATTTTCTTTGTCACAAAACACTAGGACTAGAGGGGCTCCCTGAAGCTCCAAAGTAGGAAAATTAGGACTAATAAAGGGAAATATTTCTTCACCCAGAGGGTCATTGGGTTATGGAACTCACTTCCAGAAGAGGTTGTGACAGCTGTCAGCCTGAACAACTTCAAGGCAGGATTAGACAGATTCATGGATACCAAGTGTATCGGTAGTTACTGAAAAGGACATTCAAGTGCCACCTCGGAGTTGGTTGAGGTAGGCAGGATTTCCTGGGTACTGGTTGTGGGGGTCGGGAGCAGGTCAGGTTTTGCCCTCCCTTCTGCTCGAGATCCCCGTGTACAACTGGTGGGCCACTGTGTGATACAGAATGCTGGACTAGATGGGCTGAGGTCCGATTCAGCATGGCTCTTCTTATGTTCTTATGTTCTATGCCCTTAATTTGGAACAATATTGGGCAGCAGAAAGTAATCTTGAATTTTCTTGTCAATGTGGCTTTGCAGTTTATATATATTTAAAATGAACTTTTAAAAAAGCTGCTGGTGTTTTTTGAAGTTATAATCCTGTATTTGAAACAAAATAATTACCTCCTCTCATTTGCCATGACCTCGGTAATTATTGATCCCTCAAAGTTATTTGTATTGGTACTTTTCTCCAAATGCAAATAGCAGCTTCAGGGAATAAATGTTAATCAGAACATTCCAGAAATGTAATGCTTTTCTAGAGTTCCTTCTTGACAAAAATATTGTCCCAAAGCAGCACTGGAGTGATCCCTCACTGGTTCTTTGTCCTGTTAACAGTCACCACATTAAATATTCACCCCATTTCCCCCAGTTTTTGCATTCCTTTTCATCTTCAGCCTTGCTTTTTATCTTCCAGCTTATCTGAATTAAAAACACAAGCCTTCCTTATTTTAATATTTTTTCAGTAAGCCCAAAACTATAACAAGACAAACATAATTTGATTAGTAGATGCCTCCTTTGATCCCTGTGGTTTAGTACAACTTAATATAATGATACATTTTTTTAAAACACACCATATTGCAGGTAGGAGGGGAAAGGTTGCAAAAATGTCTTTAGATGTGTGGATGGCTGAATGAGGGAAAGTTATTTCATGAATATGTGATGTGCTAATTTATCCTCCCAATATATGTATATCTCACCTTTCTATAAAATGTCATGATAGTTAGAATCTTTAATCTTTTGTGTCATGAAAAATCTTTATAGTATAGCTCATGTGAAGCAAACATCCTTGATCTTATTGGGTTGTAAAACAAAAAGGATCAGAATAGAAACTGGTGGTGGTGGGGGGTGGGGTGGGGTGGCAGCATGACCAAGAAGTTGTTAATTAGAATGGGCAAAGCAGTGTCACCACTGTGAAAAAACAAAAAAACAAAAACGTTTTCTTTGATGTTGTACTGGCTTCTGGACTTGTTTTTTCATTTTTCTGATTCTTCACCGGACATAAACCCTGCTCTATTTCCTTATGTGCTTGTGAATGAGGCGGAGCGAGAGAAGGGCCTGCCCAGAAGATCTTAGAGCCTGCCCTGGTTTGAAGAGGGCAATATGATCATAAAGACAAGCATGACCCAAATTGTTTAGGGCTTTATAGGTAATAATAACATGCACTTTGAATTGTGACTGGAAACTTATCAGCAGTCAGTGGAGCTGTTTCAGCAGAGGTGTTGTCTGCTCACTGTACCTTGCTCCAGTTAACAACCTGGCTGAGGACCTTTGCACCAGCTATAGTTTCTTCAAAGGCAGCCCCACGTAGAGTGCATTGCAGCAATCCAATCTTGATGCAACTAAGGCATGGACCACCATGGCCAAGCCAGGCTTCTTGAAGTAAGGTCGCATCTGGCATACAAGTTTTAACATGCAAAGGCCCTCCTGGCCACTACTGACACCTGAGCATCAAGTGTCAGTGAAGAGTCCAGGAGGACCCCCAGATTGCGGACCTATGTCCTCAGGGGGAGTGTTACCCCATTGAGAACAGGTTGCCAACCTATACCCCAATTGGCCTCTCAACTGATCAGGAGGACCTCTGTCATGTCTGGATTAAGCTTAAGCTTGTTAGCCCTCATCCAGTCCATCACATGGCCAGGCACTGGTCAGGGATCCAGGGGGCTTCCTTGGCATTAGGTGGAAAAGAGTAGTAGAGTTGAGTGTTGTCTGCATAGAAATGGCACTGAACTCCAAAACTCTCCCTGCCCAGTGGTTTCATGTAGATTTTAAAAAGCATGAGAGAAAGAATGGAACCTTGCGGGACCCCATAGGTGAAAGGCCAGGGGGTTCAAACAGGTATCTCCCAACTTCACCAACTGGAGAAGCTGGGAGAGACCTGCTACTTGCTTCCATGGAAAATATATCATATTCCAATTAGTGTGGCAATAAGACCTGTATATATGCTATATGGTCCACTATTCTCTAAGCTCAAAGAAAGGTGCAATGCAGGCATGTAGCCAGGGGGGGCTAAGGGGGCTTCAGCCCCCCAAATTCTCAGGGTGGTCTGCGAGAAGGCCTTACTGGTACATTATTTAAACTGTTATGTTTATTCATATCATGATCTGATCACCATGCTCATTATATCCCACATTAATGGGGTTATTGGGATAACAATACAAAAGATTTGCTATGGTAGACCCTCTTCCACCCAATCTCAGCCCCCCCCGAACTAAACTCAGCCCCCCAATCAAAATCCTGGCTACGGCCCTGGTGCAATGTTACAATGGAAATTTTGCCACATCTGAATGCTCTTTGTGGTGCTAAATTCTAAAATATTCTCACACTCCATCATTTTGCTGTACATTCTTGTGCTCACATTGCATGTCTTTGCTTAAATTCATGGTGCACTTTTAAAGCAATTCAAATGTGTAGAGTTCTCATAAATATCATAGGAGTTTGTCTCTTTCATCAAAGACAACAAAGTAGTCTGTCATAGATGTCTGGCATGGATTTTTGCTTCTTACTTTGGCAGCACATGTATTAATAAACTTCTGTAGGAAAGAGTCTCCCGGTATCTTTGGAGATGCAAATGAAAGTACAGGAAATGATGGCCTAGACATACTAAAAGGCTGAATGAATTGCTTCATATAACCTTTTTTCTTCTTCTATTGCATAAAGTGAAAATGGTAAAGGAATGATGGGGTGGATCCAGAGAGAAAAAAGTTATTTTTTAATGCTTGTGTCCATGAATAGAACTGAAATGCGGCTGGAGAACCTGTGGTCCTGCAGACACAATTTGATTAAACTCCCAGCAGTCCCACCAATAATCAGGGATAACAGGAGCACTACATCATCAATACCAAGTTCTGTAAGCTTTTTTTTACATAGGAGAGCAAACTACATCTGAGTATTCCTTGCCTAAGAAAACCCTAGGACAGTGTTTCCCAACCGCTGTGCCGCAGCACACTACTGTTCCGTGATGGATCATCTGGTGTGCCGCGAAAAACGTCTCTCCCTCCCCTCTTTCTCCCCCTCCTGCTGAACCCCTGCTTCTTGGGGGAGGAGCAGGAAGGGCCAGGCGGCAGCGAAGAAAAAGAAGAAGGGGCTGGGGCACCACCTCCTTCAGCCGTTTCCACAGCCAGCCTCCAATCGAGTGAGGGAGGAGGGAAGGGTGACATCGCTTGGGCCCCGCTCCCTTCCCAGTGGCAGAAGCTTGCTCGTGCCTGATTGAGTCATGGTGGGAGTCATGGCAGAGAGCGGCCCCTGTCCCTGGCACTGCTCTCCGCCATGACTCCGGCCCCTCGCTCGCTGAGGCCGCGTGGAGGAGGAGGAGCATGAGCGGTGGACGGGCTTCAGTGGGAGGGGATGAAGCCTGTCCACCGCTCATGCTCCTCCTCCACACGACCTCAGCAAGCAAGGGGCCGGAGTCATGGTGGATAGTGGGGACAGGGAATTGCTGCCTTCTCCCTTTCCCCCACCCCCCCTTTCACCCATGGCAATGGGAGTGGCTGAGGCTGGCGGCGGAACCCTGGACTGGAGCCTGGACTTGATGGTGGCCCTCGGCCTGCTCTACTGCCTGAGGGGCCCGCTTGCCAAGTTTGGTCCAGATCCATCATTGTTTGAGCCCACAGTGCTTTCTGGATGTAGGTGAACTACAACTCCAAAACTAAAGGTCAATTAACTATATGTATTACTGTGTTAGAGTGTCATTTTGGTTGGTGGTGTGCCCCTGGATTGTTTTAAAGTTAAAAGTGTGCTGCAGCTCAAAAAAGGTTGGGAAACACTGCCCTAGGAAATTCATAGGGTTGCCATAAGTTGCTAGGCAACTTAAAGGCATACACACAAATGTCTTAAATTAGTTCATATACAATAAAGGGATATAGATAAGGAAAGTAGAAAAATCAGCACATCAACTCATTTTTTTATTCATATGTAGTTTGAATGTAAACATAACATAGAAGTTAAGTTACCCTTATTGAAATAAGCATTTTCGGGAATAACCCTGTTGACCATTCAGAAAAATACCATTTTTTCTGCTGTATTATTCTGTGCCTGGTGAAGAAGCCAATGAAGCTTCAAAGGCTGCCATGGTGCCACTGGTGCTTTTAATTCATCCAATAACTATTTCAGCATTTTGTGGATTTTAGATTTTATTGTATTTTAAAGGAATAGAAGCCCAGGACTTTTGAATTTAACCTTTGTTGTTAACTTCCATCTCTTTTTTTGGAGACTGTGAAATATAAATGGCCAGAGATCATAATATTTTAGATCCCTATCAACTTGCAGAGTAAAGCAGCTTTAAATGACCTTCTGAAGAACACAAAAGAAAATTGATGCTGTAGATATAACACAGTAACACAAGGACAAACAGAATATAATTTTGTATTGGCCACTTCTTTTTCTTTTACTGTCTGGCAAAAATCCATTACCAGTACTCTGTGGTTGAACAAATATCGGCTTGTTCCACAGAAAATACTCACTTCTAACTGATCTTTTGGCTTAATGTTATATATCACACTATTCATCAGATAGACTTCCCCAAGTTTAGTTCAGATGAGCTGGATGTCTGTGAGGACAATCTGGTATGGTGTGAAATTTCTCTTTAAATGAGCATCTGTTCATGGTTTTCAAAAGAAACGTGATTTTTCATACCTTTATCTAGTTTAATGCCATATTTTTCAATTCAGTTACTGTAAATCTATTAGTTTCAATGATAAACACAGAAATGCTTTTTTGTTTTCTTCTTGCTTGAATAATTAAGGATTGAGAGCAGTCCAGAATGTTTTTATGTAGCCTTCCAGAGTTTTTGGGACTGCAAGTCTTAGTATCTCTAGGTGGCATAACCAGTAGGGAAGGAGTGCTGGGATTTGCAGTCCAAAAACATATATAGGACTGAGTGTTTTCCACTCCTGAACTTCAGCACTGATACTCCACGGCAGAAAAAAATGAAGTGCAAAGACATGGAATGGGGGATGCCTGGTTGGATAGCAGTGTGTGTGAAAAAGATCTTGGAGTCCTTGTGGACAACAAGTTAAACATGGGTCAACAATGTGATGCAACAGCAAAAAAAGCCAATGGAATTTTGGCCTGCATCAATAGGAGTATAGTGTCTAGGTCCAGGGAAGTCATGCTACTCCTCTATTCTGCCGTGGTCATACCACAATTGGAATCACACTGTGTCCAATTCTGGGCACCCTAATTGATGGGAGATGTTGAAAAGCTGGAATGTGTCTAGAGGAGGGCGACTAAAAGGATCAAGGGTCTGGAGAGCAAGCCCTATGAGGAGCAGTTTAAAGAGCTGGGTATTAGGCATGAGAAAAAAGTTATGAAAATTAAAAGAAATCGTAAGTGATTCGTATGTAATGGGACTTTCTAGTTTATACGCATCACGGCAGCTAACCAGGAAGTAGACTTTCTTTTACGGTCCTTGAGGCCAACAATTTGCGTAATGATCATAATTAATTCTTAATTATTGTACTACTCACTTCTCCCTGTCTTCTCCCCTCATTTCCTTCCCGCCTTCATTCATCTTCTTCTTTTTCCCGCATTTCTATGGGGAACTGGAAGTGACGCTGCTGCTAGGCATTCTGGAAAGTGTAGTCCTCCACACTTCTCCTCCCTCTCCCCCCCCCTGCTCTCTCTTCCTCGTGGTGGCGGTGGTTTGGGGTCTTGAGGAAGAGCGGGCTGACTCACTTCCTTCTGGGCACCGCCTTGGTCGTCTTGGCTTTGGTGCTCTTGGCCGGCTTGGGCTTGGCTTTTGGGCTCTTGTCTTCTGCGGGGACTCTCTGTCTTGCCCCACCGCACGGGCCAACTTCACACACACACACACACACGCTTCTCCACCTTTCTCTCCCTGCACTCTCTCACATGCTTCTCTGCCCCCTCCTCTTTCCTGGAGGCTTCCCCCCTCCCTTCTCTTCCCCGTTGCTCTGTCTTGCCCCACCGCTGGGGCCAACTTCACACACACACACACACGCTTCTCCTCCTTTCTCTCCCTGCACTCTCTCACATGCTTCTCTGCCCCCTCCTCTTTCCTGGTAGCTTCTCCCCCTCCCTTCTCTTCCCCGTTGCTCTGTCTTACCCCATCGCATGGGCCAACTTCAGCCCTTCAGGTGTTTTGGACTTCAACTCCCACCATTCCTCACAGCCTCAGGCCTCTTCCTTTTCCTCTCAGCCTGGGCAAACTTGGGCCCTCGCTCCCTCAGGATCGGGGTGAGAGAGAGGCAGCAGGAGCGAGGGGGCTCCTCCTCCTTTTTTTGCTGCTTCCAAGAATAGAATACCCCCTCCCTCCTTCCCTCCCTCCTTCCTATTTGGAGAGTCCCGTCTAGAATTCAGTGTGATATTCAAGTTTTGGCCTACAACTCCCAGAAATCCCAGCCAATTTACCAGCTGTTAGGATTTCTGGGAGTTGTAGGCCAAAACCATCTGGAATGCGCATGCGCTGGCATACGAACTACTAACGAATTTCGTTAGTAATTACGTTACATTTTAGAAATTTTTGAAAAAATTTTGTAAGTCTTTCTATTACTAAAAAAAAAAAAATCCCCCCCCATGAGATTTTCGATTTCCTATTTTTGGGTTTTAAACCATGCCTACTGGGTATGTATAGCCTGCAGAAGAGAAGGCAGACAGAAGACATGATGATGGGCATGTATAAATATGTGAGTGGAAATCATAGGGAGGCGGGAGCAAGCTTTATTTCTGCAGCCCTGGAGACTAGGATGCCAAACAATGTCTTCAAACCACAGGAAAGGAGATTCCACCTGAACATTAGGAAGAACTTCCTGACAGAGCTGTTCAGCAGTGGAACTCTCTGCCTTGGAGTGTGGTAGAGGCTCCTTCTTTGGAGGCTTTTAAGCAGAGGCTGGATGGCCATCTGCTAGGGATGCTTTGAATGCAATTTTCCTGCTACTTGGTAGGGTGTTGGATTGGATGGCCCACAAGGTCTCTTTCAACTCTATGATTCTATGATTCTATATATAGTTTACAAGTCAATACTTTAAAAGCATTCTGTGAAAGTTGACTTCATTTGGGAAGGCATCTTAAATATGCTTAAACTCGTAATCTTTAAGAACATAAATCATAATCAGCTATATATTTTTCAGTGCTCCATAAACAGTGTTGTCCAAGCCTGCTTTCATATTGGAGAGAGTCAGCTATTATTTTCTTGTGAAAATAAATGTGATATCTTGACTACCACTGCTATTAGATTTGCTGTCAGAAGTTATGGCAGTGAAATATCATAGAAAGGGGGAATCTCAAAAACTATCCTCTTTGTTCTTGAAATGCCCATTTTTTGCTTTCAATTTCAACCTTAGAAGTAGTACAAGCTGTCACATAGGAGACATTGATATCTCGTGTTATTGTATTCTGACTTCTGTTTGACCTTAAGGTAATACAAACCTATCATGAAGTTGCAGCCTTATAGTGCTGAACCTTTTTTAAAAAAAAAACAAAACTTTGTAATTGTTCATATTTTTAATCCTTTGCAGGATTACAAAAGAGAGCTCATATGTGTAACTGCACAGCCCACTTTCTTTATTAGACTTCAAAGAAATACAGGACTAATATGTAGCAGTTATAGTACTTAGTCTCCAGGATGAAAGTGTTCACTTTCATCAGTGTTTAAAGTAATAGTTTTATAGCTGAGCACCTTTATTGCTTAGGAAAAAAATCACATCCGACTTGAATACTTCAAAGAAATAAAACTATTGAAACAGGCAAGAATAGTGGGATGGACCTTTAGGATTTCTTATTTGATGTCTTTTTAATTAAAATGTTTCTAATTATGTTTGATACACTATCTGAAAATTTCTGTAAAAATTATGACCTTAGCCAACAGGCACACATACAGTGATATTTGATGTTATCCACTGTGTTCATATTGCTACCTCATCTGTGATTTCTTTCCCCCCCTGTTCTGTGATTCTCTGTGCCATTCAGCACAGTAACTTTACATTACCATGGCTTTTCCCACTTTACCACACCCAATTCTATTCTATATTTGAAATATAGAGATAAACTAATCCATCATATATTATTTCAGTGTGGTATAGAGGGATGCATTAAAATGTGGACCAAAATAATTTCTGATGCTGTTGGATTATTAGGTCTCACAAGTGCATTACCATTCTGTGATTATATCAGCAGAAGTGTTTTCAATGTATTTCAATACCTTTTTATTAAAATACATTGAAAAAACTTCTGTGGATATTATTTAGTTATTTATTTACTTTATTTCTATTCCACCCTTCTCACCCCACAGGGGACTCAGGGTGGATTACAATGTACACATTTCATTTAGACACACAAACACACAAGACAGACAGAGGCAATTTAACATCTGTCCACCAGGGGGAGCTGTCGCACTCCTTCATTCCTCAGCGTGTTTCCTGGAGATCTTTTTTATGACCTTGTAAATCAGTTAAATTAAGCCTCCCTACTAAGTGGTACCTTAATTTCCTACTTGACAGATGCAACTGTCTTTCGGGTTGCAAAGGTTGACAACAGGCTACACAATAGGTTGAGAGCCCACCTCGACCCGGGCAGGCCTCGAGCTCATGACCTTCTGGTCAGTAGAGATCTGACGCAGCTGACACCCAGCCAGCTGCGCCACATTCCCGGTGCTTTTGTATCACTTTAATGCTTCATTTGTATTTAATAAGGTTTTACCAACAATTACAAATGTCTTCCTATTAGTTATGGAAATAACTTCAGACATAAAGAATGTGAAAGAAAGAAAAACTGGAAAATTTTACCACCTATATTAGCTCCATTTTAGTTTTCTTCAATGTATACAACACATGGAGGAGAATATGCTAACATCCCTCAATAATAATAATAATAATAATAATATGCTTTATTCATATTCCACCCTTCTTCCGTAGGGGACTCAGAGCGGATTACAGCATTTATAGCAGACATACAACTTCATCACACTAGAGAATGAATGCACTTTAACCCTGGAGTTCTGTTCGGGTGTACTGTACACTTGTTATGTTCGGGTCAATTTGACCCGAACCTATTAAAATGTTATTTTGAGCCACTGAAAAGTTCTTTTTTAATACCTGTTGCATTATTATACTGTGTGTGATCATAGTTGTTCATTATGTAAAAAAATGGATAAAAAAACTTAATTTTAAATTTTTGTGATTTATTAATGCAAAACAGCCGTGTGCATTGTACACCAAAGTAAGATACTTGTGCTTTAATAATCAGCTATATCTTTTACAACAACATCAACAACAACTTCAGGTAACTATTAGTACAACTAACTTAAAACCCCTGCTGTTCTGTTAGGAAAAACTTACACTTGTTATGTTCGGGTCATTTTGACCCGGATGTTATTTTGATGTTATTTTGAGCCACTGAAAAGTTCTTTTTGAATACCTGTTGCATTATTATACTGTGCCTGATCATAGTTGTTCATTATCAAAGAAAAATTGAATAAAAAACTTTTTAAATTTTTTTTATGTTGATTTATGTAAAACAGCCTAATTTGCATATTACACCAAAGTAACAAACTTGTGCGTGAATAATCAGCTATATCTTTTACAACAACATCAACAACAACTTCAGGTAACTATTAGTACAACTAACTTAAAACTAAAATAAATTTTAACAGTATAAAAGCATTTTGAAAAAATAATCAGAAAAATAATCAGAAAAAAATAAAAAAATCAGTTTTTCCCCAAAAGGTTTCTGCTAATCTATTTATTCAAAGGCAAAGAAAGAAAAGCACTTTTCCACACCCCTTTCCCATCTACCTCTTGTCCCCTACTCCAGTTTCCCCCTTCCCACTGTCTTTCTTCTCCAGAAACCTCCTTTCCACCTCATAGCTGCCTCATTTCCCACCCTCAGCCTATACTCAAGTCAGTAAGTTTTCCCAATTTTTGTCCTAAAATTAGGTGCCTTATATTATATAGGTGTCAGCTTATACTAAAGTATATACTCAAGTTTATATGATATGTGCTTTCTCCCCTGTGTGCGTCCTTTGATGTATATGCAGACTCTCACTCTGACTGAATCTCTTTCCACATTCCATATCAGATATAATAACAGGCATATGAAAACACACAACAGTAAACAATAATGCAGCCAGGATAAGAAAAAATTGGTACTGGAAGAAAATGTATATGGTTTGTTCTGAAATCATTTGCATAAATGTATCCATCCATTTATGTCCACCTAAAGCAAGTAGATAACTTGATAAACAATAGTAGATGCAATAAGTAGTCTCAAAATAAACTAAAAATCCTTTGTTTTACTCAAAATATGGTATTAGATTAGTATAAAAGGCTACCGGGTCATTTTGACCCGAACATAACAAGTGTGTAAAAAACTGTAGCGCAAAAAGTAAAGCACCGAAACAAAAAAATTAAGTACCCTTAGTATGAACCCCGTAAATTAGGAAAATAGAAGGAACCACAAGTTTCAAAATCAAAAAATGAATGAATAAAAAAATATCTAATTTCCAAAACGGGTCAAATTGACCCGAACAGAACACCAGGGTTAAATCTAGTTGCTGGCAGAATTCTGGGATTTGTAGTTTAGGAAGGAGTCTTTAACAGCCTCCTACAAACTACAAACCCCAGAAGGAGGCAGAAACCAGATTTAAAGTGGATTCATTCTCCAGTGTGATGAAACCCATAGGCAAACATTAAATGCCTTACAGTCACATAATATAAGACACACAAACACAGACAAAGCAAAGGCTTCTCCTTTTTCATTTCTGGCTTCTGGAGGCAGTGCTCAGCTCTGGCTCTGGGTGAGGTGGTCTTCTCCATTTTCAAGCCAAGGAGCCTACATTGTTACGTCCTGGTCATGTGGCCGGCAAGATTGCTTGGCGCGTCTTTTTGCCTTTTCCCGCCAAAGCAGTGCATATTTATCTACTTACATTTTCATGTTTTTTAACTGCTAGGTTGACAGGAGCTAGGATTAACAGTGGGTCCTACCCTGTTCTGCGGATTTGAACTGCCAACCTTCAAGTCTGCAGTTCAGCAGCGTAAGTGTTTAACCCATTGCGCCACCGTGGCCCCCATCTTTCTATTATCACTAAAGAGGTCATGGCAATGGAGGAGAAGGAAGAGGAGAGAAAAGAAAACTCACATCCAATTTCCTTCAAGAATATCCATATGCAAATGATATTCTATTCTTCACAAGCCACTTTCTACCAATGGAGATTATTGACAGAAGGGATAGCGAAAACATGCTCCTTTCCTGGAGAATTTATGCTAACTAGACCACTGAATTCCCAAGTTCAGATTCAAGTTTGTGTTATGCCCACATTCTGAGTATGAAGCTAAAATTCAACAACATCTAGGGATCTGTGGATTTAATAGCTCTCATTTAAAGGCAATTTTAAAGAGCTGGATACTCACTTAATACATGAAACTGATTTCAGAATCTTCTCATTTTAAACCTATTTAAATGAGAGTGTTCATGGTTTTCATGTCACTAAAGCAATATTCAAAGAGATAGGTGGATTAGTCTATTTTAGCCTAAAACGACCAAATAGGAATCCAGTAACCTAAGCTTGACTATAGTCCATCAGATGCAAGTCAGTGGAGTCCTTTAGATCTTTCCTTAACAATGACTGAATTCAACTCCATAGATAAATATGAAGATATATCTAAAAAGCATGAGTGCCCTTTCAAAGCACCATTCCAGGCAATTTCACAGTGCATGTGGGAACCATCCATTGGTTTGAACCCATCTAGGTCACAGTTAGAGTAAAATGTTGCTTTTTGGTCCATGAATCATCTCGAAACATATGGCTTGTGGACTGAGTGGGTCTTTGCTCTACGTTGTCTGACATTTTCTTGATTCCAAAAGCCACCTCCGAGAGACACAACCAGGCCTGGATTAACACCTTTTTGCACCCTAGGCCAAAGTTTGGAATTACGCCCCCTTTAAGCCAACCTCCCGCCACCTCCAAGGTCCCCATTCCCACCAACTGGAATGCTCCACTGTGCTCTGAAGGTCTCCTTGGGAGTTGAGAGGCTTGGGGAGAGCGCAGCGGATGCAAACTTGCTCCAAATGTGCGCACGAGAGAGAGAGAGAGCAAGAGAGCGTGCACATGCAAGAGAGAGAGAGCGTGCACATGCAAGAGAGAGAGAGCGTGAGCGAGAAAGAGAGAGAGCAAGAGAGAGAGTGAGAGAGTGAGCGAGAGAGAGAGAGCGCAAGAGAGAGAGTGCATGCAAGAGAGAAAGAGTGAGCGTGTGCGAGAGAAAGAGAGAGAGAGAGAGAAAGCGCGCGAGAGAGAGAATGCGCGCGCGCGAGAGAGAGCAAAGACTTTGCCAGAAGAAGGAGCGAGGAGGGGCATGAGAAAGGGGGAAAGAGAGGCGCAGACCAGTTTTGGTTTTCTTGGGTCCGTCATCTGCGCCCCTCCCCCTGGCTTGCGTCCCTAGGCCATGGCCTCGTTGGCCTCATGGGTAATCTGGGCATGGACACAATGTCCAAAAAGTTCTGATTTGAAAGGAAATGAGGACGTGAAATCAGGATTACTGTTGTGGTTAATCAATTTTATTGCTAATTTATTGTTGTAAACCACTCTGATCTTCGGAGTGAGCGGTCTACCAAGCTGAAATAAATAATAATAATAATAATAATAAACTTAGGAAATTGCAATCGTAAGCAAGAAATACCTGCACATGTTTTGATCTATAAAAATGATTGTTGAATGCTTTTATTTTCTAAAAAATATATCAAATTTAAAAGTAAGCTTTTTCCTTGGTGCAGAAGAAGGGAAATTAAAATCAATACTATCTCTTTTTTGGTTGAAAAAAACCCCTTCTCAATTCCCAAATCAAATGAAAAGCTCACATGTTTATATTAATAATACATTTCAGAACTATGCTGCTTTGAATAAGAACACCATGATGACATTCCTGGGTATCTTGAATAATTGAACTGGAACAGAAACTATATAGATAATTCAACATCAGGTGTTGTATGCCAGGAGAAAGTGGAATGGGCCAATACAGCAATAACTAATGATTTTTTTGAATAATGATAATACAAATTTACAGCAGTGGTGGCTCAAAACTGCCATTATGTTTTTCTTATAATCAATGGATTTTGCATTCACAGATACCATCATCCATAGCTGAAGATGTTTCCTAAAAATTCCACACACACACACCCCCCCCCAACAAACCTTGATATTACCACCATTTTACTAAACTATTTTATATAATGGAGCTTGCTTATTTGTGGATTTTGGTATCCATAAGGCATCCTGGAACCAAACCCCAGAGGATACCATAGGTCCATTGTATTCATGTCTGTAACACTGTATGAGATTATTAAAAGGTCGTCTTCATTTTCCTTTATTTTGACAATTACATAATTTTATGATAAAATACATAAGCAACAGAATATACTGCTTTGTTCAAGATTTGGAACTTGGAAATCAGCTGGGTGCTTTGTAGATGGTTTCCTATATGGTGTTAGATGTGATATCACTATATGTATATATGTTGGTATTTGCAATGATCAGTAAATATTAGAAAAAAGGAGGTGAAACTCCTCACATTAATGAGAAAATAATTCTTCTCTTCCCATGATGTGACATTCACTGATTTGTCTCTTTTTTGCCCCACTTAGTTGTGCTGCTCTCCTTTGTTGGAAACCTTACTCCAGTCTATAATCTACAGCTACTCTGGGGCCCATTCCACACGGAAATATAACCCAGAATATCAAAGCAGAAAATCCTACAATATCCGCTTTGAACTGGGTTATCTGAGTTTGCATTGCCATACATTCCAGTTCAAAGCAGAAAATGTGGGATTTTATTCAGCTATGTGGAAGAGGCCTGGGTGACTGGAATCTATGTGGATGACGCAGTTACATCAGTTTTACTTACTATGCTTGTCCCAACTTACCAGGCAGAGACGTCGAGGCAGCAGGGCACCCTCCTGGCTGCTATGGTGTTGAGGGGGTTTCTTTTTCCCAAAAGCCCCCTTGGCAGTGGGAGAAGTTCCCACCAGCTGGGTCAGCCAATCAGAGGCTGCCCCTGCTCGCCCCCTGAATGGCTGGGCCAGCTGTCCCTGAGAGCGTCGGGCAGTCTTAAAAGGCTGCGAAAGGCTGTGTCAGGCAGCACGTCTTTCCTGTGTTCCAGCCCACCCACCCTTTATAAATGTTGTTCAAGTTTGATGGTTTTTGTTGAGCATTGTTCCTTTGTCACAACTTTATGGTATGCGGGATGGGCCCTGGATCTGGGTTAAGTATCCCCCTCGCCAGGGGCGGACTAAGGTAATTAAAAATGGTAAGCGAACATTATTTTGGTGCCCCCTCGCTCTCCGGCCTCATAGAGCGTGCGCATGCACGCCGGGCGCGCATGCGCTGGGCCAGGTAGTTCTGCGCGTGCGCCATTGCTGCGGAGGGACTCCAGATGGACCGAGATACCAATCGACCTAAGTGAGGCCGAAAAGGAGGAACTTTTTGCAGCCGGGACGGAGCGGAGGGTTTTTGGGCGATTGCCGTCTCAGTACAGCTGGAGTCCCTTTGCAGCAATGGCACATGCGTGGAACCTGGCGGCCAGATGCGCCCCTGACTACGTGGCGCCCTAAGCGGGTGCTTACTTTGCTTAATGGTAAATCCGCCCCTGCCCCTCGCCCTGTTAGAGAAGGGGGAAGACCCAGTGCTTCTTGAGGGGTGCAATGATGTCAGGATCCTGGTATTGTGTTGATTGGTAACAGCAGCAGCCCCTGGAGTGGTTAAGTGGTTGGGCTGCCCAATCCCCAGATCCAGGACCCTTGCAGAGCTGCCAACCCTGAGTTTCCTCTGTAAGCAATAAACAAGTTATGGCCATTTGTTATCCTGACACAGTGTGTGTCTCATTTTTGGGTTTGTTGGCAGGAGGCTCTTGTCGCACGTGCCTACGCACTATGAGTGCAGATTAAAGAATCCTAGCATTTGTTGCTTGGGGGAGTATTTGGAAATCTATGCTAGATGGATGTAGTCCATTCTCCTGAACTATAGTTCCTAAGATAATCTAAGTACCTGTAAATCAGGGGTTGGGTACCTATGGCTTGGGAGTTAGATGTGGCTATTTTCATGATTGCATCTGGCTCTCCAGAGCAGCCTGGGCCTCAGTTTCCCAGCATGCAGCGGGGAGGAGTGACACAAATGCGCAGCAACTGCCAATTCCGCGCCGCCATCGCCACCTCTTCCTCATCCCGCATTGCTCTCGGGGCCTTGCGCCCTCTTTGTCAGCGATGGCGGAGCCTGGCGGCGGCACCTCATCCTTGTCTTCCTCTTTGTCCTCAGGGGAGGCAGCGGAGGTGGGCCTGGCCCTGGCGCCGCGGTCCTGGCCTCGCTGCCCCTGGGGGACGCCCAGCTCATAACCCTCATCATCGGGCAGCTCAAGAACCACTGCTTCCTCAACACCTTCCGGAGGGACTGCCTTGCCGACGTTGACACCAACGTCCGCCTTGGCCACGCACCCTATTCCCCCTTCCTTCCTTCCTTCCTTCCTTCCTTCCTTCCTTCCTTTTTCTTTCTTTTTCCCTCTCTTTTTCTTTCATTTTTTTCCTCCCTCTCTCTCTACCTTCTTTTCTCCCTCCCTCTTCATTCCTTCCTCTTCCATTCTTTCCTTCTCTCCTTCCTTTTCGCTCCCTCTCTCCCCTTCCTTCTTTCCTCCATTATCCCACTTCATTCCTTCCTCTTCCTTCCTTTCTCCCGCTTCACCCTTTCCTTCTCTCCTTCCTTTTCCCTCCCTCTCCCCTTCCTTCTTTCCTACATTCTCCCTCCCTCCCTCCCTCTTCCTTTCTTCCTCTTCTTTTCCCCCAAGCCTTCCTTTCCTTCTCCTTCTTTTCTTTTCACTTCCCTCTCTCTCCTTCTTTCTTTTCTTCTTTTCTCTTCATTATTTTACTTTTTCCTCACTCCCTTTCCTTTCTTTTCCCCACCCTTTCCTTTCATTTTTCCCATTTCCTTCTTTCTTTTCCCCTCCTTGTCTCTCTCCTGCTTTTCTTTTCATCATTTTCCATAGTTCATTCTTCTTTCTTCATTCTTCTTTCTTCCTCTTCCCCTCCCTCCTTTATTTCCTCTGTCTGTCTTCCTTCCTTCCTTTCTCCCTTCCTTCCATCTTCTCTTCCTTCCCAGAGTCCTGAGCATGCCTTTTGCAGAGCCAGTGTCCCGTCATTCTGCTGGGGGGAATCCTTTTCTCATAGTATGTACATATATACTCACAATTAGTTGAATTCAGCCATAAAATGTATTATATATATTATATGGCTCTCACTGAAATAAATTTCCAAATATTTTGCTTTCATGGTTCTCTGAGTCAAAAAGGTTCCCGACCCCTGCTGTAAATACTCCAGAACCTAATTGTTATAATCTATTATACTGCCTGAACTGTCATTCAAGGAAATATATTAAACTAGAGTTCTCTAGTAACAAACTCTAAGAATCTCATAGACAAAAATATTAGGGAAAAATTAAGATGATGGTGATGACAATGACAGCAGTGAAAACAAGAATAACAAAAACAGTAATGATGTAGGATTTCTTATGATGGAACCATGGCAATTGAAATTTTGTACATATATACTAGGCATGATAACAAATCGAAAAAATGGCGATTCTAAAATCAAATGGGATTTTTTTTTTGATTAGTATATCAAAGACTTACAAAAAAATTCCCAAAATTTTCGGAAATGTAACTTAAGTACTAACGAAATTCGTTAGAAATTCGTATGCCAGAGCATGCGCTTTCCAGATGGTTTTGGCCTACAACTCCCAGAAATCCTAACAGCTGGTAAATTGGCTGGGATTTCTGGGAGTTGTAGGCCAAAACTTGAATAAACCACACTGAATTCTAGATGGGACTCTCCAAATAGGAAGGAGGGAGGGAAAGAGGAAGGGAGGGAGGGAGGGGTTTTCTATTCTTGGAAGCAGCAAAGAAAAGGAGGAGGAGCCCCCTCGCTCCTCGCTGCCTCTCTCTCACCCCGATCCTGAGGGAGCGAGGGGCCCAAGTTTGCCCAGGCTGAGAGGACAAGGAAGAGGCCTGAGGCTGTGAGGAAGGGTGGGAGCTGCAGTCCAACACCCGGACCTGGAGGGCTGCAGCTGGTCCCTGCGATGGGGCAAGGCAGAGCAACGGGGAAGAGAAGCATCTGAGAGAGCGCCGGGAGAGCGCCGGGAGTGCGCGCGTGTGTGTGTGTGTGTGAAGCAGGCCCCTGCAATGGGGCATGCATGGCAGCAGAGCAACGGGGAAGAGAAGGGGGGGGAAGCCTGGAGAGAGAGGAGAAGCGTGCGCGCGTGTGTGTGTGTGAATCACTTTCCAGAATGCATTGCCTCTACCTAGCAGCAGCGTCACTTCCAGTTCCCCATAGAAATGCGGGAAAAAGAAGAAGCTGAATGAAGGCGGGAAGGAAATGAGGGGGAGAAGTGAGTAGTACAATAATTAATTAATTAATAATTAAGAATTTCTAACGATCCTAACGCAAATTGTTGGCCTCACGGACCGTAAAAGGAAGTCCACTTCCTGGTTCGGGCAGCGATCCGTAAAACAACAAAAGTCCCATTAATTACGGATTTCTAACGAATCAATTAGATTTCCGTTTCAATTTTAGCATGCCTAATATATACATAAATCCCTGATCACACAGAGTTCTGAAACTTCTTGAATCATGTGCTGGGAGAAAGACAGGTTATAAATTAAGTAAATAAATAAATACAGGGCAACAAATTTCTCACTTAACCTTTTGATATTTGTAGTATGATGGGCAGTAACATAATGGAGCCAAAAGTCAAGGGCCTGTGACTTCTTGGTTCTCAGGTACAATATCTGTCAGCATTTTCTGACTTCTCTGTTTTTGTGCAGCTTAGCTGAAATCTCCATAGTAACTAGTGGGAAATTTAATTTCCTGAGCACTGATAAAATGTTATGACTTGTCCTGGTTGTTATTCAAATTACTGGGAATGTGTTTTCAAAAAATCTGTTCCAAGTCAAGTTGAAAATGTCTAGAAATTGTTTTTTTAAATCAACACAACTACCTACACTTTTGAGATTTGCTGTAGGGGTGCTGCTCTCGACTGTCATGTTGCAGTGACAGACTTTAACACCCCGCCACTTCTGATTTTGCCACTTTTGCTACAGACTTTCCCACAATACCATTGGTAATGGAATTAGTCAATAAAAGTGTAATAGCAAGTGCACTCACAGTGTCCTTTAGGGAAAATGCCAGAAAGGAGCTGTAGTAACTAACATAAAGTTACCTGGCAAGTGTATTCAGGAAGTGAGATCTGAAGAAAACAATTCTCAGCTCACTAGCTTACTTCACTTCTTTTGAGGAATTGCTATGATGCAGGGAAAATATGTTTATTATGTATGTTATGGACAGTAAAGAGATCTTGTAGGAAGAGAATTGATTCACTTGCTGGGAGAGAATTATGCGAATAATGTGGGCTGCTTAAAAATAAATAAATAGATCCTGGAGGAAATAAAATTAGAATGCTCCTGAAAAGCCAGAATTACTAAACAGAGGTTGTCATAGTTTGGGCATTCCATGAGATGACACTATTCATTAATAAACCCCAACAATGCTTGGCAAGTTAGAAAGGAGTAAGAAAAGAGGAAGACCACATCACAGGTGGATAGATTCAATCAAGGGGGTTGCAGCCCTGAATTTGCAAGATGTGAGCAGAGCCATTGATGACCATGGTTTTTGGAAGCCTCTCATTCATTTGGTTACCTTAAATCAAGGATGACTTGACAGTAATTAATAACAGAAACACATGTTTTACCTCCGTTTTGTAGTTGAAGAAAGTGTCTGTTCTCATAAGCAGTACTGAGATCTAGTAGATCTCATCTTCAGAAGGATGAAGATAGATCACAATTAATGCCTCTTTGTCTCAGGTCATACTCAATGAGCTTAAGTGGGTGAAAACAAGATGTAGGTGGACATCTAAGTTACACTAGCCCACTTATGGAATGCCTTAGTAGAGAGAGTATTGTATTTGTAATGCATTTGTTCTATGTTAGTTTCTGTTCTTTATTTCTTGCTATTTCTTGTGTGGTTTCTTTTTATTTTTTTAGTATAATTAAAGCTACCCACAAAAGTATTTTTTTCTGTGGAGGGACTAAAAATATTTAACATATAATCTATATATATATTTTTCTTCACGTCGTGCAACGGGAGATATAGACAAAGAAACTATAAGCCTCAGAAACACCAAACTCGACAGCCCCATTAGCCATATCACTAGGTACAACCAGAGCCAAAAAACGGCCCTAGGAACCTTGGAACACCCCCAAACACCAGCCCCCAAAAACGGCCAACAGACTTCCCATCCCGGCCTCTCCGCTGCCAGCACAAACGTTTAGAACGTTCATACCTGCCAGCCAGAGCGCCCGGCCCCATCCCAAACACTTTGCCACTGACAGCACATGGCGGCCAAAGAGAGCCAGCCCGATCCCACAAAAGCACATGGCAGCCAAAGAGAGCCAGCCCGACCCTCCCTAAACCCCAAAGCAACAAAAGCACATGGCAGCCAAAGAGAGCCAGCCCGATCCCACAAACTTCACCACAAAACGTCCCCAAAACAACACCCCCCCTTCCTACCTCCCAAAGCCGCCCTCCCTAAACCCCAAAGCAACAAAAGCACATGGCAGCCAAAGAGAGCCAGCCCGATCCCACAAACTTCGCCACAAAACGTCCCCAAAACAACACCCCCCCTTCCTACCTCCCTAAACCCCAAAGCAACAAAAGCACATGGCAGCCAAAGAGAGCCTTTGAAGAAGGTGAGACCGAGAGCAGGGCCTCTACAGATGATCTTAAACATCTTGATGGTTCATAGGGAGAGATGCGTTCAGACAGGTAAGTTGGACCAGAACCGTTTAGGGCTTTAAAGGCTAAAGCCAGCACTTTGAATTGTGCCCGGTAGCAAACCGGCAGCCAGTGGAGCCAGCACAACAGGGGAGTTATTTATTTATACTTACTAACAGTGACTGTATTAATTACAAACATGTTACTAATGTGAACAATACAATTTATGAAAAGGGTTGCAAAGGGAAATGCAAGTGAAAAAAGTTTCAGAACCACAGTAATAGAGGATTAGGGAAATTAAAGAAATAATAACAGTCATCATCTGGATCAATTTGTAGACCCTGGGTGATTAAATGTAATCATCCCAGAAGATTGAACTTACTTGCTTTTCATATTGGGTGAAAGGTGAGAGATACATTTATATGTTAAGCTAGCTGAAGTCTGTCTCCCACAGCTCCTTGAAAAGATTGCACAGAAACCAACTGAGTTACTGACGAAAGGGTGAGGGATATAAGAAAGCCAGGGTCAAGTTGCAACCCCATGTATTTTAAGCACCACAGCATAGCTTTCCATGGTGATGGGATTGTGTGCTCCTGTGAGGCAAGAGGTTATGTTGATTGTAGCAGTATTTCCGGTGCAACACAACACCTGATATAAAGGAGAATATAATTTGGGATGACTGGAAAAGGGTATCAAAAAAATTAAAGGGGAGAAGTGATATTTTAAAACAGGAAGGAAACAAACTACTTCAGGCCCTCCAAAATAACCCATCAGAATTAAATAAAGAAAGATGGAGGGAAACTAAAAAGCAAATACATAATTTAGAGAAAATTGAAGTACTAAAATATATATGTTCGTAAAGAATGACTACCAGATTGTTTCTATAAATAATATTAAGAGACTAGCTAGTTATGTTAGACAATAGAATAGGACGGATAAGAGACCTCTTCCAGAAAATTAGAAACATCAGAGGTAAATTTCAGACAAAAAATGGGCATGATCAAAAACAAAGATGGCAAGGACCTAACAGAAGCTGGAGAAGGTTGTGAGACTATACAGAAGTTAATTTCCTTGTAATCAGTCCCTCTAACCTTCTAGTGTCTTTATTTGTATACAGTTTTTCATAGTAGTGTCGCGATGCACGGACTTGACCGGCCCCTTAATCACACACACAGAGACGGACTGAAGGCTAACTACTTTATTGAGTATAAAAACAGTTCAAAGATATTGTCCATTAGAATATTGAAACAATCCAAAAAAGGCTTGAAGTAACAATGTCCAAAAAAGCGTGGCAAACAACTGAAAGTTCAGCAAGGCTCCGCACAACTATGCGGATCAGGAAACAAGGCAAGGCTCCGCACAACCATGCGGATCAGGAAGCAGGGCAAGGCTCCGCACAACCAGGCGGATCAGGAACAAGGCAAGGCAAGGCAAGGCTTGATGACCACGGGCTAGCTTAGCTTCGTGGTCCCACTCCGCTCACGCCTATTCAGGAAAGACGTGGCCGGAGCACTGAGGATTCGTTCCCACGGATCCTATACTTAATCCCTCGGCCGAGGTCCCCGACGCTCTAGGCTTCTTTGTCTCCAATCGCTGCTCACGGACCTCGGCCGGTCTATGCTCTTAGACCATTCCCTTCTGCTAGACTCGATGTTCCGTCTCCTATCAAAGGTTCGACCTTGTCTCTCCGCAGCTGTGTTTCTATCTCCCTGAGAGCTCTCCTCCCTAGCCATTTCCCAGACGCTTTCTTCCATGTTTTCCCCTACAGGCTCCTGGGAATCTCTCCCCCCCGGGTGCTCGTAGCTGCCAGAATCGCTGTCCTCCATCTGCACCTGGTTATCTATGTCTTCGCTAGGGCCAAACAACATTTCTTCCCATGCCAAGCTCTCTGTGGGCGAAGGAGGCCCATCAGGGGAAAGCTGCCCTTCGCCCCAGTCATCTAGCTCATCCTCTGAATCATGTTCTGGCACTACTGGTCCTAATGCTAATGGGACCCCGGGTCCTGACCCCTGCCCTCCAGGCACAAACGAGAACTGCTGTGCTACAAGTAGCTTGTCATTATATCTACTAAATCTTCATAATTATTCTTTAATTCCCAATGTTTGTCTCTTAATTTTGATATCTTGTTAATCCCTTTCTTTTCTTTTTTACATAACTAGCTTTTGCTATTTATTCATTTAGTCGCTTCTGACCCTTCATGACCTCATGGACGAGGCCATGCCAGAGCTACCTGTCGGCTGTTGCCACTCCCAGCTCAAGCCAGTCACTTCAAGCCAGTATCCATCCATCTTGTCCTTGGTCGGCCCCTCTACCTTTTTCCTCCATTTCCCCCAGCATCATTATCTTCTCCAAGCTTTCCTGTCTTCTTATTACGTGGACAAAGTACTTCATCTTTGCCTCTAATAGCCTTCCTTCCAGTCAGCATTTCCTGGAGTATGGACTGGTTGGATTTTCTTGCAGTCCAAAGCCCTCTCAGAATTTTCCTCCAACACCACAGTTCCGAAGCGTCTATCTTCTTTCACTCAGGTTTCCTTATTAGTCCAGCATTCTTCATTGTTTCCTTGTTTTATGGCCATTCTTGTGCTTTCCATATTTTCTGGCATATGGCCAGCATCATTTTGACAGCATGCTCTTTCAAGATTTTTAACAGTTCAGCTGGGATCCCGTCGTGTCCTGCTGCCTTATTATTAGCAGTGCTTCTTAAGGCCCATTCAACCTCACTCCTCAGGATGTCTGGTTCTAATTCACTCACCACAATGTCAAAACTATCCTCGATCTTATTATCTTTCCTATACAGATCTTCTGCATAACCTCACCTCCTTCTCTTTATTTCTTCAGCTTCTGTTAGGTCCTTGCCATCTTTGTTTTTGATCATGCCCATTTTTGTCTAAAATTTACCTCTGATGTTTCTAATTTTCTGGAAGAGGTCTCTTGTCCTTCCTATTCTATTGTCTAACATAACTAGCTAGTGTCTTAATATTATTTATAGAAACAATCTGGTAGTCATTCTTTACAAACTCCCATCATGCTCCAAGAGTAACTTTTCAATGGCCACCCTATGCAAGGGCTGCTGAGAAAGTGAGTTTACAGGGCCCTCTCTGGGGGAGGAGGAAACTTTCTAAGAAAATGGATGGAGGCTGCTTCTGCGAGGAGAGAAAACGACACGGCAGATCCCCCTGCCTCACATATATTGTGGACTTAACAATTTCCTCTCCAGAACTGAAAAAAAATCTGGCTCTCTGAAATCCATTTTGCTGGGCTTTTCGTCTCCATCCTCCTCATTCTGTTTTTGAATATTATAAAAAATGGCCCACCAAAAATTATAATTTTTTTTGTTAAAAGTGATTTGGGCCTAAGCCTAATATTGGATCATCATTTTGGCTCTTGTGGACTAGATAGAAACAGGTTGAACTGATACTGATGTCCAGCCAATTTGAGCAGAGCTAAAGGTTCATTGTTGCATATATTCATAATGTGATCAAAGCCATGAAAGATTTAAGGTTTCTTAGTAGTAACAACTCCAAGAATGATTCAGCAAGCTAGGGGCTATATAGGCTGGAGGATTTGGGGAGCTATCGTCCAAAAAGTGCACTTCAGTGTTCTGGAGATACTACACACAGTGAGCTTTTTTCCTCAGAGCCTCCTCGGGATGAAAGCATTCCTTCTACTAAAGCTAAATCCTTCTTGTTGAGATACTTCTCTCTTCCAGAAAGAAATACTATATCAAGAATTCATGGAATGACACAAGATTAGCATTCACGCTGTTCAAATGATAAAAAGTAAACTTTTAGAAGAGTCGGTAGACTTGTTTACTTGTTTTTAAAGGAGCAAAACCAATTTGGCTTAAAAAGGCTTTGCTCTGTTATTAAAAGCCTAATATCATTTTATAAGGTCTGTTTATGTTGCCTAGACAACAAAATATGTTTTTGCTCATTATTAACAAAGGATACCAAAAGACTACACGGAGAAGTACGGATTATACTAATTGAATGCCTAAAAATAAAAATTAATAATGTGTTATAGCTCATCTCAGTTTGTTATTATCCCACGTGATGTAGGAATTAATGTTTTATTGCACATTACTACAACAGAAGGAATTATTTAAATAACCTATGCCTTTGACTGCAAAGAAGCTGCCTTCTGACTCTGTGCAAATAAATTAGGGGGAATTTATTATGAATCAATGGAACAACAGTCTCTCTAGTTCATTCCACATGTAATTACACTTTCTTTAAAAGTGCCAAAGAAAGGATTTAAATTTATCACTGCTCATTAAACCTGAAAAGGACTGTGTTAATTGGATGTCAACCTTCCTAATTCACTTACATGTTTGCTGACAATAAAGAGCATATGATTTAAGCAGGACTTGGTCTAAACTTGGAATATTAACTGACTTCCCCCAAGTATTAGCCTATAGGTAAATTATTGGAGTTCTGAATTACTACCTGGAAGATGAAAAGAACATGGCAACATCTACACAATATGTTCTCATAGAAATACAAACTGTCATAATATTGTGTTTAAAATATTATGTACTGGCAGCACACGGGGTGCAGACCCTAAATTAATAAGAACATCAGCCCTGGCTTTGTCTTACTCAACTGCCGAGTATGCCTGTCCTGTTTGGCATAAGTCTGCCCATGAAAAACAGGTGAACATAGCATTGAATGAAACATGCAGAATAATTACAGCAACAACAAGGGTATCCCCCTGGCCAGCTAAACCAGGAAATCCCAACTGGATGGCTCCCCGTGAGGGTCTTCCTCCAGAAACAAACTAAGAATGGGCAACTTGGAAGTCCCTGGATAGACTCAGAAGCAGAGTGGGCAGATCAAAAGACAGCCTGGCAAAATGGCACTACCTAAAATAATCCCATACCGTGTGTGATCGTGGAGCAGAACAGACAACTCTGCATGTGTATGCTTGTCCACTGTGGCCTGCCTCATGTACAGAGGAGGAATTGTTGGAGGCTACAGACAATGCCATTGCTGTTGCCCTTTTTTGGTCAAAGGTTATTTAGCCGCCTGCGCACCTTCTATTTTCATCAGTTTTATACTAATTTATGCAATGCTTTTGATACGAAATAAATAAAATAATGTTTTGAAGCAATAGGCTTTTTCATAACTTTCCTTATTCTTACTCCAATAATTTTGATGGGATAGGTGGCCATAACCAAAAAAATAAATAAAATACACATTTTACACAGGGAATGCCACCTTGACACTTTCAGTTATCACAGTGTCTGAACCAGCAACTTCATGTGCGTTTCACCTCTTTATCAGTTTAAGACCCTTTCCCACATTACACAGGCTGTTTGCCCTCGAATATCATCTTGCCTGTCAAACCAACTCTCCTCGTACGTTTTTCCATTAAACATTCCTATCATCCATGTCACCCTTGGCTGCAGATCACTATCAGTCACCACACATTCAACATGATAAAAAAAAATTGACTGAGAGTAGCAGAAGCTGTTGTCATTAGAGAGCACAAGCTTATCTCCATTTTGAATCCTCATACCATCATTTTGGCTCAGATATCTCCTACAGAAAAAATTCATTGTCGAGTTCTAACATGTGCGGACAGAATGCCTTTGTTTCTCCACTGGTAAAAAAGGAATGGTTTCATATGAAAGGGAATAGCCAGGGACTTATTAGATTTGCTAATGCCTAACCTTTCAGAATTCCCTAATTCAATTAACACCAACTTGTAACCCTATTGAGATGTTCAGACCACCCAAACAATTGCAATCATTTGAAAGGAGGGCAATGTCTATGGAAAATGCTGGCTCTTTGGCTTAGAAGTGGATATACTTCATGGAAAGGGATATGAGCACCAATCCCCAGAGTCAGACACGACTGGACTTAATGTCAGGGGAAAACCTTTACCTAACCTTCAAGTGGCCAGCTACTGGTCAAAGGACATTTAATAGAATACAAAGTCTGCAAACTTTGTGTTTGTTTTGAATGCAATACAACCGTTTGGTTTGCACCTGACATGATAAATAAATAAATGTACCTTCTTGTAATAAATTACAAAGCCCAATGGAAATTTACATTCTTCTACAGCAATATACTATGGGATCCCAACTTTTGATAGAAGATGAAACAATAGGGCTCCAGATTCAAGGACTTCACTTTGGTTTACTTCTTATTTGGAATATCAGCAGTTGTTGTCTTCTTTAAAATCTTTGTAGCCTATAGTTTGATATAGTGTGAACTGACATGGTTGGTTAATCCATAACATCACTACAATTGTCCCTCCGCATTTGCTCTTTTGACTTTGATGGATTTGATTATTGATGCATTTTATTTTAAATGTTATCTCCAGGAGTCACTACTAAGTCCTACGACCTTGGATTATATAATTTTAATAAAATTAATAATTGTTTTAGATGTTTTTAATTCTCTGATTTTAATGTGTTTACTAATTGTATGTTATTTGTAAGGCATTGAATTGTTGTTGATATGCTCTGAGTCCCCTCAGGGTTGAGAAAGGTGAGGTACAAATGTGGGACATACTGTAAATAAATAATAACTTTATTTTTATACCCCACTTTCATTTCCCTGAAGGGACTCGGGGCGTCTTACATGGGGACAAGCCCAACAAACATGGTTAAAATATAACATACTAGAATAAATAAATAATAAGTCCTCCTGTGTGGTTCTATGGTTAACTTCCTCTAGTTATGTTGGAAGGTCAAAATATTTCTAGAGATAACACATCTCTAGGGATCTCTAGATCCTCCAATACATGTTGTTTGGATGCCTCCAGTAAAAGTCTGACAGGCCTTGCATTTTGGGCCCTGATTGGAGGGGCCCTATGTCATAGGAAAGCCAAAATTCTGAGAAAGAGTTCAGTCTTTCCACCAACTTTGGTTAACATGACGTAGTCCATGCAGTGCTTGGCTGCTGCAGGTCTGATCCTCATCTACGGCAACCTAAATGGTCAGTGTCGATGAGGCATTAGATACATTTAATGGAACAACTCACATTTTACAAAGTGGATTGCAAGAGGTGTAGTGATCAAATGTAAACCCAAAATAGAGTATGAATGGCTTATATTCCTGTGTTTGTCTTGAAGAAGCAGACTACATCTAGAAGCCATCAGACAGACAGGCTATGTTTTTATTCTAGAGATGAATACTACACAGCTATTGTACTTCTGACATGTATTCTCTAGATGCCTTTGCAACTGACAATGCTGAAAAACTCCTTAAGTGAAACATATGGCTTACAAAGGAAATGGACAACCCTAAGCACTCGATCTGTCTTCTCTAGTTTTTCCCATCCATCCTTCTATTCCTTTAAATCAGTGTTTCTCAACCTGGGGGTCGGGACCCCGGGGGGGGGTCTTGAGGGGTTGTCAGAGGGGTCGCCAATGACCATCACAAAACATAGTATTTTTGTTGGTCCTGGCGGTTCTGTGTGGGAAGTTTGACCCAATTCTATCATTGGTGGGGTTCAGAGTGCTCTTTGATTGTAGGGGAACTATAAATCCCAGCAATTAGAGCTCCCAAATGTCAAGGCCTATTTTCCCCAAATTCCACCAGTGTTCACATTTGGCCATATTTAATATTCATGCCAAGTTTGGTCCAGATGAGTCAACAGTGCTCTCTGTATGTAGGTGAACTACAACTCCAAAACCCAAGGTGAATGCCCACCAAACCCTTCCAGTATTTTCTGTTGGTCATGTGTGCCAAGTTTGGTTCAATTCCCCCATTGGCGGAGTTCAGAATGTTCTCTGATTGTAGGTGAACTATAACTCCCAGCAACTACAACTCCCAACTGACAATATCAATCCCCCTGCCCTCACCTCACCAGTATTCAAATTTGGGTGTATCAGGTATTTGTGCCAAATTTGGTCCAGTGAATGAAAATATGTACATCCTGCATATCACATATTTACATTACGATTCATAACAATAGCAAAATGACAGTTATGAAGTAGCAACAAAAAGTAATTTTATGGTTGGGGGTCACCACAACATGAGGAATTGTATTAAGGGGTCGCGGCATTAAGAAGGTTGAGAAACACTGCTTTAAATGAATATTATTTTAGATGTCACACCACTCACTGACATATTCCACTTGAGGTGCAGCTGTCTCTGATCTGAAAAGAACTCTGATTATTGAGGCTAATCTTCCTCTGCTTTGCATTTGCACTCAAGCCACAGCAAAAAAAATAAAGTTACAAAATAATACCACAACCATGACTCAAAGAAGATACATCAGCAAAATCAACAGAGCAATGCAGCTTGGGTGTTTATGCCACAGCCTACCATTAGGACTGGTGTGAAATGCATCCTCCAACAATTATTCTTTGGCATGTTGAGACACTGCAATCAAAATATTGTCAAAGACTGAGAGATTTTTCATTCTAAAAAAGGAAAGAAAGATCAATCTATTATTTTGTTTCCTTCAGATTTGTGCAAAAAGAAGAATTTAACATTTTTGTGCAAGAATATTTTAGCAAAAATGTTGACCAGTATATGGATTTTAGCCTTAAAAGTCCCAACATGATGAAAAACAACAAAAAAATTATAAAAATGCTCCTTATCTCATCAAACAGAGAGAAAACTTCAGAATGTTTTGGTTCACATGTGGAGTAAAATAAGTAATCATCTCTATCATTAGCTATCATATGCTGAAAAAATAAATTGCTGTACAGCTTTCAAAGCAACTTGTATTAGTCACAGTTATAAAACTATGTTTCATCTAACTGCAGTTCAATGGCAACATCTCATGGCATTCTTTTTGGTGAGACAGGCTGAGAGCTCTAAAAATTCCTCACTAAATTGCAAATTCCAGAATTTTATATAAAGTTGCCATGACCACTAAAAATGATATAGTTTTACGATTGTGTAGTGTGGAAATGCCCCTTTCACTTTGGCAGAGGGAACTACAGTAATTAAAGATGTTTCACTGGAATAGATGAGGCTTCTTTGATCCAAAAACAATGGTTCAAAACCCGTTTCGGATGTAGGGGGCGCTGGTGGTTTGGATCTAAAGTCAATTCCAATTTTCACAGAAAAAAAAGTTCAAAACTTTTCAAAATTTCCGAGACTTCCGAATCCTTTGTTAATGGTTAAAACTGCTGGGAAATTAAAGGAATCAATCCACACTGTTTTAAACTGACACGGATCCATCCCATCCACACTGGTGTAAACTGACGCGGATCCATCCCACCCACACTGGTTTAAACTGACGCAGGAGAGAAAGGAAAGGAATCAACCCACACTGGTTTAAACTGACGAGGGAGAGAAAGGAAAGGAAAGGAATCCATCCACACTGGTTCAGATTGACATGGATCCATCCATCCACACTGGTTTAAACTGACGGAGGAGAGAAAGGAAAGGAATCCATCCACACTGGTTTAAAATGACATTTTTCCTGCTGTTTTTCTCCCTTCCCTTCTCTTCTTCTCTTACCTCTCTTCATTCCCCCTTTCCTTTTCTCCTCCAAATCCCAGCCCATTCAGGAAAACATGGGGGGGGGGGGCATTTTACTAGGTTCCCCAGGTATGTTGTTCCCTTTCCCACCCAAGCTGCCTAGTCCCTTCCCGTTCATGTCCCCGGCTGCCATGCCAAAAACCCGCCCCTCCCTACATAGTTTCTCCTCATTGGCTGGAGGCAAGCATCCCAGCATGCAAGCCGCTACTTGCCTCCAAACGCTGGGTCTTTTCTGAGTCACTTCCTAAGTTGGAACAAAGATGGTGACAGTGGCTTTGAAAGGGCAAGGATACACAAAGAAGATTGAAGCCCTTTGAATGCCTCATGGGATTACTTGCGTCTCTCTCCCAACACATAGAGATGCTGGATCCCGTGTTTCTTCCCCATGGTGAATCCCACGTGCGTCTTCTATCCATTTTTTCTATGACATATTACACCTTATGGAAGATGCTCTGTGACCCTACTTTGAACTTCTGGCCAGCACACCTTCCTGGCCTGAGCACCTTCAGGATGCCTCAGGCCATGTATCACAAATATGGATTATCATGATCATCATCTTAAATAAAAACAATGGACTCTTTCTTAAGCCTCGGAGAGCAAAGCCAGACCACTTAAGAATGGAGCCACCTTTTGACTTTCTAATAATTTCACATCCCCTCTGCAGAGAAACAAGGTAGGCCACAGCTATCAAAGGACAATGCCATTTCCCCTTTCCAGATCAAAAACCACTTAAGCTCATCAAGAACGCCGATACAACCAACTTGAAACAATGAGACTGACATCCAAGTGTCAGACCTCTTATCGAGGGACTTGTTATTTCAATCCTCTTGTCAATAGAACAACTCCAGCTTGCAGAGCCAGGAAGCTCTCACTGGACCACTGAACAATAAACCTGGTATAGGATCTCTCATTAATTCTTTCAGAAACATATGATTGTCTTTGTTTCTCCTGCTGCCATGCCTCCATCTCCCTCATTGGCCATCTGAGGAGATATGTCACAAGTGGGACCCGTGCTCTCATTGGCCAAGGTGCATGGGCCTCCAAACCGCTCCTCCCAACCTCTGACATCCTGGCCAATCAGAGCCAAGCCAGCCGGGTAGGTAGGAGTGGGAAATTCAAAATGTAGAGTATAAGACGTGGATTTCCTAGTGCAATGGTAGGCCAGTTCTTCTTGCAACTTATTGATGCCATCATCCTGCTTCAGCTGGACCAGAATAAACTCGGTGACCTCTGCTTCAAACTTTGTGAGCCTCTTATTGGGAATAGGGAAATCTTTGTTTTGCTTCTCGACAGCTCGCCAGGTGTTGCGCAAACCCTCCTTTTGGGTCTAATGTGGATCTCTTCTCTCCTGAGGGATCCCCTAAATCCTTGATCTCCTCTCCAAATCCTCAGAGGTTGAGATGCCTTTGGAAACCAGGCAAGTGGGGTTTATATATCTGTGGAATGTCCAGGATGGCAGAACGAACTCTTGTCTGTTTGAGGCAAGTATGAATGCTGCAATTGGCCACCTTGATTAGCATTGAATGGCCTTGCAGCTTCAAAGCCTGGCTTTTTCTAACTGGAGATGGCTGATCAAACTGGAGGAGCCATTACAATAGAATTCCATGTATGAAAGGGAGATTAGGATCAGGTCCTTTGAGTGCAGAATCGATGCTATTTCTTATTTTCCACCTGAAATTACTTTTTAACTAAGTGCTTTAAGAATTATGACATCGTCTGTACAGCTTGGCAGAGAGATAAATCTGACACACATCTGCAGCAACTGGCAATTTCCTTCATTTTTCTTTTTTTTTAAATTACTATCATTCCGCCTCCCTCCAGTTTTTCACAATAAAAGATTCCATTGAAGAAGGGAAAGTCCTTAAACCTGTTCTGCAGACACATTTAAAGATAAGACCTTTTTTTTACAAACTACCTGTCATGTCCTTCTGTTTTCCTGAATAGATCTGGAGAAGGCACGTGTTTTCTACTCTAGAGATGGAAGCAGAAAATGGGAGTCTAATATGTATACTTCATTAGGTTGTTAGCTGGGAAGGCCAAGAGCTCGAACACTGTTCCCATCCTAAAAAACTTGGTGTCACCTTAGATCGAACACTAACATTTAGGAAACATTGCATGAACAACAAGCACAAAGTAGCTGCATGCAATAACGTCCTGCGGAAACTTACTAACAGCACAAAAATTGCCTTGTCTTACTCAACTGCTGAGCATGCCTGCCCTGTTTGGCACAATTCTGTCCATGCAAAGCAGGTCAATATAGCACTAAATGAGAGAGGTAGAATAATCACAGGCTGTCTTAAATCTACACCTGTTGGTAGACTCTATAACAGGGGTGGGCAATTATTTTTTCCAAGGGGCCACGCGAGAGCCAAAACATATTATGGTGGGCCGCACCTAAAGGCTGAAGTACATTCTAATCTACATTATTTATTTATTTATTTACTATATTTACTATGTATTACACATCATTAATATTAACATATTAGTATATCAAGAAATATTCATATATTATTAGTAATATCATAATTATATTATAGTGTATATATATAGACATTATAATATATTTAAATTATAATATAACATTATTATATTATATTATTAATTATATTATTATATAATTATCATAAAATTATTATTATAAAATAATAATAAAAACCATGAAAATAAAATGAAATGAAATTCAAGAAGACATGGTGCGAACCAAGATGGAGGCGGACATCCTCAAGAGAGGAAGGATCCCAAGATGGAATGGCCCAATGGACCCAGCCCAAAGGATGACAAAGCAGACCCAGCTGTCACCGCAGCAGAGCAGAGCAGAGCAGCAGACGATCGGAGGCTGCAGGCCTCCGCCCGCTCTCACCCCCAGCCGTTCCCCAGCTGATCACTCTGCCATGGAGTACCTGCCATCCCGGCTTTGGAGTGCCTGCCATCCCAGGAGGCGATCCGGGTCTGCAGTGGGAGTCTTCCGGGTCGCCAGGGTGATCAGCCACCGCAGGTCGCCGACTGCTCCCGCTGCAGGCCCAGATCGCCTCCCTGGATGGCAGACACTCCAAAGCCACCACTCCTCCGATTGTTCTTCGGAGCGGCGTGCTGTCTGCGGACGCAGGATCCAGAGCCCGCAATAGGATGGCGGCAGCGGCACCCCTTCCTCTTGGCCACGCCCCTGACACCCTTCTCCCCGGCTGGACAGAATCGGCTGCCAGGCCGCATCCGGCCCGCGGGCCATAGGTTGCCCACCCATGCTCTATAAGCTAGCTGGCATTGCCCCCCACTCCCGATGTGCAATGAGAAGTTGCTGCTAACTGTCAGAGAAATAAGGTTGAACACTGTGAAAGCCACCCATTATATGGCCATCAGCCTCCTCCCAGTACACTTAAATCAAGGACAAGTTTTGTGAGAACCACCACTTTTCTAAATGTTCTTCCAGCAGCAGCAAGAGTATTCCTCTGTGCAGCTAAACCAGGAAATCCCAAATGGATGGTCCCCCACGAGGTTCTTCCTCCAGAGGCAAACCAAGAATGGAAGTCCCTGAACAGAATCAGAAGTGGAGTGGGCAGATCAAAAAACAACCTGGCAAAATGGAACTACCTAGAAAAATCCTCCACTTTGTGTGACTGTTGAGCAGAGCAAACAACTCCACATCTGTATGTTTGCCCACAATGTCCTGCCTCATGCACAGAGGAAGAATAGTTTAAAACTACACATACAATGTTTTTGCTCTAAAAATCATTTAGCTGCTTGTGCTCCCTTTATGTTATCTGTTTTATACTTATTTATGCAATGCTTTTGACATGAAATCAATAAATTAAATTAGGTTGTTATTTATCAAGACCATTTATTATACCTCAGCCTTTTCAGAGTTAGCACACAGTTATAACATATACACAGCAATAAACATTTCAGTGAAGATCTGCACTGAAAGCAATGTAGGAATTGAATAAATTAAAGAACATGTTTATGGCATAATCACATGATTGGTACCAATGATGTAATTCAGGCCTGCACAACCTGTGACCCTCCAGGTGTTTTGGACTTCAACTCTCAGAATCCATGGCCATTGGAACAGCTGGCTGGCACTTCTAGGAATTTGAGGCCCAAACACGTGGAGGGCTGCACGTTGTGCAAACCTGTTATAGATATTCCTTCCCCAAGATGTTTTCCTCTAGAGCAGGGGTGCCCACAGTTTTTCAGCATGCGAGCTACTTTTAAAGGAAGCAAGTCACAAAGATCTACTTGCGCGCACTCACATCGCCGCGCGTGCGCTCCCGTCGGCGCCCACGTGGTGCTTTTTCTGCCCGCACGGCATTGTGGGAAGGAAGGAGCGCGAGGCGGAAGAGAGTATTCTTCATACTGCCTCCCCGTCTCCTTCCTAGGGTGCGTGGGCAGGGAACGCAGCGCGTGCCTTCCCCCCCTCCAAAGCCAAAGCAAGGCTTTCTGCTTCCAGTGCGCGCGGGGGAGGGGGATGCTTCTCCGTCACGCGATGAAGGAGAGGGGGTGCAAGGCCACGGCAGCAAGGAGAAGAAGCCGGAGAAAGAGGAGAGGAAGATCCTAGCATGACGTCACCGGGGAACTCCCCATCGTCGAAGGAAGGGGGAATCCTGAGGTGGGTCTGATGCCTTTTGCCACCCCTTCGAGGCTCAGGTGGGCTTGGCTTGAGGCAGAGGAGGAGAGCGAGGCTGTAGCGGGCGCTCCCGAAGCGACACAGGAGGCGGAAGAAGCACCGCGAGAGAAGCCAGCAGCAGGATAACACGTGCACGCGCATGGTAGGAGCGCCCTATCCGGCTGGTGAGGCTTGAAGATTGACTGGAAGATGGCCGAAGATCGACTAGTAGCTCGCGAGCTACCTAATGAGCACTCCTGCTCTAGAGATATTTGATACTATATTAATCATCCTTATCCATAAAGTGATAATTATGTCATTGGAACTCCCTTTCCACTGTTGTAAGACCTTCTGAATTCTATATTTAGGAGCAGGTACATGAAAACCTATGAGCATAAAAGATACAAATGTTATTGCTCTGCCTGCTTTCTATCTGTGTCTCCTATAAAAAGAGTGACAATGCTATTTAAATGCTAACCAATCTTTTTTCAATAATTTTATATTTCAGGATATCAGCATTGCAAATAGGGTTTTTTTCTTTCCTACAAGAATTTTCAAGAGTTCATTACAAGAGCTTATTTAAATGCCATGAAAGCTGATAATCTGAATCCATATGAATGTCTTAATATAGTTCTTTTTACCAAATTATAAATTGCTCTTACGAAAAACCAGGATAACATTTGCAAAATGAACTACCATCAGAACTCATGATAGGCAAGTATATTAAAAAGGGTAACTGCATTACATGGTTATTAGGTTTGTATTTAGTGAAATGCTATTTGCGACAGTCACTCTTGTAGAGCAAGGGATGCAAAAACAAATTTACATTTATGCTGCAAATTATGTAGTGAATGCTGGAACACTGTGGACGTATTGTTGAAGATTTCTCTACAGCTTTTGCTTTAAGTGGCAAACTCTCTGTCTGTAGTACTTAGTCTCATCTGGTTAAAAACCAATATCACTATGAAATTAGCTTTTGTTCTGCAAGTAAACTAGAGCAGTCATTTTTCAAAAGCCTGCGCTGTATTATTAGTCAGAAATTGTCAATGCTCTGGAGATATGCCACAGTATTGTTACTGGTTGTCAGTCAGTGAGATGATAATGAGAAGCAAGAAAATGGGGAAAAAAACCACACAAGAAAGGAAATGCTTAAGAAGCAACATAGAATTATTGTGGTTAGAAAAGCAGTAGCGTTTTCAAATGCAATCCATTGTTGAGAGGATTACAAAGAAAGCAAATGTCAATTCATAACCTTGATAAAATTAGCAGATTATTTAAATCTGTGCTGTACATAAAGGAGACAAATTTAAGTATGCAATGCGGAAAAGGTAGGGAATAATGAAGCTGTTATCAGGTTGCAGCATGCAGGATATCTTTTAGAAAGAGCATGCATAAAATATATGTCTAGTGAACTACCATAATAATAGAATAACATTTAGTATGAGGTCACATTCATGAGCCATGGTGGATGGTCAAGTTTTGCCTGTTTCAGAAGAAAATTGTGCACAGTTCTCAAATGGGATTAAATGCCCATCCCTCTCTTCCTGATATTTGTTCCAGTACTGGGCATGTTTGTCTTTCCTCCTCAACAGCTATCTAGAAACAAGATGTCCTACTCTCCATCTCAATCTAAATTGCTGTGCTACTCTTAGTCATGCCAATAGTCAGAGAAAACTTACTGGGTTCATCAGACAGTTAAACAATTGTATTCATTGCATTATTCTGCTTAGCTGCCCTTGCTAAAAAGAATGCGAACACACAATATATCCGTAAAAATGTAACAACTAAACACCAAAGGGAGGCAACAATAACCAACAATATCACACTATAATTCCAATAACAAAAATATAAGTGTCAGTACACATTACTTAAAGGCGTCATGCGGTACCAGCAAGCCAAATATACATCACCATGATAAGCAGAAGGATATTGTGGGAACACGAATAGGATGGGGAAGCGAAGACCGGAGTTAAGGAAAGTTCAATAGGAAGTCTGTAGTGGATCCAATTTCAGTTCGTAGTCAATACCAGGTCCACGCACAATTCCCAACTACAGTCAACAGGTAAGCATTGTATCCTGGAGATTGCAACATTGTAATCCTTTCACAGGTGGAAGGCTTGCAAAATTGGCTTCTCCGGGCGTCTTCCTACTTTGCAAACCTTCCACCTGTGAAAGGATTACAATGTTGCAATCTCCAGGATTATCGACTTGGGATACAATGCTTACCTGTTGACTGTAGTTGGGAATTGTGCGTGGACCTGGTATTGACTACGAACTGAAATTGGATCCACTACGGACTTCCTATTGAACTATCCTTAACTCTGGTCTTTGATTCCCCATCCTATTTGTGTTCCCTCAATATCCTTCTGCTTATCATGGTGATGTATATTTGGCTTGCTGGTACCGCATGACGCCTGTAAGTAATGTGTACTGACACTTATATTTTTGTTATTGGAATTATAGTGTGATATTGTTGGTTATTGTTTCCTCCCTTTGGTGTTTAATTGCTAAAAAGAAAGTAAACTCCGAACACAGCCAACAACAAAATAATGTTGAGAAACTGTAGAGGAAATTGGCATCACCTGCCTATCTTGTTAGATGCTGAAATATTCACCAGGGAGAATGTGCTGGTTGGCATTATGAAGAAGGACTGGGACAATAATAGGTAGTGATTGGGAGTTGGGTGGTGTGTGTATGGAGGTGGTGGAGTTTCAGGTTTTAATCCCCATTTAGGAATAGGTAAGCACAACAGGCTATCTTGGGACAGTTGCTCTATCAGCTTGATCTATTTCATAGGATTCATCTGCATAGAAACCTTATCTTGGGGAGTGGAGAGGGGAGGATGAATCAGCTCCACTGTGGCCACATAATGCACACAGCTGCATCAACAACATTTGTGGGTTCTCCAGAATTTCCCTGAAACTTGGGAGCAAACTTAGACTATGGGCTCATGTAAACACATAGGCTGGTTCTGAGGTGAAACTGGCCACAACTGCTTACATGATCATCCAGTATTCCCTGGGATGAACTTCATGCCCTGCTCCAGTCATCGCAGAAGGCACTGGACACAGAATGGTTGGTAAACATTACTCATCACCTGGAGTGATGTCAGCTGGGGCACAAGGACAATCGAAGAATGGAGGAGGCTATACCATCTTTCTCTTCTCCCCACCTCCTGTGTCATTCTGGTGCTTCAGTCATTGTCACTCCAGGTGACATGTGATGGCCACTACCCAGTTCATACGTGGTGGCTATTGCTACAATGAGGATGGTAAGAGTGGTTGTCTAGTTGTGCTGAACCAGGTTCAGAACTCCTTCCCATCTCCGCAGTCATCTGAAGTCTTGCAATAGGGACTTTCTCCAGCTTCTACAGTGGTCCAAGATCTCATGGTAAGAATCATCTCAGGAGTTGTTATGAGGATAAAATGAGGCAGAAGACAACCATGTATACATCTTGAACCTACTGAAGGAAAAAAGAAGGTATACATTCAACAAATAAATCAGTATATAAATCAGCACCAGCTATTGGCTGACTGGTTTGGGGAGGGAAATCTTTTTGCTAAACAACAGTTACTTAAATTATACTGTCTAGTCTTTAAGATATAAAACTGGGAGGCTAATGGCATTGATCTCACACAGACCCAAATCCCTCACATTTCCAGCTAGGATCTCCCATAGGCAGAGAGACTGGTTCAATTCATTAAGATTCCCTCTTCAATCTACTGCCCACTCCCCATTTAACTGCCTGCTCCCTAGAATGAATTGCACATTTGACTGATTCCAAGAAAAGGAAATGAGAAAGATTAATGACAGTAGGAAAAGGGGGAAAAGTTAAGATTTTACTATTATTTAGAGATTTCTGGGGCATTCACCTTGGAATAAAATAGCATGGGTTAGTGTTAAATTCAGTCCGAGGACCAATCTACACTGACTCTTTATCCTGAAGTAGGTGTGGTCAGGGAATCAGCTCCATGATCATGGACTGCACTAACAAAATTCATTGTCTGCTCTGAATTTTCCCTGAGAATCTGGAATAAACCATGACTTTCAAGCCTATATAAGGGATAAAAAGCTGCAGCTCTTTACACCACTTTCCTCACACAACCTGGGACAGTGATGGCACCCATCTTGATCCATCATTATAGTATTTTGTAGTTGTTGCTGTGCATGTAAATAGCAGTGGTCATTGCAATGCTCAATGCCTGTAATGAGAGTAACTAGAGAGATGTGACAATTGGAGAAGGGTGAAAGAAAGGAACAATTTGCTTTGGCTATCACCATTAGAAGGGCCAACCTGCCATTTTGTGTCCACTGAACACTGTAAAGCCCATAACAACAGATGCAAGGTAAGAGTGGCAGTCCGGTGGTGCTGAACTGGTTCCAGTGCTGCTGGGCCAGGCAGCCACATTTTAGCCCGATCATTCCAAACTACCATTGTTGTTTTTGGCCAATATAGATGCATCTTGAGTGTTAAACAGCAATCTATTCTCCCCTCTTAGTTTAAAGAAAATCTGTCTGTATTAAAACAAATTTATCAGGTATTGATAGAATACAAATCAACCTATATCTCTGACTCAATAGGTAAAGTGCATGTAAATGCATTCCACATTGCAATTTTTAAAAAGTGATTTGTTCCAGCTGATAAATTATATTGGTATTGTAATGATCGCTCATGAAAGTTAAATAACTATCAATAGAGGTTATGTGAGTCATACTATTTCAACATTATGAAAGATAGTTGCTGGGATCAATATTTTGTTGCCTGGTTCATATTCTTCCACCACCATGGCCACCGCTTTCTGGAAGCAAAATGTGAAGGTTTCCATAGCTCTTCCAAAAGATTTATTCGTTTATCTTTCACAAGCTTGTGTGAGTTTGATTAGTTTTTGTGAGGATGAGGGTTAAATAACAAACAGTCTTGTTCAAATACTTTTATGGGTCCAATCATATCTTCTGAAATATAGACCAGATATACATTATTTATGTGCTAATGGCCAGGGTCATGCTGCCAAGCTATTTCCGAGTGCTGCTCTCAAAAAAATAAAATAAAAAGGAAGCATTAAATAATTCAGATGTCATTGAAGAAAAATTGGAGGACTTGTTGGGCAAATATCAAAGCAATCTAAATCTAGTGTGTATAGAAGACATATCAGGCCACAGGGAAGGCATGGTTATTATTTTGCAAAGATTTTGCTGGCACTGCAAAGTTAGAGACATCGTGGACTGTGAAATGAGTTGTCTTCTACTTTAAAATGCTACACTCCTTCCCCACCAATTTCCATTTTTACCTATAATATTAAATATTTCCATCTGAGTCATTTAAAAAAATCATTTCAAACCATTCAGTTTAAAGTGAGTGGAGGGCAAAACTCTAGGATTTGTAAAGACTGGGAAAGTTGCACAATCAACTACAGTGTAGTAGTTGAATAGCTGTGTAATCTTCTATGATAATGCTAATGTAAATGAAGTATTTTTTCATAGCTCTGCAGTAAAAATCACAATCCAAGCCTCCTTAATAGGATTGCAGCATGAAAACCGATCAGGCAGTATATATGCGAAACTGTTGAAATGCTTGATGATCATTTCAGCAATATATCAAAAAACAGCAGCAAATATGGTATGTCATTTTGCATGCATACTTTTTTTATTTCACAAAAAATACATTTTCTTTGTATTGTCAGGCAGTAACAAGTCACACCTAAAAACTGTCAGTTCATCAAATGTTAATCAAGGTGGCCAATTGAAACATTCACACTTGCCTCAAACAGTCAAGAGTTCCACAGATATATAAGCCCCACTTGCCTAGTTTTCAACAGAGCTCTCAATCTCTGAGAATGCCTGCCATAGATGCAGGCAAAATGTCAGGAAAGAATGCTTCTAGAACATGGCCATACAGCCAAAAAAACCTACAGCAACCCACTACATGTTCTTTATTTTTATAAGTCTGTGTGGAATTCACAGAGACATTTTAAAAATAATAATAATAATAATACACTTTATTTATATGCTGCTCTTCTCACCCTGAAGGGGACTCAGAGCGGATTACATCACACATATGGCAGACAGTCCCTGCCAGTTCCACATACAATTACATACAATATACAACATATAACAAGTACAATTTTAGAAGGATTTTTCTTCGGGCTGCATCACAGAGTGCATCACAGTGTGTGATTGCTTCATTACGTCACAAGGTGGTGCTGTTGCTTCATCCTCATGATGGAGAGCCTCCGTTTTTTCCCCGCATTCCACCTTCGGATAGCCAATCTTACTTATTTAGGCGTTGTAAGTCCTTCTTTGAAAAAATTCTTCCCCGCTTGGCGGTTCCCAGTTTTTTATCTAATCACAGCTGGGCTGTTTTCAAACTGTTGGGTGAACAGTGGACACGGATCACAGCTGGGTGTCCAAACCAGCCCGGGATTCAAACCAGCAATCTTCAGATCTTCAGATTGCCAGCACAGCTGTTGCTACCGCTGTGCTATCTTTCCAGCCCCAAAAATCTGATAACAGAATATTTATTTATTTAAAACATTTATATTCCACCCTTCATAGAGGACTCAGAGCGGAGCACAGCATATATACGGCAAACATTCAACGCCGGAACATAAAACCATCAATATATGCAAGCATTAAAATCACTTATATCCACGTTTAAAGTTGAATAGTCTCAGACAAGACCAGTTTGGTCACATCTGTCCCAAGTCCTTTGCTTCAACAACAACAAAAGCATATTGAATCATTATTCTGATAAGCAGCTCTAGTGCTGTAGTTCAAAGATGTAAACTATAGCTCTTTGGCAAAAAAGGATAAAGACCCCACAAAACTACAAATCCATGGTTCTATAGGATGCTGGAAGAGACATGCTAAGGATCTCTTCACATGGGGTCAAATTCAGCGGTGGTGATAGGTCTTTTCTACTTTCACCACAGAGCTCGCCAGCTCCCATCACACATTGGAAAAGTACTTCTAGGGTGGCTCCATGGCTGAACTGTTGCAAAAATACTGCCACAACAAGATGAGTTGAGCCAGCTTACTGAGGCTTCTCCTAATGTGATGAGGTAGGGGAGGGGGAGTGGGGACAATGTAGGGCATGGGGCGACAGGTCCTCACACCCACTGGGTGGATGCTGCCACGATCAGTGCACTCCATGGCAATATCGGTGGTTCTGGCAGCACATGTGAAGAGGTCCTAAGTCTGGATTTCTTTTTTAAGCCAAGTATTTATGGTCTCCACGGGCCCATCCAACTCTATGAATCTCTCATCTTTCTGGTGTATTATCAAAGTGTGAACTGAAGAGTCAGCAATTCAAATTCCACTTTATCAACAAGATAATTGAATGCTTTACCTCTTGGAGTATATATACACACGACACTGATGTAGTAGCTTGAATCTATTTCAACTGGCAGGGCTCCATCTTATGTCATCCTATGATTTGTGGGTTGGTGGGGTTCTGAACATTTTCAGCTATAGAACTCAAGTACACTCTCCTTAATGACAATAATAGAGTTCTCTAGTAGAAATTCCTGAGTTATTAAACAAATTACAAATCCCCAGATTCCTCGAATAGAGCTATGACAGTAGAGGTAGAATAAAAACATCTTTTCTTACAATCATTATGAGAATAGGGTGTTCAAAGTTCTACTCTATACAGGACAATTTTGATCGAATCCATTTTCAGTTTTGTATCTGAAACAAAATGTTGACATCTCAGTCTTATTTTTAAAGCAAAACAGTTATACAGGGCCTCAATTCAAATAGTATTTTGAATCCTGATAATACTATCATTTCTCCATTTCCACTTCAAAACATTGTCTCACTTGCTGTTTCACCCAGAGTGTCGCGATCAGATGCCACTCAAAAGAGCCAGGTCAGATAAAAGCAACAAACAAAGTTTATTTACCATTCTTCTGTGCCTTCAGTGCACAAAAAGAGAACAAAAATAATGCTTAAAGGCAGCATAAACACACAAAAGTCCCAATCCTGGAGAAAACAAAACCAAATCTTCATCAATTGACACCCAAAACTATCTAACTAAAGAAGAGAATGCTTGCAAAAGCTCCAAATGCTGCAGCAGCCGAAATGTAGTCAAAGAGGCAGTCCAAAAGTTGTTCACCAGATGTCAGTCAAGGGAGGCAGCAGAGCAGGAATGTGGAAACTGGAATCCCAGGAACACGAGGAAGGAGGTCCACACAGGAACATTCGGAAGTTCTGTCTTCCAAAACCCAAGCCATGCCAAGGGAACACACGGCAGCAGCAAGTTCAGTATATATCACGAAATACCCAGGCCAGGAATCAGCATCAGAAGAGAAACACAGAGAACTTCACTCAGCAACACTTTGCCCCCCCAAAGTCTAGGGGCCAAGCGTCCTCCTTATATCCTACAAACAATTAGCCACCGCTCTTAATTTGATGACTCCCCACGATCATCCTGAGCAGCTGCGATTGCATCTCCAGCTGTTGATCCTTGATTTTCCCTCCACTGGTGCCATCTCCTGTCCATACTTAGCGTTTTCCAGTCAGTTTCTCCCACAGACCCCTCAGGCCACTCACTATCACTGCTGAACCTGAAAAAGCTGTCTGAAGACATTGGAGCTTCACATACATTTTGCACTTCCTTTACCACAGTCCAGTCCAGCTCTTCCTCTGAATTGTCCCCTTCACTTTGACTCCCATCGTGTCCTGAAAATCCTGTCAGTGGATTCTCTAAGTCTTCTCTCATGCCCTCTGTCCAGATATCAGCCAGCAAGCTAACACCTTAAATCAAGAAACATTTACCTACAATCTACAAAGATACTTTCAGGGACACCTCAGCAAGCAAGAGTCCAAAAGTGGCAGGTTAAAACCAAGAACTGCAATCAATGGCTGAAACTGGATGAGAAACTCCCTCCTGGGTATGCAGAAGATTGGGCAACTTGGAAGGCATTGAACAGACTGTGCTCTGGCACCATGAGATGTAGAGCCAACCTTAAGAAATGGGGCTACATGTGAGTATGGATAAGAGCTAACCACAGATTACTTACTACAATGCAGTATGAGCCCTGCCACATGCACATGGAGGACCTCCTTACAGCTACACCAGAGGCACTCCATGTGGTCAGCTTTTGATCAAAGGAAATCTAGCATAATGTCAAGTTTTTAACTTTGTGGGTTTTTATACATTATAATGGTATTCATTATAACCGGGAATGTGGCGCAGCTGGCTAAGTGTCAGCTGCATAAGATCTCTCTGACCAGTAGGTCATGAGTTCGTGGCCTGCCCGGGTCAAGGTGGGTTCTCGACCTTAAGTGTAGCCTGCTGCTGACCTTTGCAGCCCAAAAGACAGTTACATTTGTCAAGTAGAAGTTAAAAAGGTACCACATTAAAGTGGGGAGGCAAATTTTGACTGATTTATGAGGCCATAAAGAATCGCTGAGGAATGCGGAAGAGACAACAAAGGGACTCTGGAAGGAAACACTGAGAGAGATGAGGAGTGTGCCAGCTCCCCCTGGTGGCCAGAAAGTTTGCCTCTGTTTGTCTATATATGTGTGTAATATGTCAAAATGTACTGTACTGTATTGTATTGTGATGTCACATGTTTATATGTCATACGTTGAACTGCAGGGATTGTCTGCAAGTATGTGTACTGTAATCCGCTCTGAGTCCCCTTCGGGGTGAGAAGAGCGGAATATAAATAAAGTCAATAAATGAATAAATATTCTCAATTTGCTTCTGACATGATAAATAAATAAAACTGTTTTATTCTGAAATTGTTTTAGATTATTTATTGCTCCCAAATTCCATCGTAATGTGTGGGTTATAAATATTTAAATCAGCCAATAAGAACTCCAACAAGTAATGTAGTAAGTTACTTGGAAAGTTACTAATTGCCTTTTGAAAGTACATTTCCAAGTTTTGGTCAGTCTCCATACAAGAGGGTGATAAAAGCAGAGAAGGGAGAAGACTGCCATGCTTCTCCTCCTCATATGCTGATATAACATGCCTTTTGAATGACTGAATAGGGCTCAGGTGACACATTTAAATTGCACTATATCTCTCAACGTGCACATATAATAGTGATTGAGATAAAAGCACACCATGTAATTCTTTGTAATTAGTGTGGCAAAATTCCAATCTACTTTTCTTCCAGCCAAGGAAATTGCTTCTACGTGCATTTTATCTTCATGCAGTTCTCTTTGTTCACATTCATTTGCAGCGATTCACTGCATAATCCCCAGCAATATTAAAATGGCAATCATCAATATCAAATCATAACATTTGTTCGAAACGATACCTTCCTGTCGATATTGTGGTATTGGGGCAAGATAGATCAATTGATGTTGCAATCATTTATTTTCAGTATGATTCTTTTGTTCGTCAAATTGCCACATGACTACATTCTAGTAGGAAAAAGTGGTTTTAACAAGCCAAGAAGATTTGCTGACTTCTTGATAGCAGAACAGCTCAGAAAGGCTTGAACTTGGAGTCTTGTTAAAGCTGCTAACATATGTGATTCCAGTTCCAGTTATTAAGATAGGTCAGAGCCACTATATATTCAGTGAAAACCAGAAATCTATGCCAAGCATAGACAGTGTGATATTATTTCCATGTTCCATTCTCAGTTATAATTAAAAAATGTACAATCTCCTGTACAATCTCAATATAAATCTCATTCAAAATTAAGTTTACTAATAACTAATATAAGATTAGTGCAGGATAATATATTGATCCCTCACCAACCAAACATCCACAAATATTCTATCCTCTCTTACAATGTATTGAATACACAGCATTTTAATTTTGCTTTTATTGTTTTCTAGTAACATTTCACACAATTTGGACATTTGTAATAGGGATTGCCCAAGACATTTTGCTTCCTAAGGCAAATAACAAGTTGGCATTTCTTTCAATTCCATATATAGTGAGATAAAGACTGTCCATCCGTGATATAAACAAAGAAAGAAAGCAGAATTTGAGACAATGTTTTCATACCAATTTGATTTCTCTACTATTTTTTGTGAGGAACTGTGGTTATCTGTCAACTAATGCTTCTTATCTTCTTTCCTGATTTGGGGGAAAGTGTCATGCCCCAGGTTGACTCCATAGCTAAGTCAGATAGAAGCCATGTTAAACCAAAGATGTCAGTCAGGTCTGAAAGAGAACCTTTGCAGAGGCTTTCGCGTCAACCAGCGGTCAAGGCCAGACGCAGCCTTCTTTCTTTCCAACCTGATAAGAAGCGCTGGGAAAGCAGGGCCTCACTTTCTCCCTCGTCTCCAGGTGCAGCTACTAATGAGCTGACATATTTAACTTCCCCGAGAGGCTTGGGAAAATCAAGCCCACAAACTGTTCCTGGGAAGGAGTTGCGCCGAAGTCAATGCCGTCGGGGCCAAAACAATGAGGAACCTATTTAAGTTGGTTCCCGTTGGCGCTCGGGATCTCGCGCCAACATTCGGCTTCCATTGCCAAGCTCCACGGAACCCAAGTTCAGGACCAGGCTGCCGAGCCTCCATGTCATCGTACTCAAGTACTCAGCCAAACCATTGTTTAGCAAGGACTTATCCCGGATTTTAGCCCATTGGGGTTTCAAGACTATTTCTTCATTTACTGGATTGTTGAACTCTTTAAAGACTATTGCCTTGCAATACCTGGATGCTGGGTGCATCAGTGGACTATATTTTATCTCTTTCCTTCTTTTTACATATTCTAAATAAAGCATTTAATCACGGCTGCTTTGTGGTGGTTTACTGAGGGATCCTCCAGGTCTAGGTTGCAACAGAAAACAAGCAAGGGAGAATGGAGAAAGAAAGCCTTTGGCTTGGAACAGTTTTTTTATATAGAACAGAACTACCGTTTTCTGCCCCATCTTTTTCACACCTTTTAACAGGGATTTTCACATGCTCTTCTATTAGCATTACTATAATATTTCATTCTCAGAGGTTCATACAGAATTGCAATCTTACTCTCCTATTTATTTATTTATTTATATTATTTCAAACATTTATACCCCGTCCTTCTCTACCCCCGAGAGAGAGACTCAGGGCGGTTTGATTCAACGACCAACAGCCCAGTCCAGAGCCTGTCCATAGTCAACAATTCAATGCTAGCAACATACAAAACATTACAGTAAAAACATTACACAGCAAATAAAACATTAAGTTAAAATCAATTTAAAACATTATTATTAACCATATAGCCATATCTGAGTTTGATTCAACGACCAACAGCCCAGTCCAGAGCCTGTCCATAGTCCAATCTAAAAACATTGTAATTATTATCAAATCTGCTGTCCAAATGCCTGGTCCCAAAACCATGTCTTGAGCTTCTTCCTGAAGGAAAGGAGGGATGGAGCTGACCTAATTTAGCTGGGAAGGGCATTCCACAGGTTGGAGGGGCACCAGTGAGAAGGCCCTGTCTCTCATCCCCACCAAACGCATTCAGATGATCTTAAACTCTGAGGCAGGACATAGAGGGAGATATGTTTGGACAGGTAAGCTGGGATGGAACTGTATAGGGCTTTGAATTGAGCTTGGAAGTGGGCCAGCAGCCAGTGGAGCTGACACAACAGGGGTGGTATGCTCCCTGTATGTTGCTCCAGTGATTAATCTGGCTGCCGCCCATTGCACAAGTTGGAGTTTCTGAACTTCTTCAAAGGCAACCCCACATAGAGTGCACTGCAGTAATCTATTCGGGATATAACAAGGGCATAGACCACCATGGCCAGATCAGACTTCACAAGGTATGGGCACAGCTGGTGCACTAGTTTTAACTGTGCCAAAGCTCCCTTGGCCACTGCTGAGACTTGGGGTTCCAGGCTCAGTGATGAATCCAGGATCACTTCCAAGCTGTGAACCTAAGTCTTCAGAGGAAGTATAACACCATCCAATACAGACTGTAACCCTATGCCCTGTTCAACCTTTCGACTGACCAGGATGACCTCTGTCTTGTCTGGATTCAATTTCAATTTGTTAGCCCTACATCTTCATAAACATATCAAGTTCATGTAAAAAGCTTGAACTTAAAACAGTTTGGTCAATACATACAGTGAATCAGAAAATCCTTTGAACCGAGCCCAGTTTTTACATGTTTCCACGTGGATAATCATAGAAGGCACTTACATATTATGAGGAACTGCCTTATCCCGTATGTTCCCCCGAGATCACTACGCTCAGAGGAGCAAAACCTGCTAACGGTACCATCAGTCTGTGCCTGTCACCTTTTTTTAAAAAAAAAGTTTTATTGAGTTTTCCAAAATATTAAAAATAACAATACACACCACACAACACAAAACAAACATGGCATATGATAACACGTTGGTGCCTGTCACCTTTCCATAACAAGGCAATGAGCTTTTTCAGTAGCGGCCCCGGTATTGTGGAACACACTTCCGGATGACGTTCGTGCGATTACAGAACCCATTCCTTTCCAGAGGGCATGCAAGACCACTCTTTTCAGACTTGCCTTCAATTGAAGCCCGGATATTTAATCTGACTGTCTGACCACTGTTTTATATGAATTTTATGTAATTTTAAATTTTTTATGTACACTGTTGTTTTATGTATGTTATGTGAACCACCCCGAGCCTGCAGGGAGGAGCGGTATACAAAATCGAACAAATAAAGTATTCTATCTTTGTTTGTGTAATAGAATTTTCCATGGCAAAAACAAGAAGCAAATGGAGGATAGTAGTGGAAAGATACAGAAAGCTTACAAATAGAAGATAACACCTAGAACTCCTGAAAAATGTTGTGATGATTAGAATAGTCACACTGAAATAAGAGAATTAATCATCATTGTCATAAACCAAGTGATGAAAAGAGATCCCATATCTTTAAAAAAGCAGAACAAGTGAAAAGGATATAGGGGTCTTAGTAGACCACAAGTTAAACATGAGTCAATGGTATAGTTTGGCAATCAAAAATACCAAGTACAATTTTCGGCTGAATCTAGAGTATTCCGATAAAAACAAATGATACTGCTACTATATTCTGCTTTGGTCAGAACCTACCTGAAATACCTCATCCAATTCTGAACACCACCATTCAAAAAGTATATTGACAAGCTGTGATGTGTCCAGATAAGCAAAACAAAGAGGATTAAATATCTGCAAACCAAGTTCTATGAAGTATGACATAGGGAGTTAGGTATGCTTGGCTTCAAAATGAAGAATAAAGAAGTGGCACAAAAGCTACCTTTAAATATCTGAAAGGATGTCATGTAGTGGATGGAGCAACCTTGTTTTCTGTGCTCCAGAAACTTGAACATGAACCAATGGTTTCAAATTACAACAAAAGAGATTCTTTCTGATCATTAGGAAAAACCTTTGTAAAAGGTATTGTTGAAGGCTTTCATGACTAGAATCACTGGGTTGTTGTAGGTTTTTCAGGCTATATTATTTACTACATGGTCATCTAGAAGCATTTTCTCCTGACGTTTCACCTGCATCTATGGCAGGCATCCTCAGAGGTTGTGAGGTCTGTTGGAAACTAGGACATTTGGGTTTATATATCTGTGGAAGCTCCAGGGTGGGAGAAAGAACTCTTGTCTGTTGGAGCTAGGTGTGAATGTTTCAATTGGCCACCTTGATTAGCATTTGATGGCCTGACAGTTTTTAGATGTGGCTTGTTACTTCCTGGTGGAATCCTTGGTTGAGAGGTGATTAGCTACCCCTGATTGTTTCTTGTCTGGAGTCCCCCTGTGTTTCCTAGTTTCCAACAGACCTCACAGTCTCTGAGGAAACCTGTCATAGATGCAGGTGAAACATCCGGAGAGAATGCTTCTAGAACATGGCCACACAGCCTGAAAAACCTACAACAACCTTTTGTAAAAAGGTTCAGCAGTGAAACAGACTGCCTCAAAAGATGGTTGACACACAACTCAGAAGTCTTTGAAATGAGGTTGGTTGTACATTACTCGGGAGTGCTTTGATTGTGCAGTCCAGCATAGGAGGGGAGTTACAATACATGGCTCAGCGGAACTAATTAAGCATGACTAAGTTGGATACAAGTTATTGTATAGGCACATATACACCTTAGGAGTATTTTCTAAGATTTCTTGAGAAGATCTAGGAAGCTAATATCTCCTGGGAACTAGGCAATTTTTAGTTTTAATTAATTGAAGGTTTTCCCATTGCACACTTCATACAGAACACACATTTGAGTGCAAACAACAAAAAAAAACCCTTGAGTGACGGAACCTCATGTTGCTGACACATTCAAAAATGTTGATATGGATCCTTAAATATTCCTAAAGCCTATGCGGTACAATGAGCTTCATCATAGAGCAGGACTGTTCAACTGGCGGCCCGCAGGCCATATACGGCCCCCAGCCCCTTCCCCACGGCCCCCTACCCTCCTGCAAGATATCTGCTTTTTAAGATTAAAAAAAATTTAAATATTTTTTTGAATATTTTTTTGAATATTTTTTTGAATATTTTTTATTTATTTTTTCGCAGCGGGGGGGTGAGGGGCGGGGCGGGAGGAGGAGCAGGCTCCCTTCCTCCTCCTCCTACTTCCCTCCCTCCCCCCTCTCCCTCCCTCCCTCTCTCTCTCTTTCCCCCTTTCATTCCTTCCCCCTTCCACCACCTGAACAAAAGAAGGAAGGAGAGAGTGCACCAAGCGAGAGGGGGGCATGGCCAGAGTGTTTGGAGCACTTATGGCAGAAGGAGGTAGGACTGGATGGCCCTTGGGGTACTCATCCTTTCCGGCTTCCTCCTCTTCTGAGGATTCCTGCCAAGTTTGGTCCTGATCCATCATTATTTGAGTCCACAGTGGGGGAGAACTACAACTCCCAAACTCAAGGTTCAGTACTTTCTGTTGCTCTCATGAGAGTTTAGGTTTGATTCAACATGGCTGAGGAATGCTTTGATTGTGTTTTCCCCTTATGGCAGAAGGAGGTAGGACTGGATGGCCCTTGGAGGTCTCCTATTCTAGGAACCCATTGTAATTATTATTATTATTATCATCATCATCATCATCAGAGGCTGAATGGTCATCTGTGAGGAATGCTTTGATTGTATTTTCCCCTTATGGCAGAAGGAGATTGGACTGGATGGCCCTGGATGGCCCTTGGAGGTCTCCTACTCCAGGAACCTGTTGTTGTTGTTGTTGTTGTTATTATTAGCAGAGGCAGAATGAATATTATACCTTGTCATTCAGGGTTATAGGCCTGTGTGGAAGGGCCCTGGCTTCTTATTTGACTTCTTTTCCACACATCTGAATAAAATCCCATGTTATTTGCTTTAAACCAGATTATCTGAGTGTGGACTCCGATAATCCAGTTCAAAGCAGGTATTCTGGGTTATATGGCTGTGTGGAAGGGCCCTGAGTCCACACTGCAATATAATCCAATTCAAAGCAGGTTTTGTGGGGTTTCCTGCCTGGATATTCTGAGTTATATGGCTGTGTGAAGGGCCCTGAGTCCACACTGCAATATAATCCAGTTCAAAGCAGGGACTGGGATTTGAGACTGGGATTTTGGTGTTCATCTCTATCTCCAAGTCAAAGCCCCAGTGTCCTCCACAGACACCTTCAAGGTGGGGGGAGAGGGCGGAGCTGGGGAGGGGGCGGAGCTGGGGAGGGGGTGGAGCTGGGGGCGGGGAAGGGGTGGAGCCAGGGAGGGGCAGAGCCAGGGGCGGAGGCAGAACCTTCGGCCCCCCAGGTCATCAGTAACCGGAATTCCGGCCACAGGTCTGGTAGAAGTTGGACAGCCCTGTCATAGAGCAATGGAAGATCTGGGTTACTGCTGTAAGATCCCTAACATGAGTAAGTAATGTCATTAATTTACTGTGGCATACAACTATTCCAACTAAGAGGTCCCTGTGAGCGTTGTTCAGTGCAATCATATCCTGACACAGCCTGAGTAAAACACATTTCAGTTGACTGAACTGATCCACATGCTCACTCCATTTAAATTAATGGGACTGTCAGGGAACACTGCGTGTATTAGAGCACATCCTTCCATTACCCACTGGTTGATTGAGATAAATGCCAACACATTGGTTGGCCTAAGGTCATTTGGCCTTAGAATCAAAACATGTAGCAGACATTTGCCTAGTCTAGCAAAGACATGGGAGAAAAGAAGATTAAACTCATAGATTTCTTCTAAAAACAGAATTTTCTAGAAATCAGAGGAATTTGTTGTGTGTATGCGGTTTTCTAGGGAGAAGATGTAACATAACATGGTTGGCAAGCTATGAGGGTTGAATGAAAAGTAATGCCTCCACCTTTGTAACTACTCAACAGATGGGAGTACTGGTATGTGACAGGTACTGGCTTATTCAGTAGACTCTCCTCTACAGTTCTATTTTGGCAGGAAGCCATAGCATTGAATGGTTGTGTTGTTAAAGTGTGAAGTATGGAACCCCGTGCAGATGGTCAGTCAATGTGACTTAAGCAACGTGCAGTCATTGAATTCTTGACAGCAGAAGGTGTCACCCCAAAAGAAATTCATCAGAGAATGCAAGCTGTTTATGGTGATTGTGTTGATGTGAGTACTGTGCAACATTGGGCGAGTAAGTTTAAAGATGTTGAGGTGGGAACATCTGACTTGCGTGACAAACAAAGAGTTGTGACAGCAACCCCCGAGTTTCACAAACAAAAGGTTGACAGATTGATTCAGGACAATCGTCGTATCACTCAGAGAGAAATTTCAAGCATAATTGGCATTTCACAAGAACGTGAGGGTCACATTATTGCTTTGCTAGGATATTGGAAGATCTGTGCACAATGGGTTGCGGAAACAGAGTGTCAACTTCTTCCATGACGGCTTCAGAAAACTTGTTCATCATTTATTTATTTATTTATTTATTTCTCACGTTTCTATACCGCCCCTCTCAGCCCCAAGGCGACTCAGGATGGTTTACACAGGCAGTCTCTGCCCTCAATACAACACAAGCAAAAAGGCAACTCCCCCCAAAAAAACCATATAATAACAAATTAACAATTAAAAACATACAATTGCAGTCTCAGCGTCATATTGAAATCAGTTTCCATCGCATCGTCGTCATTCCATATATCTCATTAAGCCTTATATTTCATCAGCAAATGCCTGCTCAAATAGCCAAGTCTTGACTTTCTTGCGAAATGTCAGGAGGGAGGGGGCCGATCTGATGTCTTTAGGGAGGGTGTTCCAAAGCCGAGGAGCCACCACTGAATAGGCCCTGTCTCTCGTCCCTGCCAGTCGCGCCTGCGAAGAAGGCGGGACCGAGAGCTGGGTGTGACAACCCCTTGTTGACCGGCCCCAGACTGGACAATCTTTCGGAATCCAAACCGCTAACCCTAAATGCAAGGGGGCCTCGAAGTTACCTCAGCAACTTCTGTCTTATGGCAGGGTAGACTATCTTCCCCACTAACCATTGAATTGCAGGGACTTTAAATTTCTCAGTAACCACTTGACCACACTGCCACCATTTGTCTGTTTGACCACTGACCTTGAGGGCCACCACCAATAAAAGAACTAACAGAGGTGTTTTTCTTTTAAGATGTAAATAATTTATTATGACACAAATGGGTACAAATCTTGATTGGTTTTATACTTCCTCAGAGGCACAAACTTATTCTGTTACACAAAACACAACTGGGGTTATACTATAGGGTTCCCACTAACCCTCTATAGACCTCTGGACTCTTCCATCTTTAACTAGGGTCTCTACACCCATAAAACTGGACTGCTCTCTTGCAGACCCTAAGACTAACTAAAGACTGAACTGTTCTCTTACAGTCCTTAAGACCAACTAACTCAAAACAAACTCCTCCCCTCTCATGGCAGTTGGCTTCCAACCGCTCTTTACCAACTGTAAAATTCATACCTTGAACATTCTAAAAGGCTCTGGCCCTGGTTGCTATGGCGACAGCTCTTCAGAGCTTCTGCCAAGCCTCCCTTCTGTCTCACCCACATCAACAATTCATAGGATATTCCTTTGAACTACACAAAACAACATACATTTAACATATGTTATACAACATTTACACACCAATAATCGACATCATTACACTGGGCCTCTCCAGATGATCTTAAACATCATTCACAGAAATGTATTCTATTGTGTGGTGATTATGTGGAAAAGCGAATATTAGTAGTTAAAGAGCACCTTCTAAGGATTATTTCAGCATTTGATTTATTAAAATATTCCCATCCAAACCCAAGTAACAAAGGTGGAGGCATTACTTTTAATTCAACCCTCGTACTTCATCCCCAGTGGGTACACCATCACTGATGCTAAATAATTTTTAAAAGTTTTAGTACTTTATCACACAAACATGCTATTCCATTATAGAGGTATAATCATTGATAGTGGGTCTATACCTGGTTGAGTACCTCTGATATTGTATCTCTTTTCAATAGCACAATTGTACTGATTTGCCAATTTGTGGTCTTGTGATTGCAGTTCCACACATCTTACTGCACTACGGACCTTCCTTTATTGTTATTATTTGTACAATTGAGAAATTTCAGCATCTCAAAACAAAAAAGGCAAATATAACTATTGAAATATCGAAGAAATGAAAACTATCCAGTTTCAGAGTAGTGATGGAAATGGAAGAGAGGAGAACAATACCACACCAGATATCACTGTACTGCTGACATGTCTGCACAGAAGCATAAGGAACCATCAAAACATGGAATCAGGAAGTTGTAATTTGGTGAGTTACTAATATTTTTTTGGGCAGAGAAGACTAAAGGCGTTATAAAATGACAACTTCCATGAAGCGAAGATCGGTTATCTCAAACTGTGGAGAACTGACCATCCCCACTCTCTTCCTTCTGACCACTGTGGCAGGGCTGACTATCCCACCGCTGCCACCAATTTAATGTGAGGGATCTTTTTTATTTCAAACTGTGGAGGTTTATCTCTTTTTCCGCTGCCCCCATTAGGGATACTCTGTTTCCTTTCTTATTTATGGACTGAGACACCTTGAGGCAAATGTGTATGAACAAAGAACAAAGATGTTTATTGTGATATCTTGTGTGAGGTCATAGGCACTTGAGCGTAACAGTTGCAATGTTGATTTGGAGCTTGTGGTTACTTTACAGGACAGTCCAATGCTTAGTTACAATAAAACTCGTTTAATACTTTAACAGACTTCTTTGAAATAGAACTCCTTTACTTAGGATCTATCTGTTCTCCACTTTAGCTATTCTCCTTAATTGTCGCCCTCTAGGCCCTTGGGACTTGACCTCCCTGGATAAACCACACAGCAGCTGAGGTACAACGGGTTTTATTGAGAATAAAAGGTATAGGAAAGTGTTTGGAAGCAATTCTATAAGGCCTCCAAATAGCAGCAACTAACAGGAGTCAGCGGAGAGTATATAATTCTATAAGGCCTCCAAATAGCAGCAACGGGAATCCAAGCGGATAAGTTCAGGAAACAAACCGGATGCAAAGGAAAGTCTCTTAAGGGTTCCCAGGTGGGTTAAAATGGCAAGGAAGGTTTTCTTGTAAGCAACAGAGTTCAGTAGCTTGTAAAGTCTTTGCAGGAACAACACAGGAACGTGGCACTGGGCAGGATCAAGTCAGCCCGCGGCTGGCTGGCACAGGCTTCTGGAAGGCCCAACGTGGCCTCTCTCACAGAAGCATCCTCCAAACACAAAGTTGGTACGAGATACCCCCAATGGGCTTCTCTGGGCAGTTATAGTGTCCAGTGGCTTTGATCTACAGTACATGCGTCGAGTATCAAAGTTCCATGATTGATGAGTGTCTATATGTTTAGCTACCTCAGTCTCTCCGGAATGCATAACTCGTTAGCAGCTCGTAGCTGGCAAAAGGGAGCCAGACTCGAAGCTCTCCGCTTATCAGGGGAAGCTCGTTTGAATAACCTTGGCCTATCCATGTTGTGCATTCAGTACCTGATTCACACGGGAAAGGCAAAGGGGCCCAGAGGGAATCTCTGGAGTGAAACAAGCTGGCTTGGAAAGTTCTCTGCAGCCGGCATGGCTGAAGTCTTGCTCAAGCAAAACTGATGCCTGAGGCCCTTGAGGTGTGACATTAATAGGTATCTGAATTCTCTCTCCTTCTAACTAGACGGCTTCACTAAACTTATTCTCTCCCTCGCCCAACTGTCGTTTATTTAAAATCCTGGGTCTAACTGTCTCTTCTAACTCTCAGATCCAAACTGTTCCTCTGTCAGAGCCTAACTGCCTTTTTGAATTTAAGACGCACACTTTTTTCCTCTTTCCTTGGCCTAAGCTCCGCCCACTGGCTTCTAGCCAGTCACCAGGGTTCTCTGCACCTCCCCCAGGCTGCTTCTAAGCTCAGCCCTCTCTGGGAAATACCTACTCTAAAGTGGCCATTCTCTTCAAACAGCACTCAAAATGGCCGCCATATTAAACTGGGCTTCATTCCTGAGCTTATCATGGTCTAAAAAACAGGCAGTTCGTCACACCATAACACTGAATCATGGCAGTTAAAGAGATGTCAAACTGCAACAATACTATTAGATGAACGTTAGAAGCATAAGCTCTACTCATTTGTGATGGGATATGTTAATTTCTTTTCTGTACTGTTATTTTATACTTTTGCATATCCTGGCATTTCTCAAAGCTGATGATGGCTCCCACTTTGTGTGTTGGCGGTGATTTATTCCCTACCTCTCAATCCATACTTGAAAAATGCATTTCCTATTAGTATATAGGATAATAAACCAAGTACAGTTTTTAAAAACTATGAATTTTCATGGCTTCCCTCTGAGAGAAGTAGCTTTCTTAAGCTGCTTGTGAAATTCAGAGAACACCGCATGAGGTAAAGGTTAGAACAGCCATTCATAAATTACGGAGTATTTGAATTTCAAAAGCTGATGTACTAAAGTACTAATCTCCTCCCTGTTCCCTGATTATAAGTGTCATTTTGTTATGTCAGCATTTCAGGGATTTTATTTTCTCTTTTTAATGAGGAACATGACAGTTTCTGTACTGCGTGAATACCTAAGGAATGAAAAGGCACAAGCTGGCTGATTAAGGCCCCAACCCTTACTCAGAAAAATTAGTGCTATGTTAATGAGCAGGACTTCTTGCAAGAGTAAAAAAATGCTCTAATGAATGAAGATAGGAGGTCATAGACCTCTGTTTAATGTCCTGATGGGCTCAGTATGGGAAAATCTGAATTTTTTGGTGTCTTTGCCAGACAGAATCTAGGAGTGTCACAGAAGGCATCATGGCTTATCTCCAGCCATGCTGCACAAACAGATTGGCCCAGTATGCTTTCAGTATCCCTAGTGAGTTCTGAGAGTGTCGTGGTGGAAAGGAGGTGTGAACCTAATGCAGCAAATGGAAAGAGAAAGAGGAGCACTCAGAGATCCCCATTGGGGAAGTGATTGCCACCTTGTTGCATGCTTTTTGACAAGTGAATGGAATGAAGAAAAGCTGAGTGGGGTCTCTGGTGCCTTCTTTCTTTCCTTCTTTTTTCCTTCCTTCCTTCATTTCTGAAATGAGCATACAGATAGTATGATTCTAATTTGCCTGAATCAATGATCATTTTTGTCCAAAAAATTATTTTAAGCAACATAGGCAGCTTAGGGAGATTTTACCAAGACAAAACTGAAAGATGGGGAAGAATTAAAGGCACTAAAGGATTTAGTGTTATTAAAGGACCACAAAAGGAGGATAAGGAGATCGCAGAGGAGCTAAAATAATTCATTCTCTGGTCTTCAGTACAGAAGTACAGCAGATATCAATGAATGAATTGATACTTCCATAGGCATCACATAAGCCGAAACAAATAGTAGTGAAGGAAATGGGACAAATGACTAAGTTCAGATAAAATTCATCTCAGTATTCTTGAAGAACTTGGTTATGAAATGGCCTTTAAAAATGCATTATTTGTATTTGCTTGTTTTATATTGCATTTATTATTTCTTTATAACATATCTACTTAATTAATCTGCTTTCCTCCCATACCCTAAATATTATTTGCTGTTGTTTTACATTAATGTTAAATGAAAAGCAGGTAGGAATCTTGAAAGCATCTGAATTATCAGTCCACGACAAGGAAATTTCCAATCAAAGTAAAACAGTGGAGGTTTCTCTTGTAACTAAAGTATACTCCAACCGGAGCCCAAACAATTCAAAACACTAATATGAATTATTTAAACATATATTATAGCATGTATGCAAGCAGCACTTAAATCCCTTTACATTTATAAATACATATATATTGCGCCGCTAGATATACAGTTTGGGGAGAATTTACTCCCAATAGCATACTCACGCCGGAGAGTCCCTTAGTAGAGCGTCCATGTGTATAGATTAAATCAAACAATAGTCCTTTTCCAAGTCCAAAAGGGGAACAATCAAAGTCCAAATCAAAGGAAATATGTAATATGATCCACGCGGTCGCTCCACACGGTCGAATTCGACTTTGATTGTTCCCCTTTTGGACTTGGAAAAGAGGACTATTGCTTGATTTAATCCATACGCGTGGATGCTCTACTAAGGGACTCTCCGGTGTGAGTAATTTCTCCCCAAACTGTATATCTAGCAGGGCAATATATATGTACTTATAAATGTAAAGGGATTTAAGTGCTGCTTGCAGTACATGCTATAATATATGTTTAAATAATTCATATTAGTGTTTTGAATTGTTTGGGCTCCGGTTGGAGTGTACTAAGGAAATTTCCAATGACAAGCTAGATCATCAAATGCTTAAATGGAAAAAGATGAATAATCAGGGAGAAGTCACCAGTAAGGACCTTATTTGACAGGGGAAACTGAGATGGACAGAGCCCCATGTCAGCTATCACATAAAGCCATGTGACTTCCAATGGAGGCCCTACCCCCAGTCAGGGTGAAAGTGTCACCTGCCATTTTCCCCACAACATGGGAGGCTTCCCATGTTATGTTGGCTCCAATGGAACAAGCACAGGGCCTCGCCAGGAGGGCGGCACTTATTTATTTATTTTATTTATTTCCGGCATTTTACCCTGCTCTTCTCAATGGAACAAGCATTCAGGGCCTGGTCCCGCCATGAATTCAGGAGGGATGGAATTGGGAAAGCATTGCCAAGAGGGAGCGGATGATCTTAAATTACGTGCAGAGATGGGCCAGCATAGCTTTTCACTCGGAAGTGGATAGGCAGCCTGACACTGCTCCCTCTCAGTTAGTAATTCTCAGCTAGTTGTAAAACTGTCTTCAAGTGAAGTGGGACACGGGATTCTCCTGGCCTTTGTGAGCTGAGGTCTTGTTGGTAATATTGCCGAGAGGGAGCTGCGTAAGCATACTATAGTCTGAGACACTTTGTGATGAGGTCTTGTTGGTAATAATAAGCATACTATATCTCACCGGCTGTCAGAATAATGCAAAAAAAGCTCCAACCCTCTTGAAATATACTGCCATGAATACCATTGTCAAATGTCTTCATTAATCTTTATCAGACCTAGATGACCAGTGCTTTAAAGAGACAGTGACAGCACAAAAGCAATGAGAAATACACTGCCAAGTCTGAACAGTCAGCCCTAGCTTTTAAAAACTTTTAAAAACATATTCGAAAACATCAAAACTATTTTAAAAGCATGTCATGTCTCTGCTTGTTCAGGATATTTATGAGGACATTGTTTAATATCTGATCAATCAAAATGTAGTGACACACTTAGATGTTATCTTTCATATCCTTGAGTATGATAACCCCACACAGTTTCCTGACACTTTTCATGGGACCACTGGGATTTGTTAACTAATAATTATTTCTTTTTGCCCTGGTCTTTTTGTCAGTAAGTATATATTAGTCTTTCTAGAGACACCAACAGCCCTCTTGCCTTATTGAGAAAAATGAGGTATCCTTCATGTGTTCAACATACTTCACAGCTTACTCGATTACAAGGAGACTTTTGCCTTGTATATTCTCACCTTTAGCACTGCACCTTGAAATGAAGGGACATATTTTATGGGTGTTGCCTTTTTGTGGGTATTCTCATTTTAAAAATCTCTCTTAGGCAACACAGTTTGTCTTCCATTTAATGGGACTTATTTGTGCAGGCAAGGTTAACCTTATCTTGAGACTCCAAGAAAACTATAAAGGAAGGTTTTATACTTTATTCCCTGTTATCAGTGCAGTGCAAAAACATCTATAAAAGGTGTTAAGATTACTGAGAGGAAAAGGCTGTCTAGACTATAGAGGAAAAAGAACAAAGTATGCAAGGCTATTTCATATTATTTATTTATTAACGATACCTTTACAGAACCCAATAATGCAAGTCGTTCTCTGGACTGCTAAGAATAAAAATGCATATTTTAACTTATTATGTTTGTATTCAAATGAATTGGAGCCAACATTTTGCATTTTTAGAACACAAAGTGATATAATATTATTATTAATAATAACAACAACTTAATTTTTGTACCCCGCTTTTGTACCCCGCTGAAGGGACTTGGGCCAGCTTACATACGGCACAATGTGCCTGGAACAACACATAAAATAAACACACAATACAATAAAAGATAAAAACCACTAGAATATAAAACAACGGTTTAAACTAAAAATAAATTTAAACAATTTGATCATCCCTGATTATTCGTCTTTTTTTAATTTAAGCATTTGGTGATCTACCTTGTCATTGGAAATTGTTGTAAACAGCAGAGTGCTCTAGACATCACATTCATAACAACAATAACAACAACAACAACAACACTTTTTATACTCACCACCATCTCCCCGAAGGGACTCGGGGTGGCTCACAAAGCACACAAAGGTGCAAACACACAAAATACAAGTACATAAACAATAACACAAAAGCTATAACAAACAACATATCATTATAAACCCCACTGGTTAAAAACCCAATAAAATGCAACAATAATTGGAGATTTCTAAATAAATTTTAAAGAGGAATATTTGGATTTAAGAACATTATGTTGTATATTGTGGGAGGCCATTAGTGTAAAATAATTTTATGCAGAAATGTTATATTTGTAAGTATGCATTGCTCTGTTCATTTGCAAATGCAGATCAGAACTTGATGGAAGTGCAAATGTTTTACAGGCTGAATACTCCCAGTCAATCTTTTCCATCTTCAGATAAAAAATAAGGTAGGAGGTGATTAGAGAAAAGCTTTATAGTCTGAAAATTCAGTTGCTAGTTTCTTAATTTCATTGTATGTGCCCTTCAACAAATTGATATTTTGTGTCTTCAGCATTTTGTGAGCAACTCCATCCATTGAAGTGAAAAATGAATGAAATTACTTTGCTTGGCATTAAAGGCAGTATTCTCATTAGGATCTTGCTGTTTTCTATTTTCTAATTACAAAAATGTGCTGATCAATTTGCTTCAGGTTAGATCCCATCTGAGGTCTGAATTTTCTCACTGAGGTGCATTCTCTTAATCCAAATGACCTCAATTTAAAAATAGAGGGAGGGAGGAATCATATCTGGTTTCACTTCTTAAAAATTGCTTTCCCTTTATGAAGACAAAATCAGTTTCCATACAATTCTTCTCTAAATTAAGAAAGTCTTATATCAGAAAAATTGCCACAGTGGCGCCCTAAATATCTATATGAAGAGGCAAAGCTGTTTGAATACAATGAAGCACATTTCTTTCCTAAGCCATTTGTAGGACTGGGTGATCCTTATGATCTCTTCCCACTCTATAGTTCTATGAAATGGAAAAGAACCGGATCATGTCTGATCTTAGAAGCTAAGCAGGGTCAGCTCTGGTTAGTACTTGTATGGGAGGATGCCAATGAATACTAGAGGAAGGAACTGACAAAACCACCTCTGAGTTGTGCTTGCTATATCTGGAGTTGCCATATGTCAACTGGTGCCTTGAAGATACTGTACATATACACACAAAACCCAGGAGTCCTCACTGCATCTAGTGGTGGTAAACTCTATCAGTCTGATATGCGTATTGTGTGAGGAAATAGTTGGGTTTCCTAAGGCTATTGTCAATCAGTGAGAACTACAGAAGGAATAAAACAGAACTACCTAACAACAAACAGGAATGCTTCTCTTTGGACTTTTTCTTTCAACATGGTATAGTCAAGCCAGCTTCAAGAACCTGCTCTCCGCTGCTAGTAAAAATTGAAACATGGTGTAAGGAACAGTCTCAAAAGTTTCATATTGGGTGCTATAGCTTGTGACACATGAGGTCTTAGTTCAAGATTCATTCAAAATCCACCTTCTTGTTCCTTGCTAGTTCTAAACTAACCAAACTGTTCTCTTACCAAACACTATTCCCAGAAGTGTGTTTCTCTATCAAAGCACAGTATAGACTTTATTATTTTACTAGGGATTGGGTCAGAGACTGAGGGCTTTTCGCACTATGATATTTACTAGGCATGAGAAAAAAGTTATGAAAATTAAAAGATTCGGAAGAAATTCGTAAGAAATGCTACTTTTGAGTATTTCCGCATCTGGAACGCCAACCAGGAAGTGGACGTTCTTTATAGAACTTCGGGGCCAGGATTTTCTTAAGTATCATTATTAGGTCGTAAGGGGGCACCCTCCTTCTTTCTCACCACCCTCCGCCTCCCTTGCCAATAAGTATTATGGCAAGGCAAGTCTAAACTCGCTCCTTCTTTGGCTGGAAGCCTGAAAAAATGTAAACAGAGAGGTTTACTCAGAAGTAAATCTGCAAAGAAGTAAACAGAGAGGTTTACTCATGAGTAAATCTGCAAAGGAGGGCACTTTGGATGAAGTGCCCTCCTTTGTGGATTTTACTGAGTAAACCTCTCTGTTACATTTATCCAGGCTTCCCTGCCCCTCCTGCCTGCCAGGATCTAAAGCATCAAAGAGTATTGGGGTAGTATACCTACATTCCATGCACATGCAATAATACAGCAGTAATAACAATGGGTATAAGAAGAGGTAAAATTCAAACCGAAGTATTCTGACTGTGGTCCCTCCTCAAGCGGTGCAAACTGCAAACAGGAGGCAGCCTCTCCCGGGAAAAGCCAAAAGCCCGGGCACAGCGTTTGCTTGCTGCAGAATCCCGGGCTCATAGAGAAGAGCCCGTTTGCACTGCTTGAGGAGGGACCAGAGTCAGAATACTTCGGTTTCAATTTTACCTCTTCTTATACCCATTGTTATTACTGCTGTATTATTGCATGTGCATGGAATGTAGGTATATACCAGTTGGATTACTTATAATATTTAGGCACTTACTCTATAAGTTAGCATTCATTCTATTATACATTAGGTTGGTTTCTCACAGGATCTAAAGCGTGCCAAGCCTTGATGCGCTTTAGATCCTGGCAGGGCAGGAGGAGTGGACCTCCCTGCCCCTTCTGCCTGCCAGGATCTAAAGCCTTGAAGAGGCTTCATGACAGGCCAACTTCAGCCCTCCAGGTGTTTTGGACTTCAACTCCCACCATTCCTCACAGCCTCAGGCCTCTTCCTTTTCCTCTCAGCCTGGGCAAACTTGGGCCCTCGCTCCCTCAGGATCGGGGTGAGAGAGAGGCAGCGAGGAGCAAGGGGGGGCTCCTCCTCCTTTTTTTGCTGCTTCCAAGAATAGAATACCCCCTCCCTCCCTCCTTCCCTCCCTCCTTCCTATTTGGAGAGTCACATCTAGAATTCAGTGTGATTTATTCAAGTTTTGGCCTACAACTCCCAGAAATCCCAGCCAATTTACCAGTTGTTAGGATTTCTGGGAGTTGTAGGCCAAAACCATCTGGAATGCGCATGCGCTGGCATACGAACTACTAACGAATTTCGTTAGTAATTACGTTACATTTTAGAAATTTTTGGAATTTTTTGTAAGTCTTTCTATTACTAATCAACCCCCCCATTAGATTTTTGATTTCCTATTTTTGGGTTCTAAACCATGCCTAATATTTACACATGCATAACTCCACAACAGGATTCCAGCACACTTTCCCCTCAATGTACCATTTCTTTATTCAGAGCTGTTAAACCAAGAACTGTGAGATTTTTTTCCACCTAGGAAAACTAATAACTTCCAGCATCTCTGTGAGGATCTTAATATACCATTGCAAACAATATAGCTAATAAACAATTCATTGCTCTGGTCATTCTTACACCTGCACAGATAGTTAGAAACAGTAATTACTTGATAACAACTTTAAAAATCTAATTATTATACCTTTTATCATACAAAGCAAGAATATTTATAACTTGTGTTCCAATCATATTCTAAATACATGACTTCTCATTTCATAATCTGTTTGCACCAAAGGTGCTATCTGGGATACTATTTTTAGGTCTATTTTGCAGAACGCAGCAATTGAGACAATCCCTGCTTCCTTGTGTAGCTGGCATGTTTTATGTCCTTTTTCCTTTTCCAATTCGGATTCAGGCAAGAAAGTCACATATACACAGAGCCTATTGTCTGGCTAGTAACTATTTCCGAGCTCTATTTAATTGACTCAGAACCCCTTTGAAGATTTTGTGGTGTTCCATCTTGATATCACTTGCCGAAAATGCATTGTGGCCCTTACCCTTTTTCTATGTGGTATCTTTTAAATGCAATTCCTGTTTTACATATTTCTTTTATCATTCTGTCTGCAGACTGTTGAGTATGTTTGGCTCACTTTTCATGTGGAGAAATTTATCAGGGCATTGACAATCAGCACCTATAAAGAAAGACATCAGAAGCTCACTGAACTCTAAGCGGCATCCTTTGGCTTATCCTTTGAATAATGAAGTAGAGGTAGCCAGGGTGGTGCAACTGTTGGACTAGAAGACCAGGGCTTAGATCCCGGCTAAACCATGAAGCCCAGTGGGTGACCTTGAGCAACTCACACTTGCACAGTCTTAGATAAAGGCAATGGCAAACCTTCCCTGAATATATCTTCCCAAGTAAACTCTATGATGAGGTTGCTGTTAAGTCTCCAAGCATTCTCTCTTCCTCTTGTTGTTAGAGCACTTGTGATTTAGATAGGATATAAATTCCTACATGTGAAACTCTTGTTTTTCTCACCAAAAGTCTCCCCATTTTTCTCTTCCTATCTAGTGTAATGCATCATCATAAATACTTTTTGTATCTTCAGATAATTAGATAATGTGACCCAGTAAATTTCCTACTATTATCAGTCATATAAATGTTCCCCCTTTCTAAGTATCTACTCAGTTTCCAGGCCTCAAATTCAGCCAGGTTTCACGTCTCTAGCAACAAAATGGAGAGTTAGGTATTAAATTGCTTTGTTTGTGGAATATTTTCATAATCTAGTTAAGATGTAGGCTTTTCATGCATATGCACATGCAAATGCATTTAGTAAACTTTTCAAAGTTTGTAACCTGACACTGTGTGCCTGTTGTTTATTTTTGAGTCTGTTTTGCTGTAGGGAAGCAATGTGAGATTGAGGTATGCTTTATCTGCTATTCTGCTAAAAGAAGGCTGATTCCTAACAGTTTTAGCTTTTATGTTTTTTGCAAACAAGGACTAACACCCCAGGGAACTCTAATTCACAACATTTCGAAAGGCAGATTGTGATACTGTAATCTCACTTGAACGTAATCAAGGTACTGCATGTGTTCCTGTGACAGATTTGAATCTCTAGAAATTAGCACAGTTAGAACGGTAGTTTTAACTGTGTAAATACACTCCTGGCCACTGTCAAAACCTGAGCATAGAGATGAAATCTGAGTCTAAGGACCTCATCACATTAAGTGCTCTAATGCGAGCAACAGCAGGGAGATTAGATGGAGATTGCAGTGAATCCCTGGGGCAGCAGGGGACTCTGTCATCCCACAGCACTGCCTTCCCATTACACATAGGAAAGCGTCTCTGTCCAGCTGTTCCCATGCTGGCAACGAGACCACAGGAAACCTCCCGTGTTCTCCTTGCTCCATTATATGATGCTTCCATCACAGTTCAGGTACAGAGTCCTTCTGGAAGAAGCTGTGTGTCATTCAATAGGATCCGGCATGCTCCATCCCTGAACTGTGCTGGTAGCATCCTAGGATGGTTAAGAAAGCCCATGTGATGAAGTAGTCGGAATGTGTTGCCTTCTGACTGACCAGGAGCATGTCTGTCTTATCTGAATTTTCAATTTATTTATTTATTTAAAACTTTTATACCCCGGCCTTCTCACCTCCGAAGAGGGACTCAGACTGGCAAACAGCAAGTATTCAATGCTAATATTTAAAATCTAAAAACATCATAAATTTACAATAAAACTTACAATAAAATACAATACAATAAATGCATTTAAAAAGCCTTTCGCCAAAGTAAAATCAAGTCAAACTTAATCCATATATTCAGTCCGTATCAAGTGGTTGGTGACTTTAGTCGCTTCGCAATCTCCTCCTTCATTCTGCGAAGGCCTCATTGCACAGCCACGTTTTCACCCGCTTCCTAAAAATCAGGAGTGAGGGGGCGGATCTAATTTCATTTGGGAGGGAATTCCACAGCCGGGGGGCCATCACAGAAAAGGTCCTATCCCTCATTCCCACCAGATGCGCCTGAGAAGGTGGTGGGACCGAGAGCAGAGCCTCTCCAGATGATCTTAGCACTCTTGACAGTTCATAGGGGAGAATACGTTCGGACAGGTAAACTGGGCCGGAACCGTATAGGGTTTTGTAGGTCAACACCAGCACTTTGAATTGTGCTCAGAAACTAATTGACAGCCAGTGGAGCTGGCTCAACAGGGGAGTTGTGTGCTCCCTGTACCCCACTCCCGTTAGTAGTCTGGCTTCTGCGCGCTGGACTAATTGCAGCTTCCGAGCAGTCTTCAGAGGCAACCCCATGTAGAGAGTGTTGCAGTAGTCTATACGGGACGTAACCAAAGCATGGGCCACCGTGGCCAAGTCTGACTTCCCAAGATACGGGCGCAGCCGGTGCACAAGCCTGAGCTGTGCAAAAGCTCTCCTGGCCACCGCCGAGACGCGGGGTTCCAGGCTCAATTTGTTTGCCTTCGTCATCCATTACTAACAACAGATACTGTATTAGGATCAAGACTGATTCCCTGAAGTTAACTGGAAAGAAGAGTGTCATCTGTATGAAGACAATAGTGAACTCCCAAATTCCAGATGACATCACCAAGCAGTTTCATGTAGATGTTCCACAGCATGGGAGATAAAAGTAGGACTTGATACTCCACAGACAACAACCAGAGGATGGAACAGAAATTCTGCAGCATCGCTTTCCGGGTTCTTTTGTGTTCTTTTTAAACATAATGTATTTTCATATACCAGATATGTTTCCCAAAACTAATTGTATCTCTCTCAAAAATAAAACAACTGACTTAAGATTCTGACAGTCTTGGATAGCAAAGCTGAGTTTACTATAAAGTGTAGAATAACATTTCCAACAGCAGCAGTACAGAATAGTTAACATATAACGAATAATAACTGCAGATTTAGCTCCAACCAATAAACAGTAAACAGACAAATGGGAGGAAAAATACATAATGAGATTTAAGTTTAGTTGACTAAAAGTTTGAGCTAATGTTTAGCTTCAAATAAATGTATTGGTTTTTATTTCCATATCCACTCTTCGAGGCATTGTATTCTATAACGAATTGCCCTGCATGCTTCATCCTGACTTACCCTTCCACAGCTTTTATCAATTGGGCAAGGAAATATGCAATATAGGCAAAATATTCTAAATTTTATCCAAGTAGGCAAGTCCTTAGTGCTTAGGTAGGGATTCTTAGGATGAAAGGAGGAAACAAGATTTTCTCAGCACTATTGCTTATCTCACATAGCCAGAGCTTCAACTAAGATGATTTTGGAAGTGTTGAGGGGCCCAAAAAGATTAGACAGACTGAAATAGACTAATGTAATGAAATGGATTAATATAAGTTTTGATTTCCTACCTCCACCACTTTACTGTGCATTAGTCAGTAACAATGTAACATGCCTGAGGTTTGCATATCATGAGCAGCCATAGCCCGGAAAGGGGTGTCAGAGAGGTAGAGAAAGGAGGGTTTTTTAATTTTAAAATTGATTTTTTTTCTTGCAAACCACAGCAGCTATGGATTTCATGAGTATTATTTCTCCCTGCAAGGCCAATAATCATAGCTGACAGTATGGTTCTAGTGGCAGAGATGTCTTTAAAAATTGCTTCTCATTTCTCTAGCAGCCCAGATTTAAGAAGCTAAATGCAGCACGGTAGCTAGTGTACCTGCATTGCATGCAACATGTCTTAGAACCACCCATCCTTATGGTGATTGGGAAATTAGGTAGCACAATGTCATAGAAATGTGTGTGTTGCTCACTTCCAAACCTGTTATGATTTGAGTGGCAAAAAAGTTTGACAGGTAAAACTTATAACCCCTAAAATGTGCGTCTCACAAAATTCTGTTCAAACTGGATCAAAGATGGCAATTTTCTGGTGAGAAAAGGCTGAAATTTTCCAGTTGTTCCCAAACCTCCATAAAATTTTGGGATATGAGCCTAAACATAAACATTTGATCAAAATGTGCTCATAAACATGCATTATTGATCAAAGACATACATTAAAATACAATATTAAATGTTTGTTCAAGAGTTAACTGGAAAAAGTGGATGACTTGCATCTAACACCTTCCTGTTGCCTTTAGATTGATCCTATTAGATAACACACAAAATTTGGTGTCTCGATGATGATGCATGTGGCATAACAGATAAAATAGTTTAAATTATTGCATACATATAACTTTAAAATTATTATCTAGCTATCAGTGTTCACTAAATAATATGGAGAGGCATGATGCTCACTCAGAGGGAAAAGTGGAATCAGCAGTGAAACTTCTTCAGTAAATGTTTGTTATAGTGTCTGTGAGCAAAGTTACATCAGGCAAAGTGTAGAAGGCAAAGCTGCATCAAGTAAAGCCATGGTATATCACAGTAAGCAATGTTACATCATGTAAGATCAAAGTCCAGAAAGCTTTAGCCCAGCACACTCCTGAAGTTCAGGAAGAATGTATCAGGACCAAGGAAAGCTTTCAGTCAAGTTGTACGAGCAGGGGCTTTCTGCCTTGTTGGAGTTAGCAGAAGGATATTGATGTAGCAGAAAGGTGATCTGAAACTTTTGAAAAGCAGACAAGGCTATATTATATTTGGAAATAGCAGCATTGTGTCTGAAAATTGTATTGAAATTCTTGCTATCTCTTAACTAATCTGGCTCTGGATTTCTGAAAGCAAGAACATGCATTCATTTGCTTCCTTTTCAAGGCATGCAATGACCTATACATGCTCTCTCTCTCTCTCTCTCTCTCTCTCTCTCTCTCTCTCTCTCTCTCTCTCTCTCTCTCTCTGGCATTACTTCACGAATGAAGATTCTTAGAAAGGACTCATCCCACATTTTCTATAAGCGCGTTGTTGACCAAGGAAGTTGGATGTGTCCTTCGAGCCTGTGCGATGGATTTTTCTGGTGAAGCGCAACGTGCACAGAACTGGCCTCACCCTTTAGACCAAAGGTTCATCTGCCGGGGCCTAGCAAGCTTAGTATAGTGGCAGCGAGGTCCTCAAGTCGTAGGTTTGATTTGAGTTTCCTTCTCTAGATGGTTGACCTTGCAGGGTTAGACGAGCACCATCTGCCCGGATTTGAAATTATTTATTTATTTCAGGATTTTACCCCGCTCTTCTCAACCCCCGAGGGGGGACTCAGAGCGGCTTACAGTATGGCACAATTCGATGCCCACATCACAACAGCATAAAACCCCAAAACCCCACAACAAATACAATACATTAAGATACATTAAAATATAGTTTCAACAGCATCATACACAGTCATTCCAAGTTAAAACAATATTCAATCCATAAAAACATTGACCCTCTTCATCCATTCCATTAAAATCCCCATCTAACATGCTGCCTAGTGCTGGTGTGCAAACGCCTGGTGCCAAAGCCAGGATTTTACCTTTTTCCTGAATGCCAGGAGGGATGAGGTGGACCGTACCTCAATAGGGAGTGCATTCCACAGGCAGGGAGCCACCACCGAAAAGGCCCTGTCCCTCGTCCCCACCAGCCGCATTTGAGAAGTCGGCGGGAGCGAGAGCAGGGCCTCCCCGGATGATCTTAGATTGCGAGGTGGGGCGTAGCGGCAATTAGAGTTTTCCTTCTCTTAGTATGGTTGCCAAAAGGCTAGAGAGCCCATCCTACCCATTGACATTCTTTGTCAAACCCTTCAGTTGTGACTTGTCTGGTATGGGAGGCCCTAACAGCATTGCTCACAACTTCATTAAGGTACGGAAGCCTCTCCCCCATGACAAGGGGGCACCAATGCTAAGCAAATGAAATAGCAATAAAAGCTGTCATTTTTAAATAAACCTTTGTCCAAATGTTATTTAAAATAGATTGATCCTATTAGATAACACACAAGCAATTGTTTTTAAAGCCTTCTTTATAATTTAAAATTTTAGCTATAGATTTTTAATGGTAAGGTTATGAACATTTAGGATGGCCTCGATTTTAGTTAGGTCTTGTCTACCTTGACAAATCTTTTTCACTTGTATTAGGAAATCCTATAATAAAGTGAGCTGTAATTATATTTCAAGACAATAGTGATTGTCCTCCATTGTGATAGAAAGGAAATGGCAAAGCATCAAAAAATAAATTGCTAAAATTGATGCAAAATATCACCTCTCTTTCATATCTAATTTGGTTCATTTCCAAAGCACTTCCATTCTGAAACAACAACAACAATTTTTATTGATTAGCCAATTGGCCTTATCAAAAACAGTGCAAACACAACATACAACATATATCTAGGCCTCTTAAAATAGAATACAAATATATAGGTATTTGTCAACTTAAAACCAATGTACCTTAGCCATAGATAAATGCATCAACTATCTACATCTCCCCTTCACTGCACCCCAATCTGATCTATGTATTCCGATCTCCTTTTAGTAGTTTTAAACAAATAAAGAGCAACTTTTGTTGTCAGAATGGGGTTGTAACCAGCCAACAAAAATGAGGTTTTGGCCCCTGTATCCCAGTTTATTTTACTGCAAACAAAAGGCCATAAATATTGTTTCCTTTCTTTTTCATATAGATTGCAGTGATGTAAAGTGTGGTTCAAATTTTCAACTTCGGGGGCACCACAGATACATAGTCTTTCTTCATGTGGGATATAATCTGCCATGTCTCCCCATTGATTCAATTTGTTAAAATCTTGCCCGCATAAAAGCAATTCTTAGATGTCTTGGCATATCAGCTTTTAGGTATGGCGCCTGCTGGAAATTATGTTTAAAACACCCTAACCACTTCAAGGATCCTGTGTTTGACAGGATGGCTATGTCTTTCTGGGCTTCAATATCTAGGATCCTTTGAATTACTGTCCTTTTTTCAGCATCCCTGGCCTAAGGAGGTAATTTGTAATCCACAGGTACAGAGGAACCTTGTGAATTGTTCTGACCAGGAAGCTTGGTTTTGACCATTAGATTGTTCTAAAAGGCACAATTTTGGCCATTCTGAAACAATTTCAGAGTGAAGGAGACGGTAACTGTGTGTTTGTTAGCCTTGACAATTCCTTCATTAGGCATTGTTAAAAAAACATGAGCCTTAAAATCATTACTTTTTCAAAAATTCTAGTGTTGACCTATTTAAAACTTAATCTGGAATATATCAGGATCCAGGACTCTGCCGGTATGCAGGTAGTGATTATTAACCATGTCAACACCCGGCTTGTGTCAACTATTTTACTTAAATCAGTAAACTTTAATCACTTGGCTGTTTCAAGGTCCAACTTCAAACATAAAGATAGCACACATCTGAAGTACAAAGCAAAGTCTCTGTAACAAGAAGCATACTACAAAGGCTGGTTCAGGAGCAAGAGTACGTTGCAGTCCATGAGTCAACCACAGAGAGTTCACTGATTAATGTTCAAAGGTACAAGAGTACAAAGCATAGTCATAATTCCAAAAGGTCAAGCAAAATAAGACAGATTTAAAGTCAGCCCAGAGATTCAAGGTACATCAACTTCCAGAAAAGGAGTCTCACCAGGGTTCCTAGTTCATCAAGGTACAAGGTGCACAAATGTTCACAGTATAGGTCAGGATACCACAATCCTCACAACCTGGGGAAAACTCACCAGCATCCACAGCCAAGTATAACAAATATTTATATATTTGTTTGTTTATAACATTTCTATCCCGCGCTTCTCCCCACAAGGGGGTTCAGGGCAGCCTTACATGAGCATCCAGTGATGCAATCCACATATATACTAGTAAAATTACAATTAAAACAATAAAATCCTTTTAAAACATTATCCAGATTCATTCATTAACAATAAATTAGCATGCCAATACACCAAAGCCAAGCTGGGTGAGTCCAATATCGGGATGTCCAAAAGTTTTTTCTTTCATATTGCCGTTCCCCTCTAGTCGAATGCCTGGTTCCAGAGCCAAGTCTTTAGTTGTCTTCTAAAGGACAGGAGGGAGGTGGCCAACCTGATGTCCTTAGGGAGGGAGTTCCACAGATGGGGAGCCACTGAAAAAAAGATCCTGTCTCTTGTTCCCACCAGCTGTGTTTGCGAAAGTGGTGGGATCAAGAGCAGGGCCTCTCCTGATGATCTTAAGCTTCATGATGGTTCATAGCAGGAGGTACGTTCAGACAGGTAATCTGGGCCAGAACTGTTCAGGGCTTTAAAGGTTAAAACCAGAATTTTGAATTGTGCTTGGAAGCTGATCAGCAGCCAGTGGAGCTGGCGCAACAGAGGAGTAGTGCACTCCCTGTATGCCGCTCCGGTTAACAACATGGCTGCTGACCATTGGACTAACTGAAGCTTCTGAGAGGTTTTCAAAGGCAGCCCAACATAGAGAGCATTGCAGTAATCCATTCGGGATGTAAACAGAGCGTGGACCACAGTGGCCAAGTCAGACTTCCCAAGGACGCAGCTGGCTCACAAGTTTTAATTGTGCAAAAGCTCTGCCGGCCATCACCGAGACCTGGGGTTCCAGGCTCAGTGATGAGTCCAGGATCACTCCCAAACTGCGAACCTGTGTCTTCAGGGGGAGTGTAAAATGGTAGCTTTCCTTTGTTTTCTTTTTCCATTGTAAATCAGATGTTTGGGTAGATGTTGTTGATGTCGTCCAGGAACTTTTTTGGTTCTTCTTCTTTTGGATTTCCTTCCCCTTTGTGACTCTTCACGTTTTGCCCCCACTCCATTTATCTCCCCCAGTTTTGAAACATCTTATATGTACATGTGGCCCGCCCTCATCTTCCTTTTTCCTTCTTTTTAGACACATTTGTTATTGTGTTTTTGTTAGATGTATTCATTTTACTGTGTTTACTGTTTTTATTGTGTTTATTGTTTTTTGATGTCTGATATTTTGTGATTTGTGGTTTGGGCATGGCCCCATGTAAGCCGCTCCAAGTCCCCTTTGGGGAGAGGGAAGCGGCTTATAAATAAAGTTTATTATTATAATATTATTATTGTGGCTCCAAATGGTGAAAGTGTCATCCACACATTGGAACCATATAGTGGACTTTTTGGTGCTGTTTCCAGGGCTTCTTTCTCAAAGTATTGCATGTAAAAATGTTGCTATGACAGGGCTAAGAGGGCCTCCCATGGCTACACCATCTTTCTGTTCATAGAATTCATTATCCCACTAGAAGTAGCTTGTGGTGAGGCAATGTTGAAATAGGGCTTTCATGTCTTCTGGGAAATTCTAGTTAATAAGTGTGAAAGTATTTTGCTGTAGGGGCCTTGGTGAATAGAGACACCACATTGAAGCTGATCAGTTTGTCATTGGTGTTGAGTTTGAGATTACCAATTTTCTCTATGAAGTGGCCTGAGTCCTTAATATAGTGCATAGTGAGTCCAATATGGGTTTGTAGTTGTGCGGCCAGAAATTTGCCAAATCATATGTGGGCAAGCCAGTGGTGCTCATGATGGGTCTGAAGAGAGTGGAGTCCTTATGGATTTTTGAAAGTCCATAAAGCCTAGGAGGGAGGACTTCCAATTTGCATTGCTTTTAGTGTATGTTAAAATTAATTGAGGTCTTAATTAAAGTATTGTTTTTTCTGGTAATTTTATTGGTTGGGTCCTCTTTTAGTTTCTTTTATGTTGTGGGGTCCAATTTTTTCTTTGTATTGCTCTGTTTTTATTATTATTATTCCTCTTGTCTGCTGGGAGGATAATAATTTTTTGATCTGGACTGAGGTCTTTCTTTCCTTGTTATGCTACTGGAGGGAAATTTTGCCTTTCTCAGGATCCTTGCCATTTCCCCTCTTACTTCTTCATTTTTTATTTCCTGATCAGGCAGCATCACCTAATTAAAATGGCAATATTGTCTTACTTAAGACAATACTAATAACATGTTTCAATTTAAATGATGAGTCATTAGAGTTTATTTTTGACAGGGTCCTAAAACAAATAAAGGATGAGAACAGGATGCTGGGCCTAAATACCCTAAAGAGAATAGATCCTGACTGATCTTCAAAGTGAAAGAATGTCTGCCCTGGTTGTTGTTTACTTTGGAGATGGCCAAGGAACACCAGTGCAGGAATTGGCGAAAATCTCCTCTTGAGAAGTCATTGCCTAAGAAAATCCCATACAATTCATTAGAATGTTGTGAGTTGACAGGTAACCTGAAGAGCTGCACTGCATAAAAACTGGGGGAAATATCTTTGGTAGTAGCATGGCAAGTCTGATCAAAGGGTGTTTAAACTAAATCCTTGGGGGTTTGGAGATGATCTAAAACATCAGCCCAAAGGCAAGCTCTAAAAGCAAGGATGTGAATTCTAGAGGAGAAGCTGAAAGAGAATGAGATCCTCAGGGAAACTGACAGTAAATGAATAGGTGAAAACATCAAATGTGTATGAATTAAATGTGGGAGACACTAAAGATGAGCTTGATGTCCAACTGCAGGAAGGTAAATGTGACATTCTAGGAAGATCTGGTGACTCTGATAATTGGAATGTTACAGTGAAAGGTTATCATCTATTTTAAAAAGACCAGTATGGCAGAAAAAGGGGAGGGGGTAACATTATATGTCATAGATGATAGATAGGCCTGATTGATCCAAAAAATGTTTCAAAACGCGTTTCAGAAGTAGGGGGCACTGGTGGTTCAGATCTAAAGTCAATTCCAATTTTCACAGAAAAAAAGTTCAAAGCTTTTCAAAATTTCCGAGACTTCCTAATCCTTTTTTAATGTTTTCAAAGTGTTATTTCTTGTTTCATTGGGTGGTCCATGCCCGGATTACCCATAAGGCCAACGAGGCCATGGCCTAGGGGCGTAAGCCGAGGGGGGGGCACAGATCACGAACCAAAAAAACCTGGTCTGCGCCCCTCTTTCCCCCTTTCTCATGTCCCTCCTCGCTCCTTCTCCTGGCAAAGTCTCTGCTCCATCTCGCGCGTGCTCTCTCTCTCTCTCTCTCTCTCTCTCTCTCACGCGCTCTCTCTCTCTCTCTCTCGCGCATGCACTCTCTCTCTCTCTCTGTCTCGCGCTCTTTCTGTCTTGTGCTCTCTTTCTCTCTCTCGTGTGCGTCTTTGGAGCGAGTTTGCACCCGCTGCACTCTCCCCAAGCCTCCCGACTCCCGAGGAGACCTTCAGAGCACAGCGGAGCTTTCCAGCCGGTGGGAATGCATGGGGACCTTGGAGGTGGCGGGATGGTGCCTACTTGCCTTTCTCTTCTGCTCCGGAGGCACCATGGTGAAAGCCAGCCAAGTGTGGGTCTAAGTGGTGTGTGTGTGGGGGGGGGGCATAATTCCAAAGTGTGGCCTAGGGTGCAAAAAAGTGTTAATCCGGGCCTGGGGTGGTCTTTACTTTGAAAGTAGTTGTTTTACTCCAGAAAAGGGGGGGAGCAAAGGGAAGAAATCCATCCAGTCTGGTTAAAACCGGCCCCTTAATCACACACACAGAGAATCCATCTACACTGGTTTGAATATAGAAACATGGATTGTCCATAAAAATAGCAAAAGCCACACTGGTTTAAATTGTCCAAAAACAGGAGAGTAAAAAGAAAGGAATCCTTCCACACTGGTTTAAACTGATAAGGTACGAAATACCTGCTGTTTTCTCCTTCTCTTTTCCTCTTTCCTTGTCTCTCTTCCTTTCCCTTTCCTTTTCTCCCCAAATCCCAGCGTGTTCAGGAAAACATGGGGGGCATTTTACAGGTTCCCGGGTATGTTGTTCTTTAAAGCAGGTGCCACTCTGGCACCTTTCACATGCCACGGACCTCGGCCTGTCCCTTAGGCTATGGTACCATCCTTCTGCTGGACTCGAAACCCCTCCTATCAAGGTGGTTCCCCCTTGTGGCCCAGCACCTGGGTCTCTATCTTCATGCAGAGCTCTCCTCCCTAGAATCTTCCAAGCTGCTCTCTTCCATGTTTTGACTCAAATCAGCTTCCTGAGTTGGAACAAAGATGGCATCACTGCTTTCCATTTGCACCTGGTTATCATCTATGTCTGCGGGGTCAAACCAACCTTCATCCCAAGCCAAGCTTTCAGTGGGAGAAATCAGAGATGGGAAACGCTCCTTCAGGTAACCCTTCCAAAACTTGAATCTATCTCTGCAGGTGCAGGCCCTAATGCTAATGGAACCCCCGGTGCTGTCCCCTGAGTTGGAACAAAGATGGCAACAGTGGCTTCGAAAGGGCAAGGATACTTCCGGGTTCCCAAATCGCTTCAAAATCAAAAAGGAACTTGATCCAAATTTAATCCGAATTACGAAGATTCTGACTTGACCTAACCATGCCTGATAGATAGATAGAGTACAGATAGATAGATTCAATGTTGTGATAGGTGCTTAACACAGGTTGCCAAACTGAGAAGAGGTGGTGGATGATGCTTTTCAGAAACAAACATTTCGACTACAAAATCCTATTCAGAGATGAGAACTACGACTCCCAGAACATTGAAACCAATATAGCCAATGTAGGATATGAATGAATGAATTTTTTTATTGTACTAGCCATAGGCCATGAAATAAAATATACAACTTCCAAAAGTACAACAAGCACTTTCCAATATAAACATTAAAACATGTTCCATATACTGGCTTTTAAAAAATACAGCAATAGTGACATGACAACAATTACAATGTCTGATTCGCATCATCCCAATATATCTCCATTTCATTTTTTCGCTTCTGCAGTGGAGTTTACTATTTTGGCTGGAATTTTTTGAGCTGCAACTGCAAATGTGGCAACTTTTAATGCAATCTTTTTGGAATAATCTGCTAATAAGTCACAGATAACTGCTGACTGTTGCCATGCTGCCCTTTGTTCCATAAGTGTTCCCAGGAGATTGTTTCGAGAGTCATTATACAATGGGCAGTGTAACAGATAGTGTGTTAAATTCTCTCTTTCCCCAGACCCACAGATACAGAGACGTTGGGCATGAGGGATCCCTCTATATCTTCCCTCTAACCAGCCTGATGGCATTGTTTGAAAGCACAGGGCTGAAAATGCTTTTCTAAGGGCTACAGATGTTAAATCTTGAAGATATTGTTGACAATATTGGTCACTCTAGTAGAGGATACCAAGTGGAGAACCCCTGCTTTTTACCAGTCCGCAAGTTTTCAATTACATCCACCTCAAAGATTTTGTCTATAATCGCCCTCTTGTTCAGCTGCATTAGGGTTGTTGTTGACCCCTCAAAATACTGATGGAGCAGGGCTAACCAGTGTTGAGCTCAACCTCCTCGCAGTTTGGGAAGCATCATCCCGGCATATAGCGACTACAAAATCCAAATGCACAGTCAAAGGGTGATGGATACATGGCTCAGCAGTACTACATGTAAAAAGGATCTTGGGATTATTGCCGATCATAAGTAGAACATGAACCAGTAACATGAAATCCATAAGCATTTGGACAATTTCAACAGAAAGGAGGAAACCATAAAAATGAACAAAATCTGGCTACCAGTATTTAAAAATCTCAAAAATTGTTACAGCAAAACAACACCCAAACACAGTGAAACTCCAGAGAGGAAACAATCAGGGACAGCTAGTCACCTCTCAACAAAAGATTCCCCCAGGCACTAACAGGCCACACCAAAAACTGCCAGGCCATAAAAAGCTAATCAAGGTGGCCAGTTGAAACATTCCCACCTAGCTCCAACAGACAAAGAGTTCTTTGTCCCACCCTGGACATTCCACAGAAATATAAACCCAATTGTCCTAGTTCCAATAGACCTCACGACCTCTGAGGATGCTTGCCAGAGATGCAGGCGAAACATCAGGAGAGAATGCCTCTTGAACATGGCCGTATAGCCCGAAAAGCCTACAACAACGCAATGATTCTGGCCATGAAAGCCTTCAACAATACAGAAATAAAATAAATAAAACAAATAAATAAAGAGGAAGGAGGCTTGCAGACCAGATTTTCATCATTGCGGCCCACTGATGGTCCGTGGCCCACTCTTCTAAGCACTCTAAAATTATCAATATGATATACTGGTGAAACATATTTGCCATTCATTTATGATTGGCCCTGGTATGCCAAGTGCAATCATATACACATCAGTAGTATTCTGTGTTATTTTCTAATCACTTCTATGACTTGCTTTTCTGATCACATACTCTACATTTTTTTATTTTTAAATATAAAAATAAAGTTGAAAGGGAAATTAAAGTCTTTAGCTTCTCAGAGCTGGTCAGAAGTTATTTATCACCATAGCCCACATGAAACTCAAGCATCTATAAATCTCTCAATAAATTCACAAGCACCAGGGGTGGAAATAGGGAAACCGAAAGCCACCCAAGCTCTTGAATTTCATGATGTATGATACAGGCAATTTAAACATTTAACTTGCTTAGAGAGAGAATACTGTAATTCTACCATAGTTCACTACAAGCTGATTGTACAACTGATAAAATATCTTGTCTAATTAAACACACACACACACGCAGTGACAATTTGAGGGGATACCTCTTGTACATTAAAAAAATAATTTTAATTGAAAAAGCTTTTTAAAATTCCAAAAAAAAATTCAGTAGATGAACAAATCTTTCTGAACCTTTGCAGGATTTATGCCCTGCTTATGTTGTCTCATTGCGAATAAATTTAAGGGGATACATCTTGAAGGTGTGTGTGTGTGTGTTGAAGGTATTATATATATATATTTAAACATTTCCTTAAAATCACAAAACATGCTGAAATTGGGCAGGCCTGAAGTTGTAAATATTGTCTATAAGTGTACCAAGTTTCATCCTGATAGCCATAAAAACGGCAGAGAAACAAGCCTCAGGATTTTCTTCATTGCCACTAATAGAACAAATCTTAACAAAGCAATTACCATATTTTTCGCACCATAAGACGCACCTGCTGATAAGACGCACCTAGATTTTAGAGGAGGAAAATAGAAAAAAATATTTTCGCTCCCCTCTAAAATCTAGGTAAGTCTTATCAGCAGGTGCGCCTTATCAGAGCCCTTTCTTTCCTCGAGGGGGGGGAAGAAGGAGCAAGAGGAGGAATGAAGGGCATCGCACCCCAGAGGGCTCTGGCGCGATGCTCCTTCATTCCTCCTCCTCCATCCCACCCTTTCCTGGGAAGGAAAAGCAGCAAGAGGAGGAATTCTCCCTCTGGGGCACCCACCCTTTCCTCGAGGGAAGAAAGGGCAGGGGAAGGAAAAGCAGCAAGAAGAATGGAAAAGCCAGAGCCCTCTGGGGCAAGAGGGAAGGAGGCAAGAGGAGGAATGGAGGAGCATCGCGCCAGATCCCTCTGGGGCGATGCTCCATCGTTCCTCCTCTTGCTGCCTCTTCCCCCCACCCTTTCCTCGAGGGAAGAAAGGGCAGGGGAAGAAAAGCAGGCAGGGGAAGGAGGATCGCGCCAGAGCCCTCTGGGGCATGCTCCTTTCCTCCTCTTGCTGCTTCTCCCCCCACCCTTTCCTCGAGGGAAGAAAGGGCAGGGGAAGGAAAAGCAAGAGGAGGAACAGAGGAGGATCGCGCCAGAGCCCTCTGGGGCGATTCCACCCTTTCCTCGAGGGAAGAAAGGGCAGGGAAGGAAAAGCAGCAAGAGGAGGAATGGAGGAGCATCGCGCCAGAGCCCTCTGGGGCGATAAGCCTCTGTTCCTCCTTGTTGCCTTCTTTCCCCCTTCCCTCGCGCCAGAGCCCCCTCCTCTTGTTCCTCCTCTTTCTGCCCTCCACCCTTTCCTCGAGGGAAGAAAGGGAAGGGGAAGGAAAAGCAGCAAGAGGAGGAATGGAGGAGCATCGCGCCAGAGCCCTCTGGGCGATGCTCCTCCTTCCTCCCTTGCTCTTTTCCCCCCACACCCTTTCCTCGAGGGAAGAAAGGGCGGAGGAGGAAAAGCAGCAAGAGGAGCAGGAGCGCGCGCCAGAGCCCTCTGGGGCGATGCTCCTTCGTTCCTCCTCTTGCTGCCTCTTCCCCCCCCCCACCCTTTCCTCGAGGGAAGAAAGGGCAGAGGGAGGGAAAAGCAGTAAGAGGAGGAATAGAGGAGCATCGCGCCAGAGCCCTCTGGGGCGATGCTCCTTCTCGTTCCTCCTCTTGTTGCCTCTCTCCCCCTTTCTCGAGGGAAGAAAGGGCAGGGGAAGGTTACAAATCTTTGGAGATTTGGGTTATGATTCGGAATTTGACCCCTCCAAATCTTTTTGAAACAAAGTGGGTGCCATCCAAATCTCCAAAAAGAATTACTAATCTGATTTCAGACGTTTCACACACCTCTACTTCACAAAGCATCCTAAGTGGAAAACTGTTCTATAGTTTTCTTCCATGTGCCTTTAAAAAAAAGGATGGGAGAAGTCTCAAACTGCACCAGTGTTAGGAAGATTAGGTTCATTCCATTCTCTCTCCATCTGGTATGTAATGATTTTGCCAAGTACTAGTGAACTGTCATGTATTTACTGTATTTATACGCCACCCTTCTGAACCCTGTAGGGGACTAAAAGTAGCTTACATATATAGAAAACAATTAGATGTCAAAAACACACATAATAAAAACATAAGTATTAACCCAGTCATTAAAATATAATAAAACTTTAAAACCAATTATTTAAAATCACGCAATTCAATATCATAGTCCTTGGGCATTCCAATTTGTCGTTACACTGTTTCATCTTTCTTATTGCACTGATTGATTACTCATTGAATGCTTGGTCGAACAACCATGTTTTTAGCCATTTCCTAAAGGTCAGGAGGGAGGGGGCTGATCTAATTTCACTGGGGAGTGAGCTCCATAGCCAAAGGGACACCACTGAGAAGACCTATCTCTTGACCCCATCAACCGTGCCTGCGAAGGAGGCGGGATCTCCTGACTCTGTTTATCAATATCACAGTGTGTCTTCTGAGTTAAGATTTACTCCTAACAGAACATTTGACCTATCAGAACATCAGCGAGTGGCAATATTACTCTTTTGCTCTCTTTCAAAGATTACTGAAATTCCTGTGTGACACAATGCAACACAGTAGTTCCTCATGGAGAACTAGGGCCCCTTCCACACAGCTCAGCTGTATGAAATCCACACTGAACTGGAATTTATTTATTTATTTATTTATTTTGACTTTTGACCGCTACTCCTGGAGGCTCGGGGTGGTTTACACATAAGATAGGTAAATAAAACATTGTACAAGAGCAAGAACTCTAAAAGAAGTTTAAAAGAGTTTGAAAGGTCATAACATTAATCAAAAGCCTGCTTGAATAGATGAGTCTTGCATGCTCTGCGGAAAGTGTTCAGATTGTGCAGAGCATGAGTCTCCAGCGGCAAAGCATTCCACAACATTGGGGCAATGATTGAAAAGCCCTCCGCCGAGTTGTCGTTAGGCGGAAGGATCTTATGCTGGGTATGTCCAAGAGGTTCTGATCCTCTAATCGTCGTGATCTCGGGGGATTGTATGGGACTAGACGATCCCTTAGATACACTGGCCCCAGACCATGTATGGTCTTGAAAGTAAGAACTAACACCTTGGAAGTAATCTGGAATTCAATTGGTAACCAGTGCAGATCCCGGAGTATAGGTGTTATACGACAGCTTGCAGGCTCCCCTGCGAGAAGTCAGGCCGTGGTATTCTGCACTAGTTTAAGTTTCCGGATCGGAGTCAAGGGCAGTCCGATGTAAAGAGCATTACAGTAGTCAAGATGACCATAGCTTGGATTACCGTGGCCAGGTCGTTCCGGGACAGATAGGGAGCCAGACACCTCACCTGACGAAGGTGGAAAAATGCAGTTCTGCTGACACTGGAGACCTAAGCCTCCATTGACAGCAGAGGGTCCAAAAGGACTCCCAGGCTTTTTACTGATGATGACGGGCATAATGCCTCACCATCCAGGGTCGGTAGTTGGATATCCCTATCGCCAGGACGGCCCAACCAAAGAATCTCCGTCTTCACCAGATTCATCTTCAACCTGCTGGCCCGCAACCATCCAGTAACGGCTTCAAGGCAAAGATGGAAATTATTGGGTACAGAGTCCGGCCGGCCCTCCAGCCTCAGAATGAGTTGAGTGTCATCAATGTGGCAATGTGTCAATGTGGATTCAGATAACCCAGTTCAAAGCAAATATTGTGGATTATCTGCCTTGATATACTGGGTTAAATGGCTGTGTGGAAGGGCCCTATGTTAAATATTGTCATTCACCATCCCTCAGGCTTGCCATTGAATTACTTCAAAACCTCCTATAGCCATTCTTAGCTGGTAGAGAGAACAGGAGGACTGAATCAGAATTTTGCTATGTTTTCATCTGCTGTGATCTTCCTTGGGATGTGAATCATGTACTCATTCTATGTCTGGCTTTGGGGTCATAGCCAGAGGTTTTCCTATGGAGTGGTCATGACAAGGTTGTAACTGCTTTGCAGTAAACCTGGAGGTGGAAGTGTCAACATTGCAGAAGGTGAAATGGAACAATATTCATAGAAAGACATATGCAGGTATACGGTATGCTTTATCCTGTCATTAATAGGATGCCAGAGCTAATATCTAAGATCACGGTTTGTCATAGTGAGAATGATCATTACACTCAGGAAATACTCCTCAATTAAAAAGATAACCTATCAATGGGACATGCCTTTAATTTCAGGCAACATTTATAATTGGTACTACATACACTTTAAAGCTAACCGCTGCCAATTATATATATATTTAAAGCTGTAAATTGATAGGGAGGAGAGAACTGAAGGTGCTCCAGTTTTTATATCTGAATATGCATAACTGAGAGAGGGTTCTCAATGCAATTAGAGAGAGAGAGAGAGAGAGTCCCTTTTTTTGCTTATGTGTTCTGCATCAGCATTGTACAAGATCTGCTGACAGGCTCTGGGGAAATAAGAAATTTAGGCATTGTTAAACTAGAGCCAGGCAGAGTTGTTTGATCCTAGTCTCCAATCCCCATTGCAGGTTTCCGACTGGAAGCCTCAGAGGTACTCACAAGGCAGATGTGGGCAGTGATGTGCTCTGTTAGCACCCAAATGGATAATGGAGAGACAGCTATCTCTGAATTTCTGTACCACATTCTTTTTATTTAGAATGCAAAAAATAAGGTTTCTTTAATTAAACTAAACTTTGCTGATGGATGAGTTAATTATCCCCAGATGTGTTGGAGTGTTTATTGAAAGAACGGTGAGCGCATTCCCCTTTGCTTTAGTGAAATGTAATGAATTTTGCTGAAAAGTGCCATATGATAACATGTTAACCCCTAGATTTCTGTAACATGGTAACTTCAGAATTCAGCAGGGTTCATTTTATTGTTTGAAGGTGTACAAGATCCAAATCATAGTATGATTTCATTTTAAAGTCAAAAGAATCAAAATAACACATTGAAATAAGCACATTGAATTCCCTTGGGATAATTTTGCTCTATGTATTCTGTTACAGCAGGGATGTAATGGCCTTTGGATCATCTGCATTGTTACGGCCCAGCTAAGCTTTGGCCTATTTCTATTGAAAATGTATGATTGCATCTTATCTGTGTGTTTGCTAGGTTAGCAGGCCTCCATTTTGTTGCAAGGACTTTTTTGCAGTTTTTTAGTTGGGGTTGTTGGATCAGAACGCGAGCAATTCAAGAGTACTGAGTTCACAAAACATACAGGAGATCAAATGGTTAGGCGCCTCTATCTGGCTGTTTCGCGCCTCAGGGCACTTCATCAGGGCATTCCGGCATTTGGGACACTCCTCATAGGCTCTTCATTATTTGGCATGACACTACCTATGAAGAGCTGTGTGGTCCCAAAGGCCTCAGAATGTCCAAGATACTGAACTCTATTATTATGTTATGTACTCACTATGATATTTCTAATACAAACATTTGAGGCGCTTGTTGAAACAGCCAGATAGAGGCGCAGGGCACTTCATCAACCATTTTGACATCGCTCTTCATTATTTGGCATGCGCTTGATCCAGCTCATTTGACACCATTCTCCTGCTAGCCGCCTCCTCATCCCGCATTTTGGGGAACATTAGAACTGTGAGTTTACATGCCAAACCTCGATTAGCCTTTGGAATTTATTTGGTGTAACGATTGATTGACTACGAGACTGTTTGTGTATTATTGGAGACTGTTTTGAACTCCAGCGACCATTTGTTTACCTATGGCTCCCTCAGCAGTTTGAACTGCATTTTTATCCATCCTAAGGAGTTATACTGTGGAGTAGATGTGGACTAAGTTGAATGTGTTTTGTAAGTTTGACTTGGGATCTTCTGAATAAGCTGCTTTCAAACCAATAATGGGACATCAATTCATTTAACCGTAGGACTGATATTGCGGATTATATACCAATGTAGAAGGGTCACAAGCATAATAGATGAATATATATTGTGTTGAAGATTATGAATTTGTGATAAATACTAGGTATTATTGAATTATCATAAGTTGTATGCTTCATGTTATATGTCAGTCCTCAATATGAGCCAGTTATAATCTACCATGTTTTCTGCTGATCTTCCGAAGGAGAGGAGGCCCAGACCAACTGAGTTCATGACCTGGAGGATGTTCCGGTCCAGAACCTTTTGGAGCTCGAGCTTCAAGTGGCGAGAGCCCCGTTGGACACGTTCGAGGCCTAAAAAAAACATTTCCGTGGTAGGTTCGATTCCTCCTTTCGGACTATTGCATAGAGGAAGCCAGGTCACTCTTCTCACTTGCAATCAGCCGTGAGAGATTTCCCTAGGACCTCCTAAGCTTCGTTCTTTTGATGGCAAGACGGTGCCTATATAGGACCACCCTGGCACTGTATTGCTCTGTCCTCTATACCTTCTATCTCCTATGCGCTCTGCCCTATCCCCCATCCTTTTCCCTGCTGTTGTTGTATTGGCCTGTTCGTTGTTCAGTATGATTTATGTCAAGCTTAAAAACCGCTCCGAGCCTTCGGGGAGTGGCAGTAATAGAAGTTTGAAATAATGAATAATAAATAATTAAATAATTAATCGATTGACCTACATTCATAGTTACACTGCATGCAGCCATTGGAACACAGTGACTTTGTTTTGATATGTTACAAGTGCATTTCCCTTTTTTTGTTTGTAGTTTGCACAGTGAGCATTCTTGGTTGCTTTGCTTTAGTGACCACCAGGGATTTGATGTTGCAGGGACGTGTGGCCGAGTCTGCAGGGTTTCGGCTCTGATCTGCCACGTTCCTTTAAATATAACAGTTGGAGTCCATTCGCTGATGTCAGGCATATTGGATGGAAACTACACTCAAGGTCATTGAATTACAAACACAATAAAGAAATTACCAATGAACTTGTATTCAGTCAATGGCAGCAATGCATCAAAATATAATAAGCATCAATACATAAAGATAAGCAATCCCCAATCGAACCACGTAAGAACAATGTACATACAAATGCGATGGCATGCACAGGGCAGTAGCGAAACAGTAACAAAAGTTGGCGGGGAGCAGCATACACACCCGCTGGAGAAAATCTCATGCACATGAACGATAAAGTTCGCAAAAAGTCCTGGTGCATACCGGTCGTGGAGGGGAACGATGCAAAGCTCAGCCAATTGTGAGACGCTTGGAGGGGCCGCAACGGTTGAGGTGCGGGGCCACGATCCGTTTTGCTGGTTAGCTTCGTCAGGCGGCTGAATCACGCCAGGCAAATGCCGTGTCACAGGAGACACATTCTAAATAACAGTAATGAAAATAATAAGAAGAGACCCATCTCTGCATTAAAAACGTGGGGGTGGTGGCTAGCCTACCTGGGCTGGAGGAATTCCATTGTACCACTGCTCCTGCGGACCCAAGGGGTGGAGCCCTGAGGAAACGCAGATGTTATATATGCTCGCACCTGGGCCCCACTCATGTGAGTAGGGCCGAAAGGGGGAGGGGCTCGTTGAGCCCGACTGGAAATTCTGATTGTAGATTGTGAATCCACCAGGTTTCACGCCTGATTAGGGCATCATGATTGTTGGCATGTACACTGGTGGTAACCCTCTCCAGTGCCGCGAATCGGAAGGATTCGGGGTTATGGCTCTGTGACAAGAAGTGGCGGTATAAGATGGTGTTGTCCTGTGAGGTACGTATCCTGGAACGATGTTCCGAAATGCGGGTACGTAAAGGGCGTGACGACATCCCTACGTAATATAGGCCACACCCACAAATGATGACATAGATGGTATTCTCCGTGTTGCAGTTTAGGAAATCCCGGATAGTAAATAATCTGTGAGACTTCAGGCTCGTAATGTCCTTGCAACATAATGCTTGGGTACAGGACGAACACCCCCCACATGGCCAAAAACCTGACGTAGAGTGTGAGAACACACGTTGGCGGGATAACGTAGAATGAACCAGCAGGTCCTTGAAGTTACTGGTGCGCTTATACGCGACCATGGGGAATTCACGAAACGCCGGTATGGAGGGCAATATATCCCAAAACTTCTTGACAATGCTGACAATCTCACGGCTATGGGGAGTGAGGGTCAGTGGCCAAACCAACCGAGTATGAGGAGGTTTGCGCCTCTTATGAAGAAGGGAGTCTCTGCATGTGCCATTGGCCTTAATGCGGGCCTGTTGTACGACCCGGGGCGGGTAGCCTCGAGCGCTGAGTTGGTCCCCAAACTTATCAGCGTCATTATGATAATCGACGATACGGGTTGAGTTCCTCTTCAGTCTTAAAAACTGTGAAAATGGGAGGCTGTGCCTAAGAGATGAAGAATGATGACTCCTAAAATGGAGGATAGAATTCTTATCAGTTGGCTTCTTATAGCAGCGGACGCCCAGCCTATTGCCCATCTTGTAAACAGTGGTATCCAAGAAGTTAACGGAATCTTGACTATGCTCCATCGTAAATTGGATGGATGGATTCCAGGAATTCAACCAGGTGAGGAACTCAGTCATGGGGGTGTCATGTCCCAAGAGGATGAAGCAATCATCTATATAGCGCCCGAAGAATTTGATGTACTTGGCCGGGGATAATGGATCATGCAAAAAACTCTTCTCGAGATGTCCCATATAAAGGTTGGCTATTGATGGGGCGCAACTCTGGCCCATTGACACTCCGTTGACTTGCAAATAAAAATCAGATCCAAATGCAAAATAATTGTACTCAAACAAGCAGTCAACGAGTTCAATCAGAAATGCGGAAGGTGGAAGATCATTGGGGGGCCTTGAGTCAAACACATCCAATAGAACGGTTCTGGCCTCCTGGAGGGGTACAGACGTGTACAATGATTTGACATCACACGTAGCCAATATATCATGGTGGTCAATCCTGAGGGCTTCTATCTTTCGGATGAAATCCGTGGTGTCCAAAATGAGTGTGGGGATTCTGGCCACAAATGGCTGAAGGATCACATCGATGTACACAGCGAGGGGTTCCAAGAGAGAGCCCGAGGCAGACAAAATTGGACGGCCTTGCGGAGGGAAGCCAGGCTTATGTATCTTTGGTAAAAAGTACATTTGTGAAATGCGAGGGTGGTCATTAATCAAAAATGCAGCCTCTTTAGGCCCAATATAACCCATCTCGGTGGCATCCTGCACAACATTGCGGACATTCCTTAAAAATCTATTGGTGGGATCTCCAGGGAGTTTATGGTAAGAGGAGATGTCACCGAGTTGACGGTGGGCCTCAAAGAGATAATCATGAAGATTTAAAATGACCACCTTCGACCAACTCTGAATCTGCATAGGAACGACTCGACTTTCGCCCATAGAGATTCAGCCGCTGGGGCCATGTAAGTTTTGTAGATGTTTGGCCAGAGAAGGAAGGAGAGACAACACCATCCATTAAGCTTATTTCAATCATTCAACTTTATAGACTTTGCAACCATCTAAGAGCCAGTCACCCTGTTTTTGTGACTTATAAGAAAATAAATCTGCTAACTTCTCCAAGAAACTTAGTCTGCGAAATCTTTGGAAGTTTTCTCTCCTGAAGAGGAAGGCACCCGTAATCCCCTGGGCATAGGATTAGCAGTAATCCCTCAGTCACTCTCCTCAGGCCGAGGTGTGACGGCATAACACTGAAAGGCTAAACTACTATTTTGAGCTTTTTCAAAAATAGTTTCACCTGAGCATAAATGGCCTCAAATGCACCTCAGAATTTCTAGAATGTTTTTGGGGCAAAACAATATTTTAAATGTCCAAAAATGTTTTTTATTGTTGTGAGTACCAGTGAGGACTCCATATGTGGTGAAATTAATCTCCATGTTCCCTTGAGGTCATTTTGGCATGTTGGATATATATTTGAATCTTTGGAGCCACAAAAACAGCCCTTGGGGAGTTGCATGTGTCCCATATGCCACACTTTGCCCACTCCTGTGTGAGAGCCATTTGTTCAGTATTTTCTTTGAGTTGTTTTGTGTTTTTCTTCCTGTTCTTGACACAGAAAGAAACATTCCACTATCTTTGAAAAAGACCCCTGAACTCCACTTAACAGCAATTACCCTGCTGCTTATTTTAAACCAGCCAGCTGGAAACAGGCAGAGAAGGGGGAGGAGGAAAAAGAAGAAGATCTGTGTGAAGGGAAGAGGAGGATCTGCCAAGAATCATAGCAGCAGAGGCACTTTTGAAAAATAGCTGTTTGACACGAAACCTTTCCTTGCACAGCCTTGTGTTAAAAGAGCAAGAGAGAGAGTTATCCTTTCTGTCCTGCACTCACAGATCCAGAAGCTACTGTAACCTTTAAAACCTTCCACATTTAACACTCTCTAAAAATGTTGGTGAGTGGGAGGGCAAGAGGAAAAGGAAAATTTGTGACATTTGATTTGATTTCATTTAAATCGTGCCTTTCTCTCATTAGAATTTAACTTACTGAAAATATAGTTTATTTTTTAAAAACCTAAAAAAAAACAATTGAACAATTATACCATTAATTTAAACAATTTTTAAAGCACATCATAAGAATGATATAAAACACACAACCAATAAAAGAGCTTCTGCAACAGCCGGTTAACAGTAAAAAAAACCAAAAAGCTGCAAAAAGGGAGAAGAGAAGTGACCAATCCAACACCCCATAAGGGGGAATATAATACCCTGGAGCTACCATCACAAATGGATGGGCACTCTCCTGTTTTCACTGCATTGGGTCCACCTCTGGGGGGAAAAGCAGCATATAAATTAAACAAATAATTAAATAACTGTGATTGTGGTTTAACTAAGGATGGTTACTACCATGTGACTGAGCAAGGTAACTTCAGACAAGCAAGAGGGGTCTTGCTCCTTCAAGCCACTTTGCTCAGTCGTATGGTCACAACCAGGAAGTAAACAGCCCTGAGCTCTAGTAATTACTGATTTTCTGTCTTGGTGGGTAGGATCATGTCTCCTTCCCAGCTGTGACAAACTGGCTCCCACATGGCTGGGCTGTGGAATTGTTGTACTACCATGTAGGCAGTTGACAGCACCCCTGTCTATCAATAATGCAGCCACAAGTTTGGGTGCACATTTTATGCCTGTGTAGAACTGCCCTTAGATAATGTTATTCCACAAGGATTTTCAGACATAGGCAAGCTCACATCAGGAGATGCAATTGATCAGCTTTTCCTTACCACTAAAACAAGAACCAAAAACTGATGATAAAAAAATAAATAAGTTAAAGCAATACTAATTTGAAATTGTATAAAAGCATTTACAATACAATTGTAAGAATTAACACATGGTACATCTCCTGTACTCACAGGGCCAGAACCTGCCCCCCAGCAGCAGATACTGAGTCCATGGTGAAATAGCCATGAGTGCTACTGCTGAGCAGGAGCTGGATCCTGCAGAAGCAGTTGAATGTGGGCAGAATGAGGCTCTTCAGAGCCTCTCTCTGCCTTAATGCTTCTCACCCCATTACAACTCATGTGGATGCAATCCAGCTGCACAGGTCAAAGAGGTTGGCCCAAAAGAAGAAGGACCAGCTATATGACTTTTGCAGAGGCAGTATTAAAGCCAGGCATTTGCAACAGTACATTGCTAAAAGCAATAGTTGTGGTGAATGTTCCAGCTGGTGATCTTGACTCTTGGACCCAGGGGCGGTCCTACAAGATAGGCCAAGTAGGTGGCCGCCTAGGGCGCCATCTGGGAAGGGGGCGCCATCCTGGCCGCATGGGGCGCCATCCTGGCCGCATGGGGCCCTGCCAATGTTCCTCAGACAGTGCTGCAGCTGCCTGCTTTTTGACCCCGGCTTTGTGCGCTCCGACGCCGCTTCTGGGCACGCGCAGAGGTTTTCACGCAGGCGCAGTTGCTCTGGAGCTGAAGTTGAGCACAGGAGCAACTGCACATGCGCGAAAACCTCCGCGCATGCCCAGTAGCTCCCTTGCGCAGAAGCCTGTAAGCAAAGCACTCCCTATTGGGCAGGCAGGGAGTACTTCCCCTCTCCCTTTGTCTCTGCCGTGCGCGCGTGTTTGCAGGGAAGGAGAAAAGAATCAGTGAAGGAAGTGTAAGTGAAGGAATGAATGAAGGGCTTTCCTCCTCCTCCTCTGTGACCTCTTCTCTCCCTCCCTCCTTCCTTTCTTCAGTTCTATTTCTGTCTAGACCTGAGGGGCCTGAGGCTATGAGGAGTTGTGGGAGTTGGAGGCCAAAACACTTAGAAGAAGCGAGGGCGGGCCCAAGTTTGCCCAGGCCGCGCTGCCTCTATACGACCCCACTTGAACAATTTGGCTGTTTTTCTATTTACATTTACATTGGGATCCTATTTTTGGACTTATGGGAGACTCCTATGAATTATGAGACGGGTGATAGGTAATATATTCTGATTTTCATGCATTTACATTGCATTTCTTGTTGATTATTATACAGTTCTGCTTAATATTGTCATACAATATAATACAAATACAATATAACAATAGAATAATGATATATTTTATATTACATGTAATATTACAAACAATATTGCAGTATAGTGGTATTGTACAAAATAGTAATATATAATATTTTATTTTACTTTATTTTGGGTTATTTGAGTTTTATAGGAGTAATGAAAATATTTAGTAGAGGATAATTTTATTTAAATAAATAATTTTATTATTTTATAATAATAATATAATAGAATGTTACATTATATTATCATGTCAATATATTATAATATAATTATATTGTAATGTAGTATAATATAATTATGATATAATATAGTATGAGTATGGTATAATATATTGAATATACATTGATACAATATAATAGTACTAATGGTATTGTGATATTATAATTGTAAATTTGTTTTACATGGGGGGTGGCAAAATAATGTTTGGGGGGGCACCAAAATAATGTTCACCTACCATTTAAAATTACCTTAGACCGCCCCTGCTTGGACCTCACATATTGGACAATTGATGAGCTTCTTGATCCTGTGGCTGCTACTCTGTGGATTACTCTGGAATTTCTGTATTGCATAATTGGTAAATCTCATGTGTTTGGCCCTCAGACTGGCCTCTTGGAATTCCCTTTGTGTGTGTACTGTCTCTGTGATTACCTTGGTCTACCACCAACTATTATTGTAAGCAAGGCTGTAGCTCCTTGGCACATGGATAATTTCAGAGTCAATCCAGAGAGAGGCGTGAACCAGTGCCAGCCTTGGCTACTGCCACTATTTTCCCACCCAGGGTCCCAAAAGGCCAGAAAAGCAGAGGGGGTCTCCTGGGATGAGCTACACCCTTGCTTTTGCCACTCTACTCAGATAATAGGTTGTTTTCATTTTTGATAAGAGTAAAGTTTCGTACATGCTGGGGAAAATGGAAGGAAAAAGAAAGAGGCAAGGGCAAGATGGATGGATGGTATCCTCGAAGTGACTGGCTTGACCTTGAAGGAGCTGGAGGAGGTGACAGCCGACAGGGAGTTTGGGTGTGGGCCGGTCCATGAGGTCATGAAAAGTTGGAAGCAACTGAACGAATAAACAACAACAAAGTATTGTACCTACATTGACCTGTGGATAAATCAACCTAATTTGGGGGATTACATTTTGACTGAACTTTCTAGATTTGTATATAAGTATATGAGGTATATTTAACAATGTGTTAGTTCAGTCACATTACAACCACAACATACATTACAGCTTTGCTATTCTCAACTAAATTGAACCCATTGAACCAATGTTATTCAATTGGTTTACTCTGTTCTTTAGCAATGGTATTTAGCAATTAGTATTTTCCCTATGTGTGCAAAAAGAAACTACATACAGTCTTCTCAAAATAATTTTCATACAGCGTATGCAAAATTCAGTACTTGCTCAAGAACAGAATAAGAAAATATCTTAATAATGGAGGCTTCCATGTTGCATAAGGAACAATGGGGGTGGGCAGGTTTCTCCCTTCCCCCACCATAAGATGTGGTAAGTTGCAAGGCAGGTGATACGGGGCATGGGGCAATGGGTTACCCATGCTGGCTCCCACCATATTTGCCAAGATCCATGGCGAATCCAGTAGTTAATGTGGCAAGGTCCATAATCGTCTATAATCTTATCCCCATAATGCAAGAAATGTGTCACTGAATAATGCAAGAAATGTGTCACTTTCATACTCGGTCTTCTTTACTCAAATATGGTCGAAGATGATGGCCTATCTTCCATTACATTCAAGTGCTAAAGAAAGAATGTTGCACAAAGTGCGAACAGCCTGTCTGATTAAGGGGTTGTGTTCCTTTCCTCAGGCAGCAAAGTATCCTGGATCAACATTGAACAGAATGTGCTTCCATTCAGCTTTACAACCTCATGTCTATTTTGCAAACAGAATATACTTTTTGGCAAACTGGGAATACAATGGTTCTTTCTTTGGCAGATGGATAAGCTTGGCTATGGTGTCCTTTCTATCAGACAGTCCAATATCCTAGTGACTTTTGATTTCATCGTTGACGGCCAATGTCCTAGACCACTCTCCTTCTATTCTTCAGAAAGATGGGCATTAGGAGATGAATCTTCATTCTGACACAGAGAGAAATGTGCATAATTCCTTTGCAGCTAAAAGCAAGTGAATTTCATGCAATTTAAAGAAGCTTGAGAAGGGAATAAAGACTCCATAATAACTCAATCTCATTATTCCATTTTCAAGTAGGTGTTCAAGAAAAAAAATGAAACACTTAGAATTCCAAGATGACAAGGAAGTAATAGATTTATTTGCTTCAGCCAATTTTTTCTCATGCTAAATTATACTCAGGGGTATCATGACTGTTATAATCGAACAGTGACTCAGACAATAAAGTTTCTACTATGACTTACTAAGGTGGCATTATGTGACACAATATAGAGAACAACATTTTCGACCCTATCCCCCCTTTTTTGTTGTGTTTATACCTTTCAGATGATGGTTTTCAAAAAAAATTGAAACAAGGGAACTCTTGTAAAGGAACACTGGCAAAGAAAAATCAGATGTCACACATCACTGAATTCTTATATTAATAACTCGGGGTTTGTTTGGTTTTTTTAAAAAAAGTTCCAGTTGTTTAGGTCTTCTTTCTGAAATCTGTATCATATGTCCCTTTGACAAACAATAGAAATTGTGCATTCCAAATGTTCTATAAGAATAAAATCTATACCTGCTAAAGATTGATTTTGCAAATCCTACAATAAAGTAGAAAGATAGTATGACTAAATTTGGTAAATATGAAGGTAATAAACTAAATGGTGTTGTGGGGAGTCCACGACTCAGTTCCCATTCAATCATTGCTCTGTTGCTCCAACTCTCTGCATTAAATGTGGCTTTTTGGAGAAATTTTCAGTATGATTTCTAATTCTAATTTTCTATAGTTCTGAACATTTGGAAAATCTCAAAGACTAGAAGAATCTATTTAGGAAGGTTCTCTTCACACGAAAAGGCTGACAATAGAGGTGATGGGTACTAGCACATCTCCTGCACAAATATATGTTTCCTACATTTATAAACCTGAATAAGGCTTTGCCTGTTATGTGTAGCAAACAGCTATATTGTATACATTCCTAACCATTTATAACCTAAAACATATTTGCATCTGTGAAGTTATTGCATTGTCAGCTCATTATGGTTTATTTAATGCTATTATGAGTAATTGTGGTTAATTTAACTGTCAACTCTGCTCATCCTCCACACAGAAATGCATACATACTACCTTAAGTCATGGAAATAATTAATATACAGATATTAAAGAACTTTCTCCAAACCAATAACAGCTTTCGAGACTATCCCTTGCCATAAGGAAGAGTGAAATTTGTCTAAAGGGAGCAGATTTTGGGTGTCAAAAAAGGACAAAAAATAGTTCACTTTCTTCTGCTTCTATTTTTACTGCCAGAGATGGAGTGAGGTGCTTCTGGGAATTTCTGTCTCTTATACCAAAATAACTAGGTTAGCTTTATACCTGTCCTTTATTGGGTGTGGGTGGTACCATCTGCTGATCTGAACCCTATGAAAAGTTGACCCTGCAGATCAAAAGAATCTGAATATATGTCAAAGAAGTCTAAGATGAAAGAAAAAATATGCCACCACAATCACTCACCATTTTAATTTGAACAGCTTGTTGGATGATGATCTAAATAGTCCATTGGCATATGGAAATATAGTGCATTTTCTCAAAGAAGCTTCTTCAGAAGGCAATTTCAAATGAAAATGAGGGACAGAAAACATGTCTTGCAGTGGTTGTCTCCTTTCAATCCCCATGCAGTGTTCACAGAATCACAATAAAGAAGCCCCAGACAATGAAGAATGCTATATCTAGCCAGAATTATTTGTGGAAAAAGTCATCCTGGTTGAATGCAGAATCTGTTCAGAGGGTATTTCTTCTTCTTTTCTTTTTTAGGTGGTTCACATTTCACCTAAATCATCACTCATCATTATATAGATGCCTTTAGAAACAATTGCTATATAAGAAGTTTATTCCTTCATTGGAGGTAAAGAGGCATGTGTACAAGACAGGAGATACACACACACTTATTGAGCCTTGTGCTTTCAAGTCATTTCCAAGTTATGGCGATTCCAAAGGGATTTCTCAAGGTGAAAATATGTGATTTGCCTAAGATCACCCACTGGATTTTTATGGCCAAGTGAGGAATTAAACACTGATCTCCAAAGTCATAATCCATCACTGAAACAACTACACTGTGCTGAATCTCTATATTCACTAGGCTTGGGCCCAAATCACTGCTTACAAAAAAAATTTGTGGTTTCTGGTGGGATATTTTGTTAAATATATTAAAACAGAATGGGGAGGAGAAAGATGAAAATCCCGGCAAAAGGACTAAGAGAGCTGGGGTTTTTCATTTCTAGAGAGGAAAGAGTTAAGTCCACAAGATACCTGAGGCAGGGATCTGCCATGTCTTTTTCTCTCCCCGCAGAAGCAGCCTCCATCCATTTTTTTCTTTGAAAGCTCCCTTCTCCTCCAGAGAGGGCCCTGGGAACTCATGTGACTTAACATCAAGGAAATTAAAGGATCCACTTGCACTTACAGGAGCTACACTTGCATAGGTTGGCCATTGAAAAGTTCTACTAGGAGCATGAGGGGAGTTTCTCACACAATAAAAAGCCTGGTGGTGTCTATGCTCTGATTGGCTGAGGACGGGCACAAGTGGCAACTAAAATTACCAGAATCCTCTCTTGCGGTATGTCCTTTAAAAAAAATGTTATGGTTAAAACTTAAAAATAATTCTAAAAACTCAGATTGATGAATTATTTTGAAATTGACAGGTCTGCAGTTATAAATGGGATGCAAAACTGAGGTAGGTTTCATGCTGATAGGCCTTAAAATGACTTAGGATTGAGCCTTTTAAGTTTCCCATTGTAGTCAATGGGCTGAGTCTTTGCTGAATGAAATGGAAACAACCCTCCCTATTCGAGTAACTTCTTGGTAAACAGGAAGAAGGCCTGCCAACAACGGACCCTGAAATAAATGGCATGTTTTTTGGCCAAATTGCATACACCTCTAATTTTCACCTACCTCTGTAGAAATTCTTCAGTATTTGCTTGTTCAACATATACGGAAAGTGATAAGGAAATCAACTGCACAAATACATGTATGGAGGTGGGACAAATCAAATAATTAATTTTGAATATGAGAGTAGAAGCCAAATGGGGTGGAGATTCTGTTAGTAAATATTAATAAATTGTTCACGGTATTAATGAGGACAGGATTTATTATAAACCATAATGTATAAAAACATATGGTATTACTTTGGCTCTAGTGCAAACTTCCTAGGAGCTTAGAATTAATTAATATTGTCATTTTAAAATTAATTAATTTGGAGTTAATAACAGGCATCTATTCATTTCCCATGAAGTACTGCAGGCACTCTCAAGCCTAAAGCCATGCTGAGGCTAAGCCTCGGTCTCGATGCCTAATGCTGCAGGTTGTAAATAGAGCTCACATGACCTGATATTGTTTCAGAAAAATTAATGAAATCATTTCGCAAATGACAGAGTATGAAAGGTTATTGCTATTAATCTCAGTAACATGTTTGGTTTTCATTTTAAATTTTCTCTTCGTGAGCCTCAGAGATTTATATTTTCATGGTGGGAGAAATCCTGTCTTTGTCACATAGCACAGACTACTCCAACTTTCCTTTTTGTTGAATATTTTTAAATTTTAATATTTTTTTAAAAATACATCTTCATTAATTTTCAAGATGGTTACACAATCCAAACATTAAAGAAAAAGAGAAAACACTAAAAGAATAGAGATAGTCATTGAAAAGAAAGAGTTAGAAATTGTAGAATGTGCAAAAGAGGTGGAGATTAGATAGAGAGAGGGAGAAAAGTGCCGAAGTTTGGAGAATAGAGTGGATTTCTGTAAGAGTTTTCCCGTCTCGCCGGTTTATTTATTTTATGGTTTTTTTCCAAGCGCTTCTTCTTATTTACCTGTATAGAGATCGAGAACAGTTTCTAAATCTTACTCTTAACCTTATTCTTATTCTAATATTAAGTCTACATTAAATTCTATTCTACAGTAATTACGTATTGTTCCCCAGTCCATTTTATCTGTATTCCCCTTATCTTTATCTCTTAATTTTTCTGTCAGCCATTCCATCTGGATTGTATCCAGAATCTTAACTGTCACAATGCGGGACCTGGCCCTGCCCCTTAATCACACACACAGAGACAATGTCAATTAACTATTTATTGAGCACAAATTATTAGCAGGTGAAAAGGTAAAATGTCCAAAAGTATAGAGATCAATTAGTCCAAGGTAATTGGCAATCAAAGTCCAAAGATATTCAAAAAGCAGGGAATCTCTCAAAAGCAAGGTCCATAAAAACAAAGCGAATCAAGGCAAAGCAACTTAGTCCGTAGAAAAACAATGCAATCCAGGGTTCATGGAAGAAACAGGGTCTCAAGGTAGTTCTTGGCAAGGCAAGCCAAACTATGGCTTCAGGGAACAGCAGGCTGCCGAAACGTCTGTTCAGCAAAGACGTGGCCGACCAACTGAGAAACTTTCCCACAGAGTGTATATTTAATTCCCACCTTTGTGAGACCAGCGCCTCTCCAGGCTCTGCTTCCAATCTCTGCGCGTAGCCACAATACTACTACTCCAGTCGAAACTCCTCGCAGGCCGAGCACCAGCTGGCACGTTGTCTTCCTGGGAACATGCCTCCACTTCGGTTTCCATCTCTTCCCCTGCAGCTGGCGGCAACAATCGCTCTTGTGAACCAAAACCTCCTGGTTTTTCATATTCACAATCTGATCCGGAATCAAGCTGGCCTTCATCATCCGAATAAGCAGAAGGCCAGGTGTCATCCCATTGCAAACTGTCAGTTGGGGATGCATGCCCATCAGCCCTTGCATCCCCTTCATCTGGGTCCAAAGCAATTGGGACCCCCGGAGCGGCACCCCCCCCCCCCTGGCTGGAACGGAGGCTGGGTTGCTACATTAACAAATCATTCTTCCCTAGATGGCATTTTGGGTGTCTTCCTTTTCTTTTCTTTTTTGCATACAGGATCCTAGCTGCAGTTGATGCTAATAATACTATTTTTCTTTCCATTTTTGTGATATTAGCATCCATTATTCTTAATAAAAATATCTCTGGTTTTCTATCCAATTTATAATTTAAGATTTTCCCTAATTCTTTTTGTATCATTCTCCAATATTTTATGGTTTTAGGGCAAGTCCACCATAAGTAGAAGTAAGTGCCATTTTTATCTCCACATTTCCAACACTTAGGGTCCATGTTCTTATAGAACCTTGCTAATTTTTCCGGAGAAAGGTACCAATGGTATATCGTTTTTACCCAATTTTCTTTAAATGTATTACATAGAGATTTTTGCACGTTGTTTTTCCATATTGATTTCCATGTTTCTATGTTAATTTTATATCCAATGTTCCTTGACCATTTCACCATAAAATCCCTTTTTTCAGTATCCCATTTTAGTAAAAATTGTATAGATTTTCCCCATTAGCTTCTCATCATTTCTTATAATTTTGTACTCTAATTCATTCTCTTCGCTAACAAAGAAGATGAAAAATCACTTTTCCCTTTCCTTTCTTTTAGTTTTTTCTTCCTTTCTTGTATTCTTCATCTTTAATTTTTGTAAGTATTTTAAATTTCAATAAAATAAATTTTAATATTTTATTGAAATTTAAAATAGTTACAAAAATTAAAGATGAAGAATACAAGAAAGGAAGAAAAAACTAAGAGAAAGGAAAGGGAAAAGTGATTTCTCATCTTCTTTTCAATAGTAATATGTGCATACCATTATTCTACTCCAACTGTCCTGATTTGGCAGGAAAACAGCAAATTAATCCCACATAGTCCCATTTTTTCAGCTACATTAAAAACATACTTCTTTTTTACTCCCTTTGCTCTCAGTTTCCTTCAATTGTCGCAATCTTAATTCAACATACAAAAGTAGTTTGTACTCATGTACTCGACAGGGCAGAAAACAGAATCTTTCCCTTCCCAGTAGATTCAGGCAAAAGCAAAACAATACAACCGTTCCAAGCTTGTGTATTCTTCCTCATTAATAACATTTGCCATCTTGACCATATGCTGATATTGCTTGACTTTCATCTGTGAAATGTTGGGATGTAGTCCAGCATCAAAGGTCATGGAACATTTTCCAGTAGGGTTTCTGCTTTGGGAAAACAGAAACTTCAGTCTGAAGCAAAAGCACTGATGATAGTTTGCAGTTTCACTTCTCCACTTTCACCAGACTTTGTGCATTCTCTTCTTTTTAAGAAAAGCAATCTTTCTCTTTTGTGCTGCCAGCAGCAGAATAATTGAGTAAGGGTCATTTTACAGTCTTTGGATCCTTTAATTTTCTTGATGTTAAGTTACATGGGCTTTTAAAAATGATACATTGGCCACATTTTAATTAGCAATAACACTGGTTTTAATTAGTTCCCGCTTAATCAGCTTTTCAGACTGACAGGACAGAAGTAATGCTTTTCACAGAGAGTAAGGCAGGGGAAAGAGAGATTTTTAAATTTGACTATATAGATTTCTTTCCTTTATTTTCTTTTTTGATTTCATCATTTGTTTATGATGTTTCAAATACAATAATACACAAGCAAGTTAGCACAGTAGCTATTATCTGGTCCATAGCCAGAAAAAAAGAATTTGAGGGGTAGAGTAGAGGGGGGTTGAAATATAATTTTTTTTAGAGAGAATCATGAAAAATAGGTCCATAATACAAAATGATTTAAATTCTATGGCTCCTTCCATATTTTATGTATATTAATTAAATCAAATTTCTATTTTAGCTACAAAGTTTAAAGTCTTTTTAAAAACTGAAAATGACTCTTAATTGGTGATTTAGCTGCCTGGATATGTTTGCATGTGGGGTTCTGAATTAAGGAGTTGCCTCCTGGGTGTGTTTTCAAATTGAGTTTTATGTTGCCTGCATGTATGTATGTATGATGACATTTCTAGCCTCCCTTTCTTAACCCCGGAGAAACACAAAGCGGCTTTACATTTAGGCAACAGTTCGGTGCCATTGGGTATGTGTTTCCCTATGTATAATCAGTTTTCCTTCTGTCAAATAGGTATTTTTATAGAGACCAGGTATTTTGAATTGGAGGAGAAGGTAAGAGGAAATGCAAGTCAAGTCTTTCCATTTGCTCATATCTGACCTATAGGGCTATTTGCTTAGCTTTCTCCCTCAAAGCCCCTCCATATCCTTCAAAGCCTTTACAGTTTTTTCATAATTTGAGGTTTTGTGCTGCATCTACTATGTCTCCTTTTTCTTATCTCTGCAGTAGATAGTTGGCTTCAATCCTTTCACCATCATCTTCTTTCCTGACCTGTGCAACTAGTCAGACCCATAACTAAAAAAGAAGGGAAGGATGAAACATATTTTTAGAGAATCATGAATGTCTATAACATACAATAATTTAAATTCTATGACTCTATATTTTATATAGACTTAATTCAATCAAATTTCTATTTTAGCTACAAAGCTTGAGGAACACTGCAGCTCCTGAACTCCTTCCCTGTGCCATGTAAACGTTTCTTGAATCTGACTGCAGAAAATGCCCAGAAAAGTGATGTACACATTTAGGCTATAATATTCCATTGGTGTTGGTGAAATTGCCTGGATGTTGCTTTTATAAGTTTGCCTTGAACAGATGTGAGGAATCCTAACTTGTCCACTTACAGACTCCACCGACCTTTTTATTTCAAAGATATCCATAATTTTTTTCACAGATTATGTGCACATCCCTGATGTTTTCTAAAAAGCTGTTGACATGTTGCAGACTACAGAAAATGTCCATGTCAACTCTTTGTAATGTTTTGCCAAGCTGGAGGGATGATGACAAAAGTTTTTGTAGGATGTGTATGGTTACTACAAATTCAGCATTCAGAACAGTTAAAAGAAGGTGTCCAGGTGGGGAAGAAGTTTCACTATTGTATAAAGGACTCTCTTTTAGTTCTTCAAGTGTTCTCACCACCACACTATACAGTTCAACAAAATTAAAACTACATCGTGTCACTCACCTCAACAAGTTTTACAAAGTGGCAACAGGCAGTTTCCTCTTGGTTCAGGGAAACAGTCTTTTATATTTTTCTTCATCAGTTACAGTCTGACAGATGTTACTCTGAAGAAATTACACACATATGACATTATTTCTTGGCTGTTTCTAATAGGTGGAATGCTTCAAGTTTTTGCTAAGGTTAGATTTAGTGAGTGAGCACTGCACTGCATGTAGACAGTCATTGGATACTAATATGACCACTCATATTAGAAACTCCATCATATTCCTGTCCACACAAGTATTCCATTTTTTCCAGTGTTCACTTGTCTTCACAAAGCCTATAAAGTCTTATCTTATTTCTGCAGCTTCAACATTAATGTATCCTATCGAGAGCAATAACTATTCTGAGGTACTCACATTCAAAGTTTCATCTGCCAAGTTTCATCTGCTAAAACAGAGAACCACTGTGATGCATTTCATTTTTCAACAATGTTATTTACTATCTTGTGACCACAAATGTCTATTAGCTCATTCTATATTTGAGGACTAGTATACTGGGCATTCATAGCTGCAGTTTCAAGATGACTTCTCAGTTCAGTGTCTCCTGATCTGGCACACTTTGTTCTAGCTTTAGCTACTGAATACTTTTCAAGGATAACCACATGTACAGAGCACTATAGCAGTCTAATCAGGAAATAATTAAGGCATGAACTACCATGGGCAGATCTGCCTTCTTTCAAAAAAGTTTAAATTGAGGCCCCATCTACACTGCCATATAGTCCAGTTTCTGAATACAAATTATCTGTTTTGAACTAGATTATATTGCAGCGTAAATCCAGCCTGACTCGCTCTAAAAATGGCCAAAGACAGTCATAGTCACAGAAGAAACCTGGCCTCCAGGAACAGAAATGAGTCCAAGACTGATCTTTCAGAGGGAGTGCAATATCAAAAAAAGGTTGTGATCTTTCCACAGACATGCATGGCATACATTGACCAGACTTTCTTCAAAAGTTACTCAAAAAGCCTGTTTACATAGAAGTCATGCTGCTTCTATTTCTCTTTACATAGATTGTACTTTAGATATGTCACATTTGAAGGCTATATATCATTTGCACTTCAATTCAAGCATTGTTACTGTTGTTTTCTAATAATTCAGATACACACATTTTAAAAAGAATGACATTAAATTGCAAATCAGCCACTTGGAATGACTGTTTTTAGGCTTTCAGCTATTTTCAATAAATAATGTGATAAATAAGAATCTTCTTATTTACCAGAAATTACAAGTCATCTAGCATTATTTTTTCTTGATGTGGACGCAATATAAAATTAGCAATTCCCATGCATATGTATATTCATACAGCTCATTTTTATTGATCAGCTAAAATCAATGCATAGTATTTTAACTCAAGATTTATAATGTGTGTGATTTACTTAAAGCTATTCTTCAAGGAGAAACCCCCAGGATCTTGAAACTTATCAATATTTGTTAAATTGAGTGTTTGAATACAAATATATTTTGTGGCATCGTTTCTATCTAAGCTAGAAGGAAGAAAGAGATTTACAATGACTTGTTGCCCATGCTTTCCTGGAAATTGCTGCACTTTCTAGTCAAGTAAACATTCCACTAATGGGCTGTTAAAGATGGAGCCCTTCCACACTGGTCTTACTCAGTAAAATCTATCACTAAACTGAGAGTTAATCACATGAAAACTTGGTCCCAATTAAGTAATTTGTGTACTTTCTAACCAGAATTGAACATAATGTTATATAGGTGTACATTTACACACCTGTAATTTTCAGCAAAATCCACAATAAATCTATGGCTTGCTTAAATATTAAATGCATTTTGTCTATGTTTTCTTTTCTTTGGGCCCTGCAAAACAAAATAATATCTTTGCACATTGGACAGGAGTTTATTTCCTTTCAGTTCTGTAAGATTCTCCAGCACACCGCTGCTTAAATGGTGGTTCCCAATCCAAATGGGATCCCCTTGGTTCAATGTTGAGGGTCCAAAACATTGACAAAATCAGCAAATATGGAAAACATAAGAATGGCCATCAAACCAGAAAAAAACAACATATCCCCATACCAAAAAAGGGAAATGCTAAAGAATGTGCAAACTTTTGTACAGTGGCACTTATGTCACATGTCAGTAAAGTAATGTTCAAGATCTTGCAAGGTAGACTCCAGCAATACATGGAGAGAGAGAGTTACCAGATGTTTAGAAAAGGCTGAGGAACAAGAGACCAATTGTCAATATCCTCTGGATAATGGAGAAAGGCAGGGAATTTCAGAAAAACATCTATTTCTGTTTTATTGACTATTCTAAAACCTTTGACTGTGTGGATCATAATAAATTGTGGCAAGTTCTTGGTGGTATGGGGATACCAAATCACCTTGTCGGTCTCCTGAGGAATCTGTATAATGACCAAGTAGCAACAGTAAGAACTGACCATGAAAAAGCAGACTGGTTCAGGATTGGGAAAGGCATATGGCAGGGTTGTATACTCTCCCCCAACCAATTCAACTTGTATGCAGAACACATCATGCGATGTGCAAGGCTCGACGAATGCAAGGCTGCGGTTAAAATTGCTGGAAGAAACATTAACAACCTTAGATATGCAGATGATACCACTTTGATGGCTGAAAGGGAGGAGGAGCTGAGGACACTTATAACCAAGGTGAAAGAAAAAAGTGCAAAAGCTGGGTTGCAGTTAAACATCAAAAAGACCAAGATTCTGACAAGCAGACTGATTGATAACTGGCAAATAGAGGGAGAAAATGTGGAGGCAGTGACAGACTTTGTATTTCTAGGTGCAAAGATTACCACAGACACAGACTGCAGCCAGGAAATCAGAAGACGTTTACTTCTTGGGAGGAGAGCAATGATCAAACTTGATAAAATAGTGAAGAGTACAAACATCACACTGGCAAGGAAGATCCGCATAGTAAAAGCAATGGTATTCCCCATTCCCTTCACCTTCCGCCTAGGGTACACCCTCATTTGAGGAGCCCTGCTGTTTATGTGTTTGTATTTCTACCCTTGTATAGTATTGCATTATGGATCTGTGGCTTGAGCTTTGGACCATACAGAGATAGACTGGTTGTAGCTGCTTTGAAGGAAGATAAATGGTTATATTATTAAATGAAATTTTGAGTGCCTTGGTCTTGCATTGCACTGAAGATAGGGTATTATCTCAGTCCATACTTCCATTGTGTTAAATTAAAGCCCTGACTGTTCATTAGAGGGAAGGACCATTAGAGGCTGGCAAAGATAAATGTATTTTGGCCAAAGTAATGAGAAGACATTGAAAGGATATTAGAGGCAAAGATGAAGTATTTTCAATGATGCTGGGAAAATGGAAGTAAAAGGGAAGAGGGACCGACCAAGGGCAAGATGGATGGATGGTATTCTTGAAGTAACTGGCTTGACTCTGAAAGAGCTTGGGGTGGTGATGGCCAAACGGGAACTCTAACGTGGGCTGATCCATGAGGTCACGAAGAGTTGGAAGCGACTGAACAAATAAACAACAACAAAAACCTGAACATGACCTATTGGCTGTTTTAGGCATTTACACAAATCTGTTGTGCACTGTTTGCTGTGGATTCTGCAGAAGATGATTCAGCTGAACTTCATAAAAAGGAAAATCCGCAAGTTTAGCAAGTCTTGCAAATGTTGATTTGTCAGTCTGAAAGGATCACAAGTGGTAAAGTTTAAGAAGTCCTATTCCATCAGATATGCATTCTCATAAAAGATCACTGTACTAAGCAAAGCAATTATTTTATATGAGAAAAACAACTAGTGCAGAATGCAAAATGTAGCAGCCAACTGGTGTCAGGAGTGCCTTTTAGAGACCATATATCCCTGGTAATGCACTGGCTTCTAGTTTGCTTCTGACCTCAATTCAATGTGATGGTGTTGACCTACAAAGCCACAAATAATATGGAGCCAAGATATCTGAAAGATTGCATCCTCGCATATGAGATATTTAAGATCTTCAGGGGAGGCCTTGTTGCCTTTGGAATAATTCCACTGACCCGACTTTCTGTTGATTTTTTAAAAAACCCTTTTCCCCTTGTTTTGAAATATGCCTATGTTTTCACAGGCGAAAAGAGCAACTGCTCGACTCAGCAAAGATATAATTTCCCACAAATTTCAAAGTAGAACTTAGCTTGGTATTTCATAGTCTGTTTTCAACTGTTCGAACAACTATGCTGTTAATAGTAAAGGTCAGTTTGCAGTATGATTAATCAGCAAATACCCATTCCCACTCCCCCCTCTCATGTATAGCATGCATGCAATACCTCAGTAGAATTGTTCACCATTTTTGGAGATCTGAGTACAGTACATAGTACTCAAAGCTAAACAAGTTATTTAGACATATAAGACAAACAAACAAAAACTCAAGTTCCACTACCTCTCTTTTGTAATAAAAATATATGAACCACTAATTAAGAAACTTGCCTTTCATGACATCTCAAGTCTGCTGCATGAAGGAGTTTAAGGGTAACAATTTTGCTTTGTTTTTATTTCTAGCCTACCTTTCAACCAATATTTTTATTTATTTATTTATGCTTCACATTTACAGACCGCCACTACCCGAAGGCTCGGAGCGGTTTACAATAGTATGCATAAATACAATCCGACATAGAATACACATATAATAACCAACACATTACCTAACATTAAATTATAATAAATACAAGAAGGTGGAGGTGAACTAAGGGTTGCATATCAGGTGAGATCGATAGTCAGTTTAGGGGCCATAGGTAAGGTTGGGGACCGAGCAGCCCTATAATCTGGTTTTAAGGGCCCATTCTGCAACTTCAATGTGGCCATACCTCCAAGTGAGTGGGGGAGAGACTTCAGTCGGATGGCCATCCAACATCCACATTATCAGGTTAGGAAAGTCTTAGCAACTTCTATGTCTTAGCAATTTAAAGTAATTGCTTTTTGTACACAGAAAAACACATTTAAGGATATGCACTATTCCAAACATTGCTGATAATATATTAAGAAAAATCAATTCCAAAGGAAAACTCAGATCACAAAGCAATTCCTTTCATCACAATCAGTATCACAGACCATGATATTCTTTATACACAGAAGGTGACTAGTGTCTCAAAATAAGCAGACTCATTGAAAGCAATCATTAGTACTACAAAAGTTCCACTCAGAAGCAGGAGGTGCAATCTATGATAAAGAGCAAAAATGAGGAGGAATAATATAAATGCTGTCAGCTCCCTATCGCAAATGCTAGCGAAAGACTTCTCAAATTCCAAGAGGGCTTAAAATGAAATTTCATACTGTGACATTGGAAACCTAATAATGACTTGGAGAAAAGTCATAGCAATACACAAAAATATCTAATTAAGTGCAAATCCAACATCCTATTTCAGAACAGCTATTAAATAAATTCCCAGTGACTGGTTGGAATGAATTTTCCCAACATAGATTTTCTATCATGAATCTTATTATCCTGTAAACATGCTCTGAAATATTTTCTATAGACTGCTGGATGGATAGCGAGAACTTCTCATTTCACGTTTGCATTTCCACCTCTTTTCTAATCCTTTCATTTCATATTTCTCAAGCCACACACCTAAAGAAAATGCTTGTAGGTACAGAAAACATGTTTTAAAGTTTAGTTTAATTTCAGTTTTTGAAAGGCAATGTAAGGACATATCACATTTATCCCAGGGGGAAATAACTTCCTAGAAATCCATCATTCGGAATTCAGTCTCCCTCAGCTATAAGGTTTGGAGAAATAAACTATTCTGCAGTATTTGCAAAAAGACATGAAGTTCAAAATCCATTCCTGCAGCAATTCCAATTTAACTCTTGACCACTTATCAACTCTAGAATGCAAATAGCATCCTCTTTGCCATAGAAATTAATCTGATTATATCCTAAATCATTGGGGGATTAGGATGATAAGAAGCATGTGACATCTTTCTTTTCTAGTTTACTACATATATTCTCTCCTTTTAAAAATCAGAACGGCAGTGAACCACATCACCATACATCAAATAAAAGAAATTGCAAACTGCACAGATTTTTATTGTAATTGTATGTGTATAACTAATATATTAAGACAGGATGTGCTACAGTTATACTGTATGAAGACGTTCTCTAGCCAGCAAAGAAGTATTTTCATTTGTGTACAGACATTCGACCAGCATGAAACAGAATCAAACATAGAATCACAGAAACACAGAACTGAAAAAAACTGATCAGGTCCAACCTACTACCAAGCATGAAGTACTTGCAACAGATGACCATTCAATCTCTGTTTATAAACCTCAAAAGATTAAGACTCAACCAAACCCCAAGGCAGCACATTTCACTGTCAAAAAGCTCTTACAATCAGGATGTTCTTTTGTTTGGATGGAATCTCTTTTTCTGCAGTTTGAATCCATTGCTCCATGTTCTAGTTTCTGGAGCCACAAGAAACATGTTTGCTTCATCTTCCATATGGCATCCTATCAAATATTCAAATATGTTTATCATGTCACTACTTAACCTTCTCTTCTCCAGGTTGAACATATCCAGCATTCTGAGCAACCCCTTATAGGACATAGTTTCCAGATCATTTATCATTTTGATTGCCCTCCTCAGGACATATTTCAGCTTGTCAATATCCTTCTTGAGTTGTGGTGCCAGAACTGGACACAAGTCTTATTCCAGGTGAGATCTGACCAAAGAAGAACGGAATGGGGTATCCCTTGAGCCCTATACTCCTATTAATACCTATACTCCTATTAATACTCCTATTAATACCTAGCACTTTTAGCTGCCACATCATATTGTTGACTTATAGTCAAGTTTTAGTCTATTGAGAGTCCTAAATCCCTTTCTCAGGTACTGATCTGAAAAATGGAAAATGGTATTATTTTTAAAATGCTTTTCTCTAATAGAAATGGACAGTGATTAAAATTGGGCAAGTTTCAGTATCAGTACACCAAAATCCTATGAGCTTTCAGAGACATGTAAATATATATAACAGTCAATTGCTCCCCACCCACTAAATTAAAAGTGTAAGAGAGAACTCTGTTAATGTTTCTGTATTTACACAAGAAAGTGCAGCCACTTGCATAATATTTTACTATAGTGATTCCCCTACAACATTTTGGCCACCCCTTTAGCAAATAACTCCATAAGGCATAAACTTCACTTGGGGGGGGGGGGAGGCAAAATTTGTTCAAAAATCCTAACTTTTAATTATTAATAAAGTGTGCAATTTAATAGAATTTGTTACACATCTTCAGCTTCATTCCATCAACAACAGTCTATTACACAGAGATCTTATATCTCATATGTTCCATCCAGGTCTCCTGGCTCCAGGAAATTATATAAAGCACACTTGTCATGATAAATGAAGGTTTATATTAGACATGTTATTATTTAAAGTTTTTCTTCTCTCCACCCATGGCTAGAATATCTAATAGAGCTGGATCTGACTGGACAACAGAATTCCTCAGCTACTATGACCAGTGTCTGAGGAGTCTGGAAGCTGGGGGGGGAAACTTTGTGATTGTGCCAAAAAGTTATTACTGGCATTAAAAAAAATACAACAGGCCCTTGGTATCAACTGAGATTTTGTCCTTGTGAATACCAAAAACTGTAACTGCTCATCCCATTATGTATAATGGTTTAGCAAAATAGTAGCCCTTATATAAAATAGCAAAATCATGTTTGCTTTTTAAGAATTAGTTTGGAATATTTTTAATCCATGGATGGTGGAATCCATGGATTACAGAATCTGTGTCTATAGAGGCCTGGCAGTAATAGACATGGGAGTGTGCTGAGACTCTTAAATTGGCATAGGGCAAAAAATTCCTAGTGTTGTTGGTATTCATATTTGGCCCTGACTCTTGCTGGTGCTTGGCTTCCCACGTTGTTCTCTACTCATATTTGCCTCTGACCGCATTATGTCCAGTACCTGAAATGGGATGCACTGAGTTTAGCAATCTGTATGTTTTTTCAGGAATTTAACACACTTAATGTCTGAGCCATCAGTAAAACTGATGATTAAACTAGACATGCCACGTTCCCCAGATCTTTCTTAGCCCATTTTTCTATCCCTTTCTATCATTTTTAGATACCTGACTTATTGGACATCTCTGTTGCTTTTAGGACCTTAATCCTGGTAGCTTCCCTTTCTTCCTTCACTGATCCAGATGTTGCTAGGCTCACCAATTGGCAACGACCAGTGGTAGGTGGAGGTTTCCATGTCAGATAAGCAATGACTCTGCTATGAATTTTAGTCTGAACTTTAAACAATTATCCAAGGTGTTGAGCGTTATTTCTAAAACTGAATAGCTCCTCCCAAGATTGAACTCAAACCTGGAGTCATTCACTTCCCCCACTGAAACAGAAGCCACTAGCTGTCTTTGTTAGCTGCAGCAGAAAAATCTTTCTGTATCCAAGCCTTTTTTAAAAAAATGTACTGTTTGTAAACATCTGAGTATCAATTTCAGTCTTACCTAGAGTCACACATACCACACTAGTAACTGGCACACAGTCCTATTTCTATCAAAACATTTAAAATGAAAGAAGATAAACACATATGTGCATGCATTTTTGCTCAAATTCTGTTTGTGTTGTCTGTTTAACACTTAGGAAGGAATGTGATTAGAGCACCACTGCTCCAACATAGAAAACCGATTTCTAGTCTTGGCACTGAAACACAAAAAACAAAAAGTAGTAGATACTATTATTCCATCATGTTCTTGATTTATGCTAAACTGTACACATTACAGTTACTTACAATCTGCGACAAGAATGTGTATTTTAGGATACCAGGTGCTCATTTACACTATGCAATTATTTGGCTAATATTCATGATTCCCTTCTATGGAATCCTAGGAGTAGTAGTTTAAGGAGGAGCACTTTGAAATCTCAGCCAAATTACTGTGCCTCACCAAACTTCAAACACTACGATTTAAATGCTATGGAATTTAAAGTGGAATCAAAGTGATACAACTGTATAGTGTGAATGGGTCCCAGTTAGTAACAGAACCAATTATCGTGTCTGCCTGTCCTCTATTCTGTCATTTATTTCTCCGTTATCTGAGAAACTGTCCTAGCAGTCAATGTTCTTTTTTGAACTACTAATTGTTTGGGTAAATCTCTTGAGAATTATTGGGTTTTTAAAATTTTGTTTACCATATTTATATTCTGCCCTTCTCAACCCCAAAGGAGAAATACTGAACTATTTATTGATTTATTTACCGTATTTATATTTGTTCGACTTCTTTTTAGCCGCCATTTCCGGGTGGCTCGGGGCAGCTTACAATCCAGGAGAAGTAAACAACAGTAAGCGTTAAGCACTAAAAACACAAATAACGGTAAACATTAAAATATTACATTAAAACAGTAGTATTCACTAAACTAACATATGTGGCTAGACTGACTCAAACATTAAAGGCTTGCCGAAATAGCCAGGTTTTACATGCTTTCCGGAAGGTCAGAAGGTCACGGAGTGACCTGACCTCCGGCGGGAAGGAATTCCAGAGCATAGGGGCAATGATGGAAAATGCCCTTCTTCTCGTCGATGTAAGACGATAGGCTTTAGCGCTCGGGATGAGGAGAAGATCTTAATCCTCAGATCTCAGTAATCTCGTGGGACAATATGGGGTAAGGTGGTCGCTCAGGTACACTGGCCCCAGACCATACAAGGCCTTATACCCCGTCAACTTCTCAACCCCCAAAGGGGGACTCAGGACGGCTTATAATAAGCCCCATCCAGAGGCTATTATACATGATACAATAGTAAAATCACAAATAAAAATATATCAAAGTTAAAAACAATACATAATTAAAAACCATACAGAGCCATCAATTAAAACCATAGACCAGAACGAAGGGCCTCCCTTTCAGCTAGTGAAGAAAGAGGAATCTATTTAAAGCCAACCTTCTCTCAGGCAAATCCATTCATTAAAAGCCTTACTAAGAAAATCCCATGATTGGTTTGCCATAACATACACAACAACAATATATAGTTTGAGTAACTGAATGTTTGTTAATGTAAAGTGGTATAAGTACAATTATACCAATGGACTGCCGTGGAGGTCAAGCTATCACATCATACTTCAGGCAAATGGCCTTCATTTTATCATTCTCTCAGAGTCAGTTCTGGAGCTGTTTTTACCCATTGTTCCATGGAAGCACTTTAAATTACAGCACTTAAAAACCTTTCTAAGTGATACCATTTTAGAATTCTATAAAATCCCAGTGTGAATTCTCTTACGTGTATTAAATTTTATAACCCTCATTTTAAAGTCTGGTAGGAGGGAGGGAAGGGAGCTCTATGAATGAAAATTTCCCCATTCATGAGATACTTCCATATGAAGGGCTCTAGAAACTCCTAGCAATCGGAAGACACAGTGCCGCTATTCCATCTTTTCCTCCTGAATATCTCTTCCATTGAAGGGGTACATGAAGAAATTGTAGACTAAGGAAATAATGTTGACTTCCCTAACTGGTAAACATTCAGGGAACTGGTAAACGTTTTGTGAGATATCCCCATTGTCATAATGTTTTGCATGGATGTCAATCTCCATGCATATGCACGTTAATATTTTGCTCCCCGGAACCAGACATTTCCATCTCTTCCCACGAACATACCTGCAAATATGAAATACCCCAAAGGAAGGAAACTTCAAACACTCTCCCAAGAAATCTTGCTAAGAAACCCACATTATATTTTTCTCTTTAGGATCACCATAAGTAGGAAATGACTTGATCGGCCATAACAACAACAATAAGAAAAAAAATTAAATATAGATATGGATGACAGGTAGAAATCACATTTAAAATTGACATTGATGTACCTACCTATACAAATAAAAGATAATTATCAAACATTCCTTGTTGGAATAGTCTATCTACTTCACAGGAGTTTAATAAAGAACAAGGAGTTAATACTAAAGAAGAACTTTATAGAAGCCGCTGTAAATTGATAATGATGAATTAGCATCTCAGCAACAGTTTAACTGAGAATTGGTGCATGCTCCTATCAGGTAACCTGGTTAACCTGAATGCGAACTGCACATTTGTCATTCTAAACTGGGAAATCATGTCACGTGGGAGGCATGCTCTGTACAACAGCTCTGGTTTTAAAGCAGACTAAATTAATATTCTGAGCTACATTTCAAGGAACCTACAAAATAAAAAGGATATATTTAGTGCCCTATTTATATTGCTAGAGCAATATACTATAGTAAGGTTGTAGAATTTTGGACTATATTTTGGATACTGGGAATGTGGTGCAACTGGCTAAGTGTCACCTGCATAAGATCTCTCTGACCAGTAGGTCATGAGTTTGAGGCCTGCCCAGGTCGAGGTGGGTGCTCGACCTTTAAGTGTAGCCTGCTGTCGACCTTTGTAGCCCAAAAAACAGTTGCATCTGTCAAGTAGGAGATAAAGGTATCACATTAAGTGGGGAGGCAAATTTTGACTGAATTACGAGACCATTAAAGAACTCCAGGAACGCTGAGGAATGCAGAAGGAACAACAAGGGATGCTGGGAATGCTGAGAGATGAGGAGTGCATCAGCTCCCCCTGGTGGCCAGGGTTTGCCTCTGTTCGTCTATATGTGTGTATGTGAAAAACGGTTGGGATTGTCTGCTAAGTATGTGTACCTGTAATCCTCTCTGAGTCCCCTTCGGGGTGAGAAGAGTGGAATATAAATAAAGTAAATAAATAAATAAATATAAACCCATAATCCTTTACCATGCTGGCTGGGACATCTAAGAGTTGAAGTTAAAAACATCTAGAAAACCAATATTTCCCCAACAAAGTGCTACATTTTACATAGAGGTAATTTGGATTGCTTCAATAGCAAAAGGGGGATTATATCACTACACAGAATGTGCTGATCTGTTTAAGAAAGAGTATAAATAACTATGTGTATGACAAGGGAAAGAAGAAGCTGGTTTATGTTATAATGAGAGCATATTCTCTTGGGTGCTGAAAAGCTGAAGCCCACTTAAAATAAAGCTGAAAGTAGACAGCAACTTCTGCAGATGTAAGCATGCATTTTTCAGAAAAATCAGAGCTTTTCATCATCTGCACACTCCAGAAACAATAGAACCACTAGTCTCCATCTATGCCTTGAAGCCGTGACTGGTTGGCTGCGTGCCAGCCGGCTGAAGGTGAACCCGTCGAAGACGGAAATCTTGTGGCCTGGTCACCCTGGGCTGGATGAGTGCCGGTTGCCTACCCTGGATGGCGAGCAGCTCAGCCCGTCATCCCTCGTAAAGAGTTTAGGCGTCCAATTGGACCCTTTGTTGACCATGGAGACCCAGGTCTCCATGGTCAGCAAAACGGCGTTTTACCATCTCCGTCAGGCTAGGCGACTGGCACCCTACCTGTTCAGGGATGATCTGGCCACGGTGATCCAGGCGACGGTCATCTCGAGGCTGGACTACTGTAACGCCCTCTATGTTGGCCTCCCCTTGTCGACAGTCCGGAAACTCAAGCTGGTGCAGAATGCCGCTGCTCGCTTACTGGTGGGAGCACCGGTGAGAGAGCATATCACTCCCATCCTTCGGCAACTGCACTGGCTGCCTATTGAGTACCGGATTGCTTTCAAGGTGTTGGTTTTAACCTTTAGGGCCTTGCACGGTCTAGGGCCTGAGTACCTAAGGGACCGCCTTACCCCGTACATTCCCCCAAGATCACTGCGCTCGGAAGAGCAGAACCTGTTGGTTATTCCATCACCCCGCTCCTGCCACCTGTCCAGCACAAGACAGCGGGCCTTTTCTGTCGTGGCTCCCATGACTTGGAACTCACTGCCTAGCCACATTTGGGCGATCCACGAACTTGGTCCTTTTCGAAGGGCCTGCAAAACTGCCCTCTTCAGACTAGCGTTTGGCTAGCCTGAATGTAGATGCATATCATCGTCCGAGTTAAGATCTGTAATTTACTGGTTACCGGCTATGTATTATGCGTTTTATTGAATTTTACTGTATGTTTTATTGTGTATTTTAATGCTATTGTGATCCGCCCCGAGCCTGCAGGGAGGAGCGGAATATAAAACCGAATAATAAATAAATAAATAAATATTGCATTATGTATATATTTGGATTTCTTGTTTCCCACCTTTCTTGGAAGTTCAATGAAAATTATTTCATTCTCAGAACACCACTGTGAAATGTATTCCAGTCCATGGTGGGCAAATAGAGTTGGACATCAAAAAAAAGACTGAACAATTGTTGGAGGTACAGACTTATGAGGGGAAACTTGAAGGTTGCATTCTCTTCAACCTTTAAAAACTTTTTCATCCCCCAAAATTAGGGTCAACTTTCAGATTGCTTTCTTTGGGGAAATATTACCCTTCTAGGTGTAAAATGGCCCAAGGAAGGAAACAGTAGCAAAACTGCCCCTTACACCATATATTTAGGATGATTTCAGAGTGATTTTGGACTTTTTAAGACAAAACATGGTTTTGAGGTGTCTTCCCCACCCACCATTTCAAAAGTATGTTGTCGCTTCAAGGGCTACAAATGACACATGTGAACTCCATATTGCTTATTGGCTGAACTTCCTCCATTCTTGCACTGAAATATTTTTGGGTGATTTATCACACACATACACACATCAAATTTAGATTTGTAAACAGAAAAACAACCAATAGTGGATATTTGATGAAAATACACAGAAAATAGAACTGCATCCTGATCCTAATTCTAAATGCATGATCTTCTCTTCTCACTATTTTGCAACAAAATTTTGTTAATGGTGCTTATGTTTCAAATAAAAAATCCTGAGAAAGAGTTATTTCTTCACCATTATCAAATACGTCACAAAATAAGATTGTAATTTTACTTCAGGCCCACTCATAACATCCTATCACATTTCATAAGTGATACCTATGGGTTATGTTGGATTGTGCCCATATACAGTGTGTCGCAGCCACATTTGGATTGTACCCATATGTGCTGTATATAACCCTGATGAATTGTACTTTAATCTGTTGCCATCTACTTGCTGTGCATTTTACTGTGCTTTTATTGTGTTTTATTGTGTATTATTGTGTTTTTAATGCGTTTTATTGTGCTATACTGTGTTTTTAAACTGTAAATCCACTGTTGTGAGTCGCCCCAAGCCACACTGGGAGTAGCGACTAACCAGTGTGAATAATAAATAAATAAATAAATATGTACCTTGGCTGCAGTGGTGCAATCGGTTAAACCACTGAGATGCTGAACTTGCTGATTGGAAGGTTGGTAGTTTGAATCCACAGGACAAAGTGAACTCCCACTGTTAGCCTCAGCTTCTTCCAACATAGCAGTTCAAAAACATGCAAATATAAGTTGATCAATAGGTACCACCTTGGTGGGAAGGTAAACAGCGATCCATGCAGTCATGCCGGCCACATGACCTAAGAGGTGTATACAGACAACGCAGGCTCTTCAGTTTCAAAATGGAAATGAGCACCACCCCCAGAGCCAGAGATAAGCATCACCTTCCAGAGCTGGAGATGAGCACAGAGCCAAAAGTGGAAGCCTATATCTTTGCCTGTGTTTCATTGTTTCTAGGCACTGAACATTTGTCTTTGAGTTTGTGCATGCTGGAATCTGCCCTGAATCCCCTCGGGGAGAAAGGGCAGAGTGCAAATATATTAATATTATGTATTATTATATGTATCACTGAAACAGAACAGTTACAGAACTTCCTGATACATGATTTCCCAAATTTATCTCATATTTGTATATTAAAATCAATAAGATTTCAAGAGAGGAAGCTGTATAGTGACTACTGTTAATGCAGTTTGTAAACAATGTTACTGTTGCAGCTCAGCCACCGGCTTGATGCCTTTTTTTTACCCAAACACCACATTGATCAACAATAATATGTTTATTAAGAAACGAGTATCTAATATTTAAAAAACAGTTTCAAAAAGTGTTCAAAATGAGCATACTAAACATTCACTAAAGTACCAGTAAAACCCAGTATGCCAAAGCAATTTAAAAGTTACATCCATGAGCTAGATTTACAGGAGTTTAACAAAAGGTAGTGGTCAACTCTGAATATGAATTCCAAATATCACTGAAGACAAAAGCAAGAAACTGTACTCTAAGGGTTATTACACTTAAACTAGAATTATATCCAAAATCTTGAAAACATGAACAATAATTCACAGAAACACCAGGCTCAAACAGAAAATCCCCATCCTCATCCTCGGAGACTTCACAAGCCTCAACAAGTACCATGCCATAGTATAAGTCAACTTTTAAAAACAACTTGTTGTTTTATGATATATACCACTGACAAAATGAAAGCAAGTGTTCTTTTTTGTATCAATATGTCTGAATATAGGGTACACTCGTGAAAAGATTATATTCTATTTTCATACCTTAATTAAAATTAAACCAGTGCAACTGTAGTAGTTATAAATTCTGGATTCAAGCAGGGAAATCTACATTCAAATCAGTAGGTAACCTTGGGCCCTTGATTCTACCTTAGTCAAATCTAAGGGTTATTGGGAATATAAAATAGGAACCATAAAATGGGATAGAGACCCAATTTTATAGTGGTCTGTTATTAAAACGAATCAACTACAAGTTTGACCATTCAAATCCACCACGTAATATATACATATGAGAAACACAATTTTAATAGTGACACATTATCTCATGTTTACAAAAACCCCAGCAATTGTTACTCTTCAGATGGATAAAGGAGAGAGAATGGGATGGGGACACCAATTTGCTGTCATATATTAGGATTTGCTACATTTGGTCAAAGAAATGACAGATGTGCTAGAAGAGGCAGAAATAAATTTTCAAATAACCAGAGGTAACTGACATATCATAGCATATTGCTTTTGGCTATTTAAAGAATTTATCCCAAATTGCCACTTCGCAGCAGTATTCAACATTTAAGCAAGGGCAGAATCAGATGGATTTTTCCCCACTTGTGGTTTCTGCTCCTGAATGCATGTCAATGAAACAATATCATTTTACTGATTCATATTTCTCATATGACATAACAGTGTGGCTACATAAAAATTATGTACAAAGTCCCTAATTCGGAGGTCCAGATAGAGATATACCATGTCTTTATTTATAAATTTCTATTGCACAAAAGGGAAGGCAAGGAGAATATGTTAAGTGCAAAAAAACATAGGAAAAATGCTCTTTGGTATGCATATAAATGTAAAAGTGCAAATCATCGTCGTCACATCGTCTGTTAAGATGTAATTCTATGCATTCAATTTTATGTGTTTTATATGCTGTTTTTATATGCAGTTTTTATGCTGTTTTATGTATTGTTTTTATATGCTGTAAACCGCCCTGAGCCTCGGGAAGGGCGGTTTATCAAATCGAAATAAATAATAATAATTCCATATATCTAATTACACCTTTATATTTCATCAGTAAATGCCTGCTCAAACAGCCAGGTCTTGACTTTCTTGCGAAATGTCAGGAGGGAGGGGGCTGATCTGATGTCTCTAGGGAGGGTGTTCCAAAGCCGAGGAGCCACCACTGAAAAGGCCCTGTCTCTCGTCCCCGCCAGTTGCGCCTGCGAAGAAGGTGGGACCGAGAGCAGGGCCTCTGCAGATGATCTTAAACATCTCGATGGTTCATAGGGAGAGATGCGTTCGGACAGGTAAGTTGGACCCGAACCGTTTAGGGCTTTAAAGGCTAAAGCCAGCACTTTGAATTGTGCCCGGTAGCAAACTGGCTGTCAGGAACTTCAATGCTTTCCAGTAAAGACGCTACAGAACTGCTGCTTCTTCCAGTGGTAGTTTATTGAAGACACAAAACCTATAAAGCTGAAGCACCCGCTTCCCATCACCACAATCCTTATATACTAATCCCTCCCCCATGCAATGCCTGGAGAGGGTTGCATCCTGACTCAGCAATCCCAGTGAGCCTTTGCATTACCCAGAGTTCCCTGAGTTCCCATCATACCCCAGAGTCTTATCTAGACCAAAGGTCATAGTCCCAGTATATTCAACTGCAAAGAAATAGAGCAAAGTTCATGGTTGAGTCATCTCTCTCTGACTCAGCAACTCAGGTGAAAGTAGTAGGCTCATGGCAGGCTGGGATCTGTCTCTGGCCCCAGGCATAGAGATTCTAGCCCTGACACTGGCAGCCAGTGGAGCTGGCACAACAGGGGAGTTATACGCTCTCTGAATGGAGCTCCTGTTATCAACCTGGCTGCTGTCCGTTGGACTAGTTGCAGCTTCCGAACAGTCTTCAAAGGCAACACCACGTAGAGAGCATTGCAGTAATCTATACGGGATGTAACCAGAGCGTGGACCACTGTGGCCAAGTCAGACTTTCCAAGGTACGGGCGCAGCTGGCACACAAGTTTTAACTGTGCGAATGCTCCCCTGGTCACCGCCGAAACCTGGGGTTCCAGGCTCAGCGATGAGTCCAGGATCACACCCAAAGAGACATTGCAAGGGTACAAATCATATGGCGGAGGAGTCACATTTTGAAGGATGCACAGTTAGACTTGACATAACCTTTAAAAGGTTGAAGAGGTTATAGGTAAAACAGGTAAACATGCTGGCTGGAAATGCTAATTATTGCCAAGGATAAAAACAAGCCCACAATGTAATCCCGAGTAATCTTCCATGGTCGACTCAGCACATTTGGGGCTGAATGAGACATTCCATAATACTAGGAAATGGTCTGATAAATTGAAAGTATAAAGGAGGACACAGTAAACTCCAATTCAAGTCTCTCCTTGTCATTTATAATTACAAAAGGAATAACGGAAGTGAAGGAGAAGGTGAGTCTGAACAACATTAAATAAGAAACAAATGAGAAAGCAGTTCTTTGTCATCGTTAAAAGGCCAAGAAAATTCTTTTTAAGGAAGCTAATTTGTCGGTATCGGTGTGCTTTATATCCCTCTGTAAAGCTAATGACTTTTCAAAGTATTAAAAATGATGGCTGACAGACACGCATCCATCTTTGTCATCCTCCATGCTTAACATTTAGAGTGCAAAAACCAGTTTCACCCTGTCAAACTCTGAACAGCAGTAATTCTTTCTGAAGCACTCAAAAAAAAAGTTGAAATGCTGTTTTCATACATGATGCTCTTTATTAGTATTTGCATTCTTTTATAGGAAAAATCTTGTGTGCCCCCCTAAAAATGCAAAAAAACCCAAAACCCCAAACCAGTAATCTTGCAATAAAAATAGGGGTGTGATTTTTGTTGTGAAAAATTGCTAGCTTTATTAAGACGGAGTAGGTTTTCTACATAATACATGCTGTCTTGAAACTTTTTTTTACAAGTCTCCATAATTTTTGCATAAAATAATCATATGCATTTGTGTGCAGAATAATTTCCTATACCCTTTGGGGTGTACAAATACCTGGAAAGAACCCTACAGAAGTATTCTTTCTTTTCTCCAATGGGGAGTAAACTATGAAGATTATTTGTTCTCACAAGAACAAAATAGTCAAATATTATAACCTCTGTGGAAAAGTAGACTAGAATCCAGTCAATCTTTTCAACATGAAATAAAGAAAACATTCAAAGTCAAAAAGATTGCCTGAATCCTGTTGTACAACAGATGGTTTTGAAGCATTTCACACAACCATGCTGCATGTGATCATTGTTCATCAAGATGATATGAATTACCACCCAGAATTATACCAGATGAGAGACTTCCTTCTGGGCACACAGAAGACTGGGCGACTTGGAGGGCACTGAATAAACTGCGCTCCAGCACCAGAGCTAACCTTAAGAAATGGGGCTACAAAGTGGAGTCCACAATATACAAGTATGGAGAAGAGCAAACCACAGACCACTTACTACAATGCAGTCTGAACAATGCACAATGGAGGAGCTTCTTACAGTGATACCAGAGGCACTGGTCAAAGGAAATTTAGTATAATGCCAAGTTTTAAACTTTGTATTTTTTCTGTACATTATAACTGCATTCTCAATTCACTTCTGACACGATAAATAAATATCCATGTTAGGGCTTTTGTTTCTTTTTTGTGCTAGTGGTTGAAAACCCAAGATGATTGGTTAAGAACCAAGTTGAGTAAGGTCTACAAGTAGTCATGTGGATCATATGACATTACTATAGTTTGGCATAGATTTTTGAACATTGGACTACAACACTGGAGATTCAGGCTCCATCCACACAGTTGTATAAAATCCACATTGAACTGGAGTATATGACAGTGTGGACTCAGATAATCCAGCTCAAAGCAGATATTGTGGATTATCTGTCTTAATATTATGGGTTATATGGCTGTGAGGAAGGGTCCTAAGATTCAACTCCTTGATTGATGTGACCTTTTCTCCTAGCTTCTTTACAGTCCTGGCTTACTCTGCAATCCTGACTTCAGTCTTCCTTGTTTACCTTATTTTCTCGTTTATTTAAGATTCAGCTGTAGCCTGTTCTGCATCCCTTCAAAAGTTAAGCAACAGGTTAAGCAAGGTTGTAAAGATAGAAAGGCTCAGCTATGCAAATTCAATAAAAGACTTATGGAAGAATAAGGGTACATCTACACTACATGATTGATGTAGTTTGACAATGCTTTGACGGCCATGGCTCAATGTTAAGGAATCACAGGAATTGTAGTTTTACTAGGTTGTTTGCCAAAAAGAGCTGGAGTCTCACCAAAGGCAGATAAATCTAAAAACTCCCATGATTCCATATTATTGAGCCAAACCAGTTAAAGTGACATTAAACTACCTTAATGCTACAGTGTAGATGCACCCTGAGACCAAGAAGAGTGCTGAGGACAGCTACAACAGAGAACCTACTGATCTAACTGCAGCCATGTTAAAGGAAAAATCTGATAATACAGCAGAAACGTTTGCCATAAACAAGTCTGGAATAGATATGTGAATATATTGTACTTGTCATCATAGCCATGGTTGACAGCTCTGAGACAAAGAGAAACAAGCTGGGTATCAATAAATGTTAAATACTTATGTATGTACATACATACATATTCCAGCATCACAGCATGCGATCAGTGAAATATTCTGGAAAATCTCTGGCATGTTGGAGACCATTCAAACTACCTATATATCCATCTCATCCCCGTAGTGATTGGCTACAAGGATACAGGAATTATGAATGCCAGTTATCCAATGATCAGCAAATAACTAGAAAAAGTTTTGCATGGGAAACCTGAAAACCTGAATATCATTCTTGCATACATACCGATTTTCCTATGAACAGCAGTTTGAACAAGTCTCTACTGTCAGCATTTCCATGAATCCACATAATAAATATTTCTTCAGCTTCTCTTGGGAAAAGTTATTGTCTCAATGAAAAGTAATGTACTTTAACTTGTACATAGTCTCAGTGATGTTTACTGTTTGTAATTGAGAGGGGACCAGTTAATCCCATCTGTGAAGGCTTTAGTATACCAGATATAAGAAAACCTGTACCTGACAGTTACAAAGGCAAGGCAGATAAAGAAGGTATGAATGTAATGTACTTATGCCCCCTCCCCATATCATACAAAATAATATATTCTTAAAATAACAGAAATTGCATTTTATAATAAAATATATTTCTAACATGGTTCCTTGCTGGGATAATTTTCAGATGCTTAAAAACAGCACACGTGTCACAATGTGGTTTGAATTATTTTGCAAATAGTTCCAGAGATGTTGCAAGAGCTGGATTTTCTTTAGCGTAACGTTATCATGTGTCATCTCATTCTGTTTTCTGTTCTTGAGTTGGGAATAGAATAACTGCTTTGGGAGATGGTGATCGAACATTAAGACAACGTGGCCAGTCCAGCAGAGTTGATGGCGTAGGAGCATCGCTTCAATGTTGATGGACATGTGTTCCAGCACACTGACATTTGTCTGCCTGTCTTCCAAAGAGATTTGCAGGATTTTTCAGAGGCAACACTGATGGAACCATTCGAGGACTTGAGTGTGATGTCTGTAGACACTTCACATTTCACAGGTGTATAACAGAGTTGGGAGGACAATAGCTATATACACAAGCACCTTGGTATCCCTATGGATGTCCCGATCCTCAAACATTCTCTGCTTCATTCGGAAAAAAATATTGCAATCACAGTACTCAGACAATATTATATTTCAGAGTCAACATCATCATATCATGCTTGAGGAGCTGCAGAATGTTCACAAATTTGTCAGGGCATCCAATTTTTTGCAGGATGGTCCAGAGACTGCTGTGATTCACTGTGTCAAATGCCTTTGTAAGGTCAATGAATGCCATGTACAGAGGTTGATTTTGTTCCTTGCATGTTTCTTGGAGCTGTTGTGCAGTGAAGATCATGTCCACTGTTCCTCTGGAGGAGCAGAAGCTATTCTAGGATTCTGAGGTGGTGTCTTCTAAGACAGGTAGAAGGTGGTTTGCAAGGATTTTTGTGAGGATTTTCCCAGCAGATGTTAGACGGGAGATACCTCCATAGTTTTCAGAGTTTGTTCTCTCCCCCCCCCTTTTTGGGGGGGGGGAGGGCGATGGTGGCAGCATCCTTGAAGTCTGCTGGGATTTTCTCAGTCACCCACACTTTTTCAATGAGCTATTGTTGTGTCAGCTCAGGTCCAGCCTCTTTACACACTTCAGCTGGGATTCCATCAGGTCTGCTAGCTTTGTTATTCTTTTTATGGTATTTCTGACTTCCTGCAAACTAGGCAGTGCTGCAAGCTCATCCCTGGTTTGTTTATTGTGAGATTTGTGAGAAAACCTCTTCAGCCACATTGGAGCTGCAATTCAGGAGGTTGTGGTAGTGTTCTTTCCAACATAGTGCAATTAATTTTTTGTCCTTCAGGAGTTTGATTCCACCTGATGTGCATAGAGGGTGTGTGCCATGATTTCTTGGTCCGTAGATGATATTTGTGGCTTTAAAAAAAACCTGGACATAATGGGTATCTGCAAAGTGTTGGATTTCTTCAGCTTTTTTGTCCACCAGATGTTCTTGAGTTCTCCAAAGGTAATGATGTCAAACAGGACAAATTCTAATGCATATGCACAGCATATTGAAGAGAAGCTGACTTAGCATGTTGTGTTAGCATGTTGTGTTAGCTTGTTGTGATAAATATAGTCTTACAACATCTCAAAGTCTTCCAAAGTCTTCCAAAGTTTCCACAAGTACAGCCTATTTCATAAAGTTTAAGGTTACACTCTGTTTTCTACAATAGATATTGTAAGGCAAGGCATGAATCATAAAACTCAATTCAGCAACTCAGAGGCAAGCCATACAGAGCTCAACAGAACTTATTCTGATTATCTGAGTCCACATTGCCAGTTCAATATGTATTTTATACAGCTGTGTGGAAGGGGCCTGAGTCATATTGATAGGGGATCACAGTGTAAGTCCTAAGTGAACATAGAATGGTAAGTTATGATGTATATGCTCTTCCACTATTCCTACATGTCTCACATGGACAAACTTGTCTACCCCATTAGATCTCCATAACTGAAGTCAACCCCATAGCAGCAATGATATTCTCAGAATGCTCCTTTATTGTAGGTGAATTATAAATCCCAGTAACTACAACTCCCAAATGACAAGGTCTATTTTCCCCAAACTCCATCTGTTTTCATATTTGGGCATATGGCGTATTTGTGCCAAATTTGGTCTAGAGCCTTCATTGTTTGAGTCCACAATGCTCTCTGGAAGTAGGTGAACTACAACTCCAAAATTATAGATCAATGCCCAAGAGAGTTGCAGTCTCTTCCAGTCTGTAATGATGACTCTGGTGCTTTTGCTTGCTCTGATGGTACATGACTAACTCAGGCAGTTCCGAATTGCAAGCACCCATTTGGGGAGCTTCATTCAGCTTTGAGGTCACAGATTGTTGAAACGAAGAATAGAGACATGAAAGTACAATATTGGTAAATTGGCTTGATTTACTTATTCAATGTGTCATTAATTCAGTTCCTTTAACAAAATCTCTCTTTCATCTGGAGCTGTGCTCTTTATTTCACCATTGAGGCGTTTTTGTGACTATTTCTTATTTCATATCTGAATTAGTAATCCGTAAATCCTATGAAGCTATGATTAGCTAATGCTCATTCATTGTCCCTTACTCACCTAGCTTGTTCCTGTTCTGAATTTACCTTGAACGCCTTTGTACAGAGAATTGAAAGTAGTCATGTTCAGGCTGGAGTACGATAATTCACACTTTAATGGAACATTGAGGCCTTAATGCAGGTATTACAATGGAACAATATGCTTATTATTTTGTCTATTTATATAATTTACTTACTCACATAATGAGCTTTCTATCATTTATATTTTTACATCAGCTAACTAATTATATCAGTCATCAAAATATGGCCCATTAAGGCTGATACATATTTAAAGACTGTAATGATTACAGTCTTCTTCATTATAGTTCCTGAATGGTGAGATGCATTAGCTTATCGACACAATCACTCTCAAGTGTCCTTTCCAGTCCTTTGGAGCCTGCACACTGCTGGAGTATGCCAGGGAGTTGCCAGAGATGAAACAAGGTGGACAATGACTTGGATGCAATCAAGAGAAGTACTGAAAGAGTGATCAAATCATATAGGTATGTCTACCATGTAATAGATAAGAAGAGCTATGGTTTAGAAGTTATTACTGATACCTCACCTGGCATGGCCAAAAACATCCTTTCCAGTTCCATAATGTTCTAAGTGCACCAAATGAATGATAGATAAATTGCTATATAGTATGGCCATCTCTTGTAAAATCCCACAATTGGCCAACACAAATTTTGGTGCCTCAAATGTTTTAGAGATACAGAGCATATGCCATATATAAGTCTTCACCTGCTTGCCATAGAAAATCATGGTCCGCTCACTCACCAACTTGCTAGCCTTCAGGAAGGCCTGTAAAACCTTCCTATTTGGACAGGCATTCGGCTAACAACTCTAGCCCTAGGCCTGAGAGTATCTACTGGGTGCTAAGTCTTTGTATGTTTTAATCTTAGTGTAAATTTGTGATGCTTTTAAATTTGTTTTTATCATGTTTGTATTTTACTGTGTTTTTATCATATGTAAGTCACCCCGAGCCTGATGGGAGTGGTGATGAACAAATCGAAATAAATAAATAAATAATCATATCTAAGAAACTAGAGCTGATGTGGTCTAACCAATGCAATTTTGTGGATCAGCACCCTAAATAACTCTAAGAACAGGCTTATAACCCAAGACACCACAATCTTTTTGTTATTGTTGTGCTGTGTTATACTTTGCTAAGCATAATGAGAACAAGGTTGCATGGTTCCATAATGACCTACTGTATATTCAAGCATTACAGTTCTTTACTGCTGACAGGTGGTACTTGTGACATAAGTTCCAGTGAATCATTTGGGCCACAGAGTTGTGTCTTTGTAGTCAATCTGTGCGATTTTCTTGCAACAGCTGAGGATATGGTCCATGGTTTTATCAGCTTCCTTGGACATTTTGGGTCATCAGCTGATTTTTCGATCCTGGCCTTAATTTTATTTATTTATTTATTTATTATTTCAACTTGTTGGTTGCCCCTCCCGTGCGGCTCGGGGCGACTCACAGAGGTTGAAAACACAGTAGAACATGATAAAAACACAGTAAACACAGTAAAAATACAATAAAACACAATAAAATCACTTTAGGGACTAACATCCATAATTAAGAGCTGTATAGTAGCGGCCATACGCTACATATTGCAATGACCGATGGCAATGCAGTGGGAACCCCCAAATTATTCCTGACCAAATGCCCGTGTGAACGGAAAGGTTTTACACGCCTTTCGGAAGGCTAACAGATTGGGCAGCGCCCGGATAGTGGGAGGGAGAGCGTTCCATAATGCTGGAACAATGGCGCTTGTTCTAATGGCTTGTTCCTGAGCTGCAACAATCAGGCCTTCTTCAGGGTTCCATTCATGAGCCATAACCAGGACTTCTCCTTGTCAACTTTTCCTTCAATTTTGTCAAGGAACTGGCCATGCAATGCTTTGTTGTGCCAGCTGTCAGCTCTGGTTTGGAGTGCAGTTTTCTTGTACTGCCTCTTTGTCTGCTGTGTTTTGAGAAGTTTCCGATTACTGACATCAATTAAAGCAGGTTCTTGGCACCCCCAATGGGTGTCACCTTGTCGTGGTGGGAGGCTTAACTGATCCAAGGATGCTGAGAGCTGTGCTAGTGGTAGTGTAACTACCAGCATGTTCAACCAAGTCAGAGAGGTCTCAGCTGAGGAGTGGAAGTAAGAGCACCTAACCCATTAGCATTATGGAGAAACAAGCCAAAATGTAGTCTATACCGGCTCGATAGTCACCCAGGATAAAAAGGACCATGGTGGATGCTGCTGATTCTGGTCATCCATCAACAAGTGGGCTACAGAATCAAAATACAAATGAATAGTCACAGAATCGGCAGAAATATACAATGACAGGAAATACACAGTTATTGTTTATTATTATTATTATTTGCCCCCAAAATATAAATATGTATTTATTCCTCTTTCTTCTCTCTCCTGCTTTTTTTAAGGGGGGGGGGGGGTAGCAAGGTTTTACTTCTCACCCTCTGTTTAAGGCAGAGCCTCTATATAATTTCCCCATTCCATTATTTTGCCCACCAACACTTAAGGAAAATTGATTGATCCTGATTCCTGATCTTCTTTTTCTTAAAACACAGGGGCATTTAAGGCCATTCATTTCATACACTAGAGAAATTATCTTTCCATTCTACCCATCTCTGCAATATATAAAAATGTCATCTTTGCATCCACAGGGAGAGGATGGAGCGAGAAATAATATAAAATCCATTCTAAGCTTGAGAACAGTTTCCAGGTTACCCTCTCAAATTTTTGTCCTTTAATACTTAAATGGGCATTATGATCTACATTGCTTCCATATATCCTTGAAGATATCAATGGGCTTATGCGCTTCAAACTGCAGACATAATTGGACCCTGAGGGATTCCATTGTAGGAATACAGTCACCAGGAGTTATAAATTATTCTAGGGAATGTTTAATCCACGCTCTCAATCATTGTAACACAAACTGTATATAAAAATACAAAAGAAGCATTCTTGTTTCATTGGTTTTTACTATATTATTCTATGAGAAGCCTATAAAACATTCTCAGAACTATACTTTATTTTTGATTTTTAAAACATCTACATGAAAATTAGGTGTGGGAGGGAGCTATAGAATTCTAAAGTGCACCAACATGTTTACCATCGATGTGACACTGGTTCCAAAGAATTTGTGCTTTACACCAGTGGCATGCAACATTACAATTTAAGTGTAATGAACAAATTGAAATTGAATCCAGACAAGACAGAGGCACTCCTGGTCAGTCGAAAGGCTGAACAGGGCATAGGGTTACAGCCTATGTTAGACGGGTTTACACTCCCCCTGAAGACGCAGGTTCACAGTCTGGGTGTGATCCTGGACTCATCGCAGAGCCTGGAACCCCAGGTTTCGGCGGTGACCAGGGGAGCATTCGCACAGTTAAAACTTGTGCGCCAGCTGCGCCCATACCTTGGGAAGTCTGACTTGGCCACGGTGGTCCACGCTCTGGTTACATCCCGTATAGATTACTGCAATGCTCTCTACGTGGGGTTGCCTATGAAGACTGTTCAGAAGCTGCAGCTAGTCCAATGGACAGCAGCCAGGTCGATAACAGGAGCGGCATTCAGAGAGAGTACAACTCCCCTGTTGTGCCAGCTCCACTGGCTGCCAGTTTGCTACCGGGCACAATTCAAAGTGCTGGCTTTGGCCTTTAAAGCCCTAAACGGTTTGGGTCCTACTTACCTCTCTGAACGTATCTCTCCCTATGAACCATTGAGATGTTTAAGATCATCTGGAGAGGCCCTGCTCTCGGTCCCGCCTTCTTCGCAGGCGCGACTGGCGGGGATGGGAGACAGGGCCTTTTCAGTGGTGGCTCCTCAGCTTTGAAACGCCCTCCCTAGAGATATCAGATTGGCCCTCTCCCTCCTGACATTTCGCAAGAAAGTCAAGACCTGGCTGTTTGAGCAGGCACTTGCTGATGAAATATAAAGGTTTAATTAGATATATGGAATGACAACGATGTGACGGAAACTGATTTCAACATGACGCTGAGATTGCAATTGTATGTTTTTAATTGTTAATTTGTTGTTATATGGTTATTTTTTTGTTTGTTTGCTTGTGTTGTATTGAGGGCAGAGACTGCCTTGTGTAAACCGTCCTGAGTCGCCTTCGGGCTGAGAGGGGTGGTATAGAAATGTGACAAATAAATAAATAAATACAATGATCTCATGAAATCATTACAGAAATCCGGAGTACAGGAGCCATAGCAGATCAGGACAAGCAGCATAGTGCTTGATTGTTCTCACATGCATTGACAAAAAAGCTAGTTCCTAGTCATACTAGTACATTGCACCTGAATGCAACAACCATTGGTCCTCTGGTTTCTTTCCTCCCTGACAAGCAAGGGGAAGAATCCAATTTTCTAGTTCTGTTCTCAATTGAGTGTGAAGCAAGCCAGAGTGCCACCTGCTGCTAGGTTTAGAAATCGGAATTAGCAAACCACAGACTGTATATCCAGAGTTAGCTCTTGCTGAACATTTAGTCAATGGGGAGCAGCATACTTCCCTGGCTTCCCATAATGTTCAAACATCTCAATTGCTTTTGGTGATGATTGCCGTTCCTCTGCTAGCAAGTTGGTGGCAATCAATTTTGCTGGATTACAATATCACAATTCATAATTCTGTAAGTAATAAAATCATACACATCTTTACGAATACAGCAGGTATTTTTCATCTGTGTTGGCCTATATATCACTTCATTTCACAGTCTCTTCTGGACTCTTCTGGATTGGGATGATGGCAGCAGTAGTCCAACACATCTTGCAGACCTCTGAGTGGGGGAAGAGTAGGGGCAGCATTGAAAATCAGACTCACCTTGATGGTCCAGTACTTCCATTAAATATTGCAAGTTTTGCTGGATTGAACTGGCTTTGCCCCACTTCAGACAAAGGCAGAGATGCTCTGCAATCAGGGGTGGTCCTACCGGTAGGCGTGGGGTGCGCCATCTGGGTAAAGGGTGCATTCCCCCGCCCACCATCCCCGCCATCCCTCAGGGCTTCAGGGCCCTCCCTTTACCCCCTCAGCCGATTCAGCAGGACAGGGAAGGGAAGGGCCTGTGTCATGGAATGCAATATAACACTACTACTAATAAGATATTATAAGGATATATTTTATATTACATGTCATATTACTAATAATATTACAGTATAATGTTATAATACAATGTTAATATATAATAGTAATATCGTGCTCTGGCAATAGTATAATGTATTGTATTTATCTTTTACTAGGAATGGTGGGAGTTGAAGTCCAAAGCACCTGCCTGCAGGGAGGGCCCCAGTTTGCCCGTGCCTGTGTTAACAATGCCTTTGCGGTGGCGCTGGGGGCTTACTCCCATGGCATCATTATCAAGATTACTGGTAAAGGTAGGGCAGCTGGTACCCTATGTAGGAGTTTCTGGGCATGCACGGAGGGGGGCAAAATAATGTTGGGGGGGGCCAAAATAATGTTCACTTACCATTTAAAATTACCTTAGACCGCCCCTATCTGCAATTTGCTATGGATTGTGAAGTATCCCATGGCTTCAGGGTAGTGTGGACTGTTGGATGGGGTCTGATTCCAACCCATCTGCTGTCAAATAAAACATTGCCAACAAAATACAAGAAAAGCATTTATATTCTATATATTCTTATAACTCCTCCCTTAAACATTCAACTAAATTCTATTGAGTATATATACTTTTTTCCAGGATCATGGTCATGAAACACAATTAACAATCATTATATTTCACATGCAACATCTAAGGCGATTCATTTAAATGAATTGCCTTAGATGTTGCATGTGAAATATAATGATTGTTAATTGTGTTTCATGACCATGATCCTGGAAAAAAGTATATATACTCAATAGAATTTAGTTGAATGATTAAGGGAGAAGTTATAAGAATATATAGAATATAAATGCATTTCTTGTATTTGTTTTGTTACATACAGTGAGCACCCCGAAACTTTATTAAATAAAACATTGCCACCATCACTCTTTCCCTGTGCTAATGAATGGCCATGTCACTGTTGTCACAACCTGTCACAAAGTTAAGATCAAGGTGAAGAAATCACCACTACCCTCATCATTCCTGGTCACATGATCAACTCTACTGATGTTAGAGTAAGGCTCCTGTGATAACCAGAAGCTCACATGGAGCTCTGTGGCTGGCTGGTAGTGGTGATGGCAACATGGAAGGTGAGATGATGTGATGATTCGGTGGAGCCAAAGGAGTCTTGCCCAGCTAGGTTATGTGGGCATAAATGCAACACCATGGTGGGCTCAGCACGGTATGTGTGGCTGCCTCTATGGTCAGTTTTGAACATTTCTGCTCCAGACTGGCTGCAGATCTACCAGCCAGTTTAGTCTTGCCATGAGTTACTGAATTCCACTATTAAGAACAGTTGCTACATCTGGATGTTTTGTGGTTTCTGGTCTGTATGGCTGTGTTCTAGCAACATTATCTCCTGATGTTTCACCTGCATCTGTGATTAGCATATTCAGAGGATCTGCATCCTTGGTGTTTCTATCAGTCTTCAAATCACCTCCATCAAAGGATTTTGTTGACCAGATTCAGATGAGGTTTGTCATTGCCTTTCTCTGAGGTTGAAGGAGTGGCCCAGCACCGGGAATGTGGCGCAGCTGGCTAAGTGTCAGCTGCATAAGATCTCTCTGACCAGTAGGTCATGAGTTCAAGGCCTGCCTGGGTTGAGGTGGGTGCTCGACCTTAAGTGTAGCTTGCTGCCAACTTTTGCAGTCCAAAAGGCAGTTGCAGCTATCAAGTAGGAGATAAAGGTATCACATTAAGTGGGGAGGCAAATTTTGACTGAATTATGAGGCCATTAAAGAACTCCAGGAACATTGAGGAATGCAGAAGGAACAAGGGACGCTGGGAACACTGAGAGATGAGGAATGTGTCAGCTCCCCCTGGTGGCCAGAGTTTGCCTCTGTTTGTCTATGTGTGTGTATTGTGGAAAATAGCAGGGATTGTCTGCTAAGTATGTGTACCTGTAATCCGCTCTGAGTCCCCTTCGGGGTGAGAAGAGCGGAATATAAATAAAGTGTATTATTAATATTATTATTTCCATTGTTCAGCAGGAATTTTGAGTTTGGTCTGCCATAGTCCTTTTCAAACCATTCACCATACTGGCTGAACCCTACTTGGGAAAAATTGTTTAGCAGTTAGCATATTGGGATTCTGCATCTAGCAAAATAAATGTGAAAACTCATTTCAGATTAATCCAGTTTGGTGGTGTCTGGATCCTGTCACCATCTCTTTGCCTAACTCACAATACAGGACTGTTTTGAGGATAAATTAAAATAAGGAAGAGAAGAAGACAAACATGAATAATATACCAAGTTAGGGCTTAATTGGAGCTCAGCAAATCTATTTATGTTAAGGATCAAAGGTAGTAATAAATGCATCTTCAAATTCAATAGTCAAGCTGAGTTGAAAGCTTAGTTTCAGCAGTGTGGCTTTGCATTTGTTTGTTATATTAATCAAATTCTGAGGTTGCTTTGAAGTATTATGAAAATCAGCAACAGCAATCATAATCTTGTGTTTGTGGCTATTAACATAAATCAAGGAATCTGACAGTGATCTCAACTTTTAAAAAATTCAGTATTTCTCTAAATCTTTATAGAGTAGAAAGGGAACAGCCATGTTGTTTCAGGTTTATAAAGTACCTCCATTTGCCAGTGTGCTTTCGACTTAAATTTATGTCTGCTGATATGTGTTGCAATTAGGGATGTAAGAACCCACAAAGATAGCCTTGGCCTACAAGACATAGCCTAACTGAAACTGCAGAACATGTAGTAAAAGTATCTGATCGATTTCAGGAAAGTTCCTCAACTCATCTAAGTACAAACTTAGTCAGAGCTTGTTTACATGCTCTCTGTAAGCTACTCCTCACATCATGTAACTGATAATAGTCTTGACTTGACCATGTCCACAGAACTACACTTGGAGAGCCTTAAAAACCCAGTTTTAGGATGCATGACATACAGTGGTTCAAGAAGTTTGCATCACGTTTTGCTCTCACAGCTACTTCTTTTTATAGCTGCACCATTTTATGTAGCTATGAAGAGAAGTGCCATGGAGACATCACATTGTGTGACTTGACATTTTTTTACAGTCCATGAGCAAATAGCTATCACCAGGCAGGCATCAGTTTTGAAACTGGAAATGGCAGAAATGGATCATAATTTGGTAAGGGCTCAAGGAAAGCCTCTGTCTTGACTTGGTAATGAGCAAACAAGGGCAAAAAGCCTCTGGAGTACACAATATAAGGTATTGAAACAATAAGCAATGATATAGGCAAATGCCCAGGTATAAAAAATACCAGTAACGTGCCGCCGCTGTGGGAGGAGTCTCACAATGGTCTGGTAATTGGTGGTTTATTGTCCTGGATTCTGAGTGGCCACATGGGCTCAATGACCCCATCAGCATCCAATCGATGTTAATTTAGAGTATATAAGCTGGTGCCTTTTAGTTGTTAGTTACCTTTGGGTCACCCTGACAATGGAGCCAGAGTTATGCTACTGTTGATGAACGCATCAGGGCTGCCCAACTGGCAGCAGGGGGGCCGTATATTGCCCCCCAGCCCCTTCCCTACGGCCCCCGCCTACCCTGCAATTTTTTAAAAAAAAATCGATCGCCAGGGCATGGGGCTGGGTGACGTTAGGCGTGGCGCCAGCGCCGAGCCTGACGTCACCCAGCCCCGCCTGCTCCCTTCCTTCTCCTCCGTCCCGCCTCTCCCCCCGGCGCACCAATCGGGAACACCGGGGGGAGGAGGGGGGAGAGAGGAGGCGGGCCTAAAGGGGAGGAAGGGAAGCACTTCCCTTCTTCCTCCATAGGCCCACCTCCTCCGTCCCGCCTCTCCCCCCGGTGCACCAATCAGGAACGGGGGGGAGGAGGGAGGGAGAGAGAGGAGGCGGGCCTAAGGGGAGGAAGGGAAGCGCTCCCTTCTTCCCCATAGGCCCACCTCCTCCGTCCCGCCTCTCCCCTGGCGCTCTGATCGGTGCGCCGGGGAGGCGGGACAGAGGAGGAGGCTGGCGTGACCCTTTAGCTGGAAGGGCGAAGCCATGGAGGGCTCTCCTTGGCTTTGCCCTTCCTCTTAAAGGGACACGCCAGCCTCGGAAGCAGGGAAATCGCTGCTTCTGAGGCTGGCGTGTCCCTTTAGCTGGAAGGGCGAAGCCATGGAGAGCTCTCCTTGGCTTTGCCCTTCTTCTTAAAGAGACACGCCAGCCTCAGAAGCAGCGATTTCCCCGCTTCCGAGGCTGGTGTGTCCCTTTAGCTGGAAGGGCAAAGCCATGGAGAGCTCTCCTTGGCTTTGCCCTCCCTCTTACAGCCTCAACCGGGGCAGCAGAACCGGGAGAAATCGCCGGTTCTGCCGCCCTGGCTGTCACTGTAGGAGGGAGGGAGGGGCCAAGGGGAGCCCTCCTCAGCTTCGCCCTCCCTCTTACAGCCTCAGCCGGGGCAGCAGAACCAGGAGATATCCCCGGTTCTGCCGCCCTGGCTGTCACTTTAGGAGGGAGGGAGGCGGGGGTGGGGCCGCTCCTGATGGCATGCTAACGTCACCAAGTGCGGCGTCCCTTTTCGGCGGGGCTTGGTGACGTCAGCAAGCCTCACCAATAAGGGGCGGGCTGCGCAGGACGCCAGCGTGGTGACGTCAGACGTGGTGATGTCAGCGCGCCGTCAGGAGCAGCCCACCCCCTGCTCCGGCCCCCCAGGTAATCAGTGACCAGAACTCCGGCCCTTGGACAAAAGAAGTTGGGCAGCCCTGGTATGTATAATGGTTATGTTCTACTTACGCTGTATTGGCTTCTTTGCAACTGGATATTTACTGTTATTCATTATAATGTTTATTTTATAGAACACTATGGACGCAGTATATCTCATTGAGCCTTGATAAACACAAGCACGAAATGGTTCCCTGGCCGCTTATGCATCACTTGCTAGCCGACGGCTTTTTCCTGATGTATATTTACTACTGGAGATCTCTCATCGTGGTCTCCGCGTCCAAGCATAGTGCTATTTACTATATCTTTGCTTCCATGATTCCGGGACAGTTTTACTACAGTTGCTTTACGCCTCTCCGCTGCAACCCACAGGACTCTCGCATCAGTACGCCTATTCGGCAGTTTGCTCTCCTCACACCGAGCGAAGCCGTATTTCTATCTCTTGGATTTCTTTTTGGAACTTTACAGACCATGTGAACATTTTGCCACCATTTGGATTATTCCAGCATATTTTTCCAAGTCGTTTGTATTACCGGACCATTGCGAGACTCCTCCCACAGCGGCGACGTGTTACTGGTATTGTTTATACCTGGGCATTTGCCTATATCATTGCTTATTGTTTCAATACATTATATTGTGTACTCTAGAGGCTTTTTGCCCTTGTTTGTTTGTTACTTATACAGCCAGCTGTTCTTTGTTGACTTGGTAATGACCTCTCCACTATATAAAGTAGCTCCTTCAAAAATTGCACTCTTAATTTTAGCAAGACTTAAATAATGTTTAATGAATCTGATTATACCACTAAGTTGAAACCTTTCTAACATGACAGATAAAGTAAGAACTCCGGAATCATTAAGCAGAGGCTTGATGACCATCTGTCGGGGATGCTTTAATTGTATGTTCCTGCATGGCAATGGGTTGGACTTGATGACATTGTGCTCTCTTCCATCACTATGATTCTGTGGATCTATAGTGAATTAATCACTTGACCATAGAATAGCTAACAATTCTAAAACATATGATCTTTATAAGACTACCCAATCGGTTCAAGTCAAGGTAGTCATTATAGGAAACCAAAATCTCTGCTTTGATGTCCTTTTTCAAGGGATGTCTGAACTGACAGAGAAACAATCTTTTAACATTCTGCTTTGATTTTCTGAATTATTTCACAGCTAAATCTTTAGTGAGAAGGATGTGGAATATATCTATTAAACACAAAGTTCCTGTTATGGAAAAGAGGAGGCACCTGAAGATAACCAGACAAATGTAATTACTGCACTGTAAAAACAACTCTTAGTATATAGAGGAGTCCAAATCCAGATTCTGCAGGATACACACCTGTGACTTTGAAACTAAACAGATTTCATCTCATAACAGAAACTTTGAGAAAAGTTGATATAAAGTATCATTGGGGATTTCTGCTGAAATGCATTGTATATTATAGAGAAAAATTCCTTATGACTACAATGCTTGATCAAGCAGCAGAAATCTGCAAATCCATTGATGTTCCATTCTATCAATTCAAAGTCTGCAAAACAATTCTGATGGACGGAAAATAGGTTGCCAAACAATGAGGTGCAAGATTAAGCAGCTAATTATATATTTTGGAGATTATCTTCCTCTATTTTATATGCCACCATTTTGTTTTATATGTAGTTATGTATGGCCCTACGGCCTTGTCTACACTGCCATATAATGCAATTTGAACTTCATTATAATAGTCAGTGTAGACTCAAATGAACTGCATTGAATTGGATTATAAAAGTCTACTCTGCCATATAATCCATTTCAATGCAATGAATCTGCAGTCTGAAACTGCATTATATGGCAGTGAAGATGGAGCCTATGATGGTTGAGTTAAAAGTTTTTATCCCTTTCAACCTCTCTGAGAAAACCTCCACCATGTTGCCTGAAAGAATGATAATATCCATGACTTCTAAAAGTGTGAAAGGGAAGCAACAGACATGCTAATTAGGCACACTAAACTAGATTTTGATGCTCCGTAACTTTTAATAATTGCATAGTTGTATTTTACCTGTTAGTGACCTAATCATACTTAAAATATTTAGCAGACTTAAAAATATTGTAAACTCAGAAAGTTAAACCTACTGCTGTTGAGGATGTATATTTCTTTTTTATATAGAGACTAGCTTGGGGACCCGGCATTGCCCGGGTTATTTGAGAAAGGCCTTTTGTGCCAAGGTTGGTCTTTATCTTTGTTTATGTGACTTGTAGTGGTCTTGGGAAGTGAGGGAAGGTGCTGGGAGTCCCATCGTCCATGGTCCATCCTCCTCCAAACTGCACCAGGATGTAGATTGGATCATGGGGGTTCTGTGTGCCAAATTTGTTTACTGTCAATTCAGGCCATACACAATGTCCCATGAGCTGAGGCCTAGTTGGGAAAATCAAGTTAATGAAGCCTTACTGTCAATTCATGCCTTAAACAGTATTCCATTAGGTGAGGCCTATTCAGGAACTTCAAGTTAATGAAACCTTACTGTCAATTGTGGGCCTAGTTTGTGATTTGTAGGGGTTGCAGTGTTTTTGTGAAGTGTTTTGGGTGAAGATACTGAGCATTCCATTTCCAACTGGCTAACTTCAACTCCAGCCATTTATGTCTGCCTCAGGCCCTTTCATTTTCTCTCTGTGCTGCCTAGGAGTTTTGGAATGTTGGGTGGCTGGCCAATCAGAGTCATTTATGCAAATAATCCCACAGGGGCGACCAATCGAAAAGCTGCCACCTATTCTTCCGCACCTCCCGCCGCACCTCCCGCCGCACCTCCTGCCGCAAACACTGACTTTATTATATACATAGATAAATGGGCAGAAAAGGGTCAATATAAACATTAATAATCTGCTATCTATTTATCTCCAAATACATAAATTTGGATTGATGCACAGATCAGGATTAACGGACTCCTCCCAGCATTACATGGAGGTTTTGTTCTGGCACAGGTGATTAGGTGCCTGTCTGTTAAGATGGCATATTTTGTTGTTTTGTGCTAGTTTCAAAGACTCGAAGCACTTTAAACTAATATTAAATAGTGAAAGATACAGATTTAATATTTCCTTCCTTGATTGTTTATGACGGGCGCCATTAATATGGATGAATATAAATGGTCTTAGCACTGTAACAAAGCACTATAAAATCATTGAAGTTTTAAAATTAAGCTACACGTAGGCTCTTTCTACACTACCATATAATCCAGGTTATCAAAACATATGATCCACATTAGCTGCTTTGAATTGCATTATATGAGTCTACACTGCCATATAATCCAGTTCAAAGCAGATAATCTGGATTTTATATGGCATTGTAGATGGGGCCTCAGTCATGTTGCAGAAAACACATGTAATTTTTTTTAAAATCATAAACTATATTCACCTGGACTACAATGGCTATTTATAGGAATGTCAAATGTCTTTGATTTGGAAAGTACTGTGTGTAATTAATATGTGTGCATGACTAAAACACCTGTAGTGTTAGTGGATACATTGAAGACAATTGATATAATTGAATGGATATATATCATTCAGTTGCTTGATAAATTAGACATCTAGGCTCATAACAGTTAGGCTCTTTGAGAGTCCATTTCTAATCCTAAAGGAACAGTGTCTAAAATATATAATTGGCTAGTAGAGTGTCAGTACAAATGTGTACGGGTGTAGAAGAGTGTGGAAAACTAACGACCTAAGACCCTTTACACTGCCCTATCCAAGATCTGATCTCAGATTATCTGCTTTGAATTGGATTGTATGAATCTACACTGCCAGATAATCAGAAATAAGAAGATAATCTGGGATCAGATCCTGGAATATAGGGCAAATTAGAACGGGCCAAATTTTAATATTAAAACGAGAAATTGAATAACATTTGGTTCTCTTCCGCATACAAGGGTGCTTAATTCTTGGCAAATGAAAATGTCCAGAAAATTGTTTATAGTTTACACTTTATGCCTTCTAGATTATCGTGTATAAATCAAAATTTAGCACCAATTTGTTGGCATGGATTCAAGGTTCAGGGCACTATGATCCATATGTAGATGCTTAAAAGTCTTGGGGCAATTTTGAATCCATACATTTTTGTGAAGTGCTATGTTCTGTCTATGTAAGTTGTAATGTTGATTTTTTTTAAAAAAAAAAGTTTAATCTTCATTTTATCTGATGCTACCATGCTACACATTGCATTGCACTAGTGTACTTAAGAGTAACTTGGTACTTATTTTAATTGACACTATTTTACATTAGTTCAAATTCAAAAATTAAGTCTTATTCTTTATTCTCAAATAATGTTAAATTGACTCTTTAAGAAGGTTTTTATTCAGATTTTGAACAAGAAGTAGAATCGCACTTTCAATTTTCAAACTGCACAATTTGCTAAATGGCCCTCTAAATGTTTCATCATCAGTGGGCCTGGAAATTTCAGTCCCAAACTCAAAGCTCATGAAAATTCATCTTAGCTATTGATTTTATTAGGGGAGAACTGCCCAAATTTTTAGCTTAAATCGTAAATATTTAAAAGCTCATTTTGCCGTGCTAAAACACCTTCCCTTTTAAAAATTAATTTGGCTACCGTAATACTGTGCATATCCATCCCCACTGTATTACTTAAGTAAAAGGTAGCAGTCGCTAAGGAAATGAAATTAGGTATTGCATTGACTTATTCTTAGCCTATTGCTACTGCTTTTACATTTGCCCTGAAAATTTTAAAAATGGGCATAATCTTTTGGGAGGTGAGAGCCACCATATGAGTATTAGACCCATAGCCATCATGGCATAAAAGCGGCTAAAGGGGGGCTGGATAAATGGGTAAGGAAAATGGTTAATGCCTCACCACAGCAAGGCAGAATTCCATGCTACCTGAGAGAGAATGTGGTGGAGCTTTTAATGAAATCATCATCATCTCTCTGTGAGCCCAACTGACCAGTCCCTAATAACCCTTTTTTGGCCAAGATTCCCAGCGGCATGGGTTCCTTTATGAAATGGATTATCTGCATTCATATCAATCTAATTTCAAGTCTGACTATAACATTTAAAGGGCATCTGCATATGCCACAAATTGTGATGCTGTTCCGGAGTGGGGTAATCTGGATCTGCACTGCTGAAGTCTACATGGCCTGCTGCTGGACTAGGTTCCTGGCAGGTGACCATACTGCATAGTACTAAGGAATCTATCTCTTTGTTAAACCACTCTCTGCCAATAATAACGATCCAATGAAAGTGAAAATGTTGAAGCTTAGTCCAAATAAGAAGAAAAGTATTCCTGGTCTGCCATAAGGCAAATTAGTTAATGGGGTTCAGTGTACGCTAAATGGGATTACACGTCACCTGAAATCTCCAGTTCATGACTTGATCTATTCCTGGACCCAGATCTGAGCCTGGATATCCATATTTCAGTGGTTGCCAGGAGTGTATTTGTGGTTCCTCTCCATTGGCACCCCCTTGATGTGGGGCAGAAGCTTGCGTAACCTAATGAAGTTGTGAGCTATGCTGGCAGTGGCATAATAGCCACCAATAGGACTTCCCATGCCAGACAGGTCACAACCGAAGGGTCTGACAAAGAGCGTCAATGGGTAGGATGGGCTCTCTAGCCTTTTGGCAACCATCCTAAGAGAAGGAAATCTCTGATTTCAAACCTGGGCAGATGGTGCTCGTCTAACCCTGTGTAAGGTCAACCATCTAGAGAAGGAAACTCAAATCAAACCTACAACCTGAGGACCTCGCTGCCACCGTCCAAGCTTGCTAGACCCCGGCAGACGAACCTTTGGTTTAAAGGGTGAGGCCAGTTCTGTGCACACTGCACTCCACCAGAAAAAGCTATTTCTCAGGCTCAAAGGACACATCCAACCTCCGAAAACAAAATCATCAACGCGCTTGTAGAAAGTGCAGGATGAATCCTTCCTAAGAATCTTTCATCATGAAGTAATGCCAGAGAGAGAGAGAGATTTGTGGTTCAGTTGCATGCATTCCTTTAGTTGTCACATCTGGCCACGGTAACACATAACATCTCAGTTTGATTACTATAATGTACACTGTATTGGGGGGGGGGACTTCAGTGGGCCCATAGTTCTGGCACCAGGATGTTGACTGGAGCTAGTTAAAGTGAATATATACATCCCTTCTTGAATTGTTGTTTAATTGTTTTTCACTTTTGTACAAATATTTAGCTATACCTTATTGGATTTAAGTTGCCATGGGTTCTGTGCAAAGAGAATATGAGTATAAAAAATCTGAATAATACAAGAAATGAGTACATTGCCACATACAGTCTACTGTGTAACTTTTTTTTTTTAAAAAAAGGGTTAGTTAATGAGTTCCTTTGTTTGGTGTTCTTTTATTTAAATATTTCAAACCTATCTGGAAACTTTCTTGATGTCTGAAAATAACTAATTTAATATAGTAGATAGATGCAGAGATTTTTAAAAAACAGGATCCAAAAAGACACTAAACTAATATGCTCCAACTGATATAGTTGCCAAGGAAACATAGAGAAAGCAATTTATAATCTATATTGCTAGCCACTCATTGATAGTATGTATAAAAGAGGCGCTAGAAGCAAGCTTCTATTCTTTAAAAAAATGGAGAGAGATCTTTATCTTAGTGTTTTCAGTTAGTTATTGTTGGTCCCAATCCTTTCAGTAGCTTAAGGAAAGGAAAGAGGGGATAGGTAATGTCCAAAAAGGCAATACCATGAAAAGAGGTTGGATGGGACTGGTCTTTTTTGAGTTTTATCTGAGGGGAATAAAGTATGAAAAGACCGGGGACAACGAGTGGAGAGGGGGGATGAGGTCTCTGGGAGACTCCCATTAACATGTGGGGTCCCCCAGGGAGCCATCCTCTCCCCTTTATTATTCAACATCTACATGCGGCCGCTGGCCCAGCTGGTGCGCGACTTTGGTCTGGAGTGTTATCAGTATGCGGATGACACCCAGCTCGTGCTGAGAATGGATGGCAGGCCGGACTCCGTACCCGATTGTTTCCAGCAATGCCTTGAAGCCGTGACTGGTTGGCTGCGCTCCAGCCGGCTGAAGGTGAATCCATCGAAGACGGAGATCCTGTGGCCTGGTCGCCCTGGACTAGATGAATGTTGGTTGCCTATCCTGGATGGCGAGCAGCTGAGCCCGTCATCTTTGATTAAAAGCCTGGGGGTTCAGTTGGACCCATTGCTGGCCATGGAGGCTCAGGTCTCTGCGGTCAGCAAAACGTCTTTTTTCCATCTGCGACAGGCTAGGTGACTGGCCCCCTACCTGTCCAGGGACGACCTGACCACGGTAATCCAAGCGACGGTCATCTCGAGGCTAGACTACTGTAACAGCCTCTACATGGGCCTTTCCTTATCGACAATTCGGAAACTCAAGCTGGTGCAAAATGCTGCAGCTCGCTTGCTGGCCGGAGTGTTGGCAAGAGAGCACATTACGCCCATCTTGTGGCAATTGCACTGGCTTCCAATCGAGTACCGAATTGTCTTTAAGGTGTTGGCTTTGACCTTCAAGGCCCTACATGGTCTGGGGCCAGTGTACCTGAGGGACCACCTCACCCCATACGTTCCCCTGAGATCACTGCGCTCGGAAGAGCGAAACCTTTTGGCAGTACCATCTGTCCGCTCCTGCCATCTCTCCAGCACAAGGCAACAAGCCTTTTCAGTCGCTGCCCCTATGCTCTGGAACGTACTGCCAGACGACGTCCGGGTGATGGTGGAGCTTATCCCATTCCGGAGGGCTTGCAAAACTGTGTTATTCAAGCTGGCCTTTGATTGAAGCCACTGGAAATGTAACTGTCTATTATACTGTCGTTGCATTATTTGCAACTTTTATTTCCTGTTCTTGTTGTTTTTATGATGTACCACTGCTTCGCAGTGCATTTTAATATGTATGTGAACCGCCCCGAGCCAGCCGGGAAGGGCGGAATATAAGTCTGAATAAATAAATAAATAAATAAAAGTGGAGAGAATGAAATCCCATTTTGTTGGCTGGAAAAAGACTTCACGATCTCTTTCGTATTTCCTCTTGTTGAATTAAGAGGTCAGTATTCCTATATCATAGGGGAGAAAAATCCCACATTATTACATCCTAACAAAGTCCAGGTTGAGTCACTCATCTCAAATTTTCACAAAGGTTCCATCCACCCGACCCTTTGCATTTGTAAAAAGGTTGCAAATGTCTAATATGGAGGTAGAGAGTATACTTGTGCACAGATTCATTTTGGCCATTTGCCTTCAGCTTCTTTGAACACCCTGCTGCTGCTTCTGGAGAAGTTACAGGGCAGGGCCAATGAAGAATACCGTTTTGGGAATTTTTAAAAGGAGGTTTTATTTCTAGAAACAAAAAAAAATTCTTAAAAACCAGGGGACGACCCAAACATTATCAAATTTGGTGGGCCAGCAATGGTAGATGTGTCTAAGTGTGTCCATTTTCATATTAATAACCCTAAAAATGACAGGAAGGGGAGCCCAGGAAGGCCCCCCCCCCAATTGCCACCAATGGGTCAGATTGAGATGTATTTTCTGGCTGCAGACCAAAAAAGCCTATTCGGGCATCTCATCAGGTACATACACTATATCTTTTTCATGATAAGACCCTTTCCCTGCCTATGCAGTGGGCAGGGAAAGGATATTACCTCCTCACGTGAAGGGAGATGATTGGTTCCCTGGATGGAACTTCTGGGGAGTGGGCGGAGGCTGCCTGTAGTGTTGGGCCAGCATCCTGCTTCATTCCCATTTGAGGTGTTGACCCACCACTCCCGCCCTGTGACAGTATAGTGGTCGCTTTAGGGGCCGGGTAGGAATTTTCTCCCCTTCTACCTTCTAGAGGTTTTTTTTTTTGCATACCCTGTACTGTTACTGGGACTTTCTGGGATGGAGGTTCTATAAATAGGACAGCGTAAATAGTTTCGGGTAATCCATAGACCCATATTCACTCATGCACTCTTCAAAGTTGGTTGGGCCAGTGCACAAACTCACTCACCTGGATGGCTGTTTAAGGGTGAGGGAGATACCATTGGTCCAGAAATTTTGAGAGTCCGGTTAAGTATTTCGAAAGAGGTCTTCTTGTGTTCTCCTTGAGAGGTTGCCCAGTTTTGTGTTATAGGGGACTCGGGAGAGTTTCCCAGTGTAGCCGAGGGGTTGTTCACTCACGGGCGCTACCTCGGCTAGGCCACACCTTGTTCCCTTGACACTTGAGTTTAGTGAGGTTAAGCTTAAATAGGTAACTTTAAAATAAAGGTTGCCCAAATTTGATCCAATTACTGTTGTCTGTCTCGTTATTTCGGGGGTTGGAAGGTAAGTGAACTTTCACCAAATAGCAAATTTATCATATATATTATATAAACTGGAGTGAGAAGAAGTGGAGTTGTGATCGCCACTATACTTCAACCCTTTTTTTTAAAGTCCTTAATATCAAAATGTTCTATCTTGGTAAAGGAAAAGACAATGTAACATCCAATATGCCTATTAAAATAACACTGACATGTGAGGGACAAAATTGTAGAGTTCTGGGAAATGTTTGTAAGCTAAAATAATAGATGGATATATGTGGCAATGTCCTTGAAGGTACCCTAGCAACTACTGTGAAGTGAGAAAACTTGGTATTTCTACTTGGAAAGAATGACATGTCAAGGTTTGATTACACTGAGTGACAGGATCCAGCAGCACCAGAAGTCAAATGGGGACAGCCCTTGATAAATATAAAATAAAAAATAAAAAATAGAAGCTGCTGGTGCTACAGTCACAGTAGCAGCTGTCATGTCATGAAGGGGAAGGGAAGATGTGATGGAGGGACGGAAAGCAATTACAGCTTGTTTCTTCTACTTTCGAACACTAGCAGAACACCTTCTGACTAACAATCACACCAGTGCAAGAAGAAGAATAAGTTCACACACTCGCTTTCTTCTCAGGTTGAAGCAAAGCTCAAGTGAGAGAGTGACAGCAAAGCTTCGAACTGTTCAAAGTAACCTTAACTCACACAAGACTTCCAAGAAATATCCTGCAGTGCAGCACAATAAACTGAGGTTACCAAGCATAGGGCATAAGACTAGTGAAAGTTTCAGACAAAAGCAAAACATTGCCAATGTCAGGGAATGAAAAAATCCCTTCGCAAGGTGCACAAGGTTGCCAATTATTTTCCACCATACGTAACCAGCATATTGGATCTAGTGGGATTACCTGATGTAACTAATGGATATCTGTTGCCGTTGAGCTGAAACAATCTTCAGCTCTTGGACAAAGTTGGGATGGAGGCATTCTCATGTCCTGCAGGGCGGAGCAATTTGGAATGTAAACCAATGTACACTTCCCTAGAAATATGCCCCGTTGAACTCAGTAGGACCTATTTCTGAGTAAACTTGCTTGGAGTGTGCTGAAAAGAGCAAAATCTTTGAAGGCACATATTACTTTAGTCCTGCTAAGAAAGCATAGATACAAGGGGGATGAAGGAATCGGCTTTTTCAACAAAGCAATTCTGAGAATGAGACTGGCTTATATTGAAAGGAAATGAGTGCAATGCAAGAAGCATTAGAGATATTTCTTTCAATGTCATTCCTCGTGTATCTAGATTTCCTGAACTTTATCGCAGGAAGTGACTTTTACAGAACTCACACAATCATCAATACCATATACATACTGGCACAAGTACCTTCATTATCCATAGTCCCATTATCACATTCTATATCCTATTAGAACCCTCAGATTTCTGCTGCTTATAATTTTTTTAAAGAAATTTTGCAATTCCAGGAATTATTACCTTTTCTTTCTTTCTTTTTAAAAAAAGGATAATGTTACTATAATGAACAGCTCAGGATTGGTGAGGGGCAGGGAAGGAGAATGGGAGAGAAGAAGAATACCACCTCCTGACATCAAGTGGAATGGGCACATCGTACAAGGTAGGTGGTGGGAGCAGCTATTAACAAGTTTTACCTGTCCATATTTGGGAGATGGGAAGAGGAAAATTGGCGACAGGATGTGCATGGCATTTTGTGATAGGAACCATCACCAAAGGTGATGGTCTTGTTTCAGTGTCTGTTTGCCTGCCTCATGTGATAAAGTCCTAAAATTCTTAAAACATTTATTTATCTGGGAATCTTATACGTACTTAAATGGTATGAAGACTCATAGAGGTTGTTTGTGTCACAGAAGCTGTTTTCTGTGGTTTTCACACTCCTTGCATTTTATTGCACACTATGGGTGGTATTATCCATTCATAATATCTGATCTTTTCTTAACTAGGCATATGGTGCTGGATTCTTCATCACTACCAATTACTTTGCTTGTTTTGTTTATTTTGAATCTAGAGACAATGACGTTGTGTTGATATGCAATTGCAAATGGTGCATTCAGAATAATATTTTAAAACATGAAAAATCAGAGTAATGAACTAGTAAGTGTGGTTCCCAGGAATGCTGATACCAGCTTAAGCACCATTGCACATCTGTTTTTGTAGCTTTTGTGGTGTCTAATGGGAGTTGTGGGAAGAGATAAACCACTTTCTACTTGTGGTGAATTTGTACAGCCCAAAAGCACTCACATTGGGCCACTATGGAAAATTAAAATGCTGAAGAGTCTCCCACACACTCCTACCAGCCAACCTAGAACAGTGAGGGAGCCACATGGAAAGTGAGCAAATTGCCAGGGAGACTTCAAGCATAGATGTGACTCTGAGCTTATAGAAACTAGAAGGGACAAGTTCTTAGATGATGTATAGCATAACATAAATTGCCCAAAGTTAACCAAGAAAATCATTTCCAAGACAGTAGATACAGCCTGGAATTCAGTGGAGCTCATATATCTACATAAATGGACTTTAAGACACATGTCACCATAGAAATCAGAAATTTTCCAATGTGCATTTATAGCAAGGTACTATTGTGATGTTATCAGCAAAGTGATGTTACCAGTGAAGTGACTGTTCAATGAGTGCTGCACATCAGTGTTCCCAGTGTCTGTCCAGATAATAGCCAAGGACTAACGATTTGCATCAGAGGAGGCTAGTGGACATCAATAAAATCTGATATGCATCAAGGCACTCTTCCTAGTGTCCTGAGACCCATCTTTGCCATTTTTACTAGGAGAGTTTCATACTGCATCAGCAATGTAGCTATGTGTACATAAAGTTGCACAACGTGTGAATTGCAGAAAAGTTTCTTACACGTCTGTTGTGTTAGGAAATGAATGTCTTTATTAGGCTTGGTTGATCCAAAAAAAATCACGGTTCTAAAATTCAATTGGGGGGGGGGATTTTTTTAAATTAGTAATAGAAATACTTACCAAAAAAATTCCCAAAATTTCTGAAATGTAACGTAATTAATAACGAAATTCGTTATTAGTTCTTATTCCAGCGCATGTGCACAGCAGGAAAACACTACAGGGCTGACATCACAGGCAAATCAAGGGGGAAACATTTCCCTTCACTTCTGGAGTGCAATTGACTGGAGCTGAAGATTTATAGCATATAGAAATGGTACCACCAACTTATACAGGAGGTTCTTGTAACAGGAATATATCAACCTTCTCCAAAATTAATTTTTAGGGTGACTTACAGAGTATCACAGAGCTGTGCCTTTCCTTCCTGGCAGAAGGGGCTTGGACTGGATGCCCTTTGGGGGTACCTCCTATGCCTTGGATTCTGTGGCATGGTGATGACGATGATGAAGTGGGCTGGGTGGCCACCTGTGGGGAGGGTTTTGCTTGTGCCTTCCTACATCAAAGCAGAAGGGGGTTGGGCTGGGTGCCCTTTGGGGGCTCCCTTCCATCTCTAGGAGTCTATTATTTTTATTGGGCAGGGGCTGGATGGCCATCTGTGGGGAGGGATCGAGCTGTGCCTTTCCTTCCTGGCAGAAGGGGATTGGACTTGGTCAGAGAAAAAGCGTACGAAGGCTGTTTTTCCTTTCAGTCCTCCAGACGCTCTAGGAGTCCCGGTTCTTCTCTATGGTTTCCCCTTTCATCTGTAGTTTTCCCTTCTTCATTCTGTGGTCTTGTCACTCCCTCCTCCTCTTCTTTCAGCCTTTATTCTCTGATTCTTCTTTCCTTCTTTTCCCCACGATTTTCTGGATGTTTAAAGTGCTTTTTTCCCCTTCAGTCCTCCAGGCGCTCTAGGAGTCCTGTTTTTTCCTCTATAGTTTCCCCTTGCTTCTTCACTTCCTCTAGGAAGGCCTTTTACTTTAATTATCCTCCGACCAGGCAAAGGGCAGTGATATGTCTGTAAGTACCATGAAAAGCTATTTTGGAGGAGATAAATATTCCTGTTAGAATAACTGAGAGGGGAGATACAATCTAATTACAATAATTAAGAAAATTGGCGGCCCCCAGGTTTGGTAAAGAAATTACACTTCCGGGTTGGAGCACATGGTTCAAAAACAATTAAATTAACTTTTTATATGAATTTAATCCGATTTCAAATAATTTTTAAACCGCAGAGACCAACCCTAGTCTTTATTATATAGCGTGATTTGCTCTGAATAGTCTTCAAAGCTGTATGTGCATGCTATCTATCTATCTATCTATCACACACACACACATCTATCCATCTACCTAGCCATCCAAGCAAATGCTACTTTGGTACTTTGAGTACTCAGAGCAATGAGTCTTAAACTGAGCACAATTTGCTATCTATGCAAGATCTCAGAGTTAAATACAGAAAATCTTTCTCTGCTGAATACTATGAATTAGAGGGAAATCCTTTACAAATAACTCAATCATTATCTCAGTCTGCAGAACATTATAAATTAGGATTTGTCACACTAGAACATTGAACACTGACGGGTTTTTAAAAGACATGTCATCTGAAATTGCAAAGATTCAGCTAAAATGAAGGACACACAAATGATACGTTCTAATATACTGTACATCTTCTAAATATATAGTTAAGTAAAGCAAACAATTATGGGTTTTGAAAGTACACAAGTTCACTGGTATATTATCTAGCCATAATCTGACAGAGATTGGGTGTATGCTATGAATATAAAGCATATGCACAAATTTTATTGCCTTTATTTTTAAAGAATGGTCATAATGTATTGAGAAATCCTGTTGGGAAATAAACATCACATAAAAATTCAGAGTAAAGTCCTAAAATGCAAAGCATCATATTAAATGTACAAATATCTCATTGTTTCAGTCAGAAAGAGGAAACCCTTTGGAAATCTCACTCCTCAAATAAATGAACCAACTAAGCAATGATTTACATCCATCGCATCTGCATGTATAAATATATTCTCTCGGCATTACTTCGCGAACGAAGATTCTTAGGAAGGACTCATCCCATGCTTTTTACAAGCGCGTAGATGACTAAAAAGGCCAATCTGAGATAGGCAAGTTCGGTTGTAGAAAGCACAGCAGAAAGTCTCCTTGGGTGATGTTGTTTCCAAGTTGCAGTTCTTTCTGCGTTGTCGTTTCTCTTCGAGATCCATTCGCCGTGTCTTCTCAAAAGAGGCCGCAGTATTGTGGATAGTGTGTCTCCACGCCTCCCAATGTGAGGCCAGGGTGGACCATTGTTGGTGATCAATCTGGCTGAGTCTGAGATGTTGTTTCAGGGAGTCCTTATATCTCTTTTTTGGGGCGCCTCTCTTGCGCTGACCCATGGCGAGTTCACCCTAGAGTAGTATCTTTGGGAGGCGGTTGTCCTCCTCCTAGAGATGTGCCCTGCCCAGCGCAGATGTGTTCTCAATAGCATGGCCTCAATGCTGGTGATCCCTGCTTGCTCAAGGACAGCAACATTAGTCACATAGTCCAGTGTATATTTAGGATTGTGCGAAGACAGCACTGATGAAAGTGTACGAGGAGTCGTAGGTGTTGGCGATAGGTGACCCATGTTTCAGACCCATAGAGGAGAATAGACAGTACGATAGCTCTGTATGCACTGATTTTGGTGCTTTGCCTCAGGTGCTTGTTGCTCCAGACACTTTTGTGAAGCCTTCCGAATGCACTATATGCCTTTGCTAATCTGTGATTTATCTCTTTGTCAATCTTGGCATCTGAAGAGATGATGCTTCCCAGGTAGGTGAACTGCTGAAAGGACTTAAGCACAGATTTGCCTATACAAATATATTAGCATGCCAGAAAAGGCAGGTAGCTTTTAAAATCAGAGCTAGAAGATATTTTTGAAATCAATGTTCCCCCTCTCACAGAACCTTGGTGTGGGATGATGTGAAGGGCATGGTTATGCTTTGACATTAGACGTCCCTGCAGAACTATCATCATTCAGCCAAAGGTGAAGTGATAACCTGAGCAATACTACCCTAAGGGAGCTTTCTTCAAGCTGCCATTTGGCCCAAGATTATTTTCCCCACCTTGCACCTTCAGAAGACTAGAGATCTTGGTAGGAATTATGCTTCCTTACCTTCACTTCAGGTCTACCCTTTCCAGAGATTCAACTCAGCAGTGCAAGTGGGGAGTTGTCCCACTGAAATTACTAATCAGGGATCAGAAAAATGACGCAAGTCCATCACATGCTTCTTGACTTCGCAATGATGAAGGTCATTGGTATACAAAGAGACTTTTCCGCCCTATAGTCTACAAATGCTTATGCCATAGCAAATATATTAGTCTTTAGAGTGCCATAGGACTCAATTGTTTTGCTGCAATCAACTAATTAGTTATTATGAAATTGTAAGATGTACTTAGAGAAGACTACATATATATGCCCCAGCTGTAATCTACTGTAAACATCTCCTGTGGATTTAGCACAGAAAATTACTGTCAGTAGACCTTGCACATGACAAATTCCCAACACATTTTGTCATAACTTTGTAAAACCTAGGAAACAAGAAGACTATATTATGCATTTAGAAACATCTAGTGACTGAAAGAACTCTGTGTTAATTACCCATTTCTGAAATTCTCAGTGAATAAACTATCGGATGATTTTGCAGCTGTGTGAAAGAGTAAGAGAGAGATCATTTGTAAAGTGCTTCTGATTGTAGCTATTCCCTTGAGCTCCAGAAATAGTCATATTGAGCAGCTTTTCATTTTTAAGAAGTGTTCTTAAATACATATGCATTCATTTTGGATGCAAAAGCAATTCAATGATTATGTAAGACAGCTCACTGTTGTTTCTGTTCATCTTGTTTAGTTCTCCGGTTGCCTGCAACTTTATACAAATAGTTTTGGCGACCCTGCAGCATCACAATTTGTCAGCCACAAATATGTCTGTAACATATGGGTTATTTACAAAAAGTACTCTATTACTGCTGTTCCTGAAAACATGTCTTGCTCTCAAAGTCAATTCAGTGTTTTATATTTATATTAATTTTTTACTATAATGATTACAGGTGGCCCTCCATATCCATGGGTTCTGCCTTAATGGATTCAACCAAATCCAGCTCAAAAATATTTGAGAATCAAATTCCAAAAAAGCAAAGCTCTATTTTGCCACATTAATGTATAGGCATAATCTTCCTCAGTCTTGCTTCAGCATTCATTTGAATTGTTCACTATTTTATTTGTCAATGTTTATGTTTATAATGAGAGCCTGCCTCATGTGATCCACAAATTTTGGTATCCACAAGGGGCCCTGGAAGCAAACTGCAGTGGGTACCAAGGACCAACAGTGTACCATAAATGTGAATCAAGGCAGTTATAAACCGCCTTGAGACACCTTCGGGTTCGAGAATGGTGAGATAGAAATATCATAAATCAATCAATCAATCTCAAAATAAATTTGAATAAAAACTTAGACTGTCTTTGATACATATTAATATTGTAATGATGAGGCCCCACACTGACAAAAAGTAGGGTATGTTCATCAGTGTGCTGTGAATTTTCTATGGAGTGAAGAATAGAAAAGTAATTTCGTTCTGAATTAACTGAAACAAAAACTTCTTTTACCTTGTGTCTCCTTCCATGAGAAGTTGGGCATTAAGCAGAACTGGCGACAGATATACCACTTCCTGAGGCAAGAGGATAAACTTTAAAGAAGGCAATGGGGTGGGTTGCTATAACCTTAAACACAAACCCAAAGAGGGTGCAAAATACCAAATCACAAAATGATCCTCCCGGCAAACACAAAAAAGCCTAATTTTTGAGCAACAATTAGAGAATTTGAGCTTGGAGCTTTTGATATTTGTGGTCTTACAGAGAATCTACAATAAGACCCATGGACTCACATGACTCTTTAGCGTCATCGCTGGTAGGAACCCCATTAGGGACGTGATTTATTAATATAATATGGACACTGTGATTTGTATGTGATGGTTATTTGGTAATATATGTAATAATATACACATTGAATATAAGATAAATACAGATTTATTCATTTTGTGATTTGGTATTTTGCACCCTCTTTGGGTTTGGGTGTAAGAGGATAAACTTTATCATTCTTGTGATCCGTGCACATTTTCTCATTGAAAAGGGGAGCAATTTCCCCTCAATCGTTTTCTTGAAAGAAGCAACAAGTTTATCACTTTAATAAAGTTTTGAAGACTACTGAGAATTTGAGATTCCTTTTGTATAAAATGTTTTACATAGAAAATATTTTCTGCTGTTTCTTGTACAAAAATACTGCAATCTTCACAAAACAGCCACATGCAAATTTTTCAGGGAATCAATCCCCACTTTCAGAATGTTCTGCACAAGAAACAGTATTTTCTGCACAGAAAATGATGTTTCATGTGCAGAAAATGCTGTTCTCTGTTTAAAACAAGTGCATATAAATTCAGAGTAGAATAGTTCTAAACTGCAAACATTCTGATCAGTTCACGATTATTCTCATCAGGGGTTCTTTGCATTTACTAAGCATGTTTTAATTATTTAAAATATTTTCTAACATTCTTCTCATTCCAATCATTGATATTGCATTTCTGCTCTGTCTGAAGTAAGGTGCTATCCCACCTTTCAGTACAGCTCTTGTTATTTGAGTTTCTATTCCCAACCATGGGATTTTGGGCAACTTAACACGGAGTAAGAACATAAAGAACACAAAGCAAACCTCTTTGCAGATGCCATGACCTTTGAATAACTAGCTCAATATCAGCACCAACAGAAATAATCTCATTCCTGTCACAAAGCGAAACTAGCAAAAAGCAGAGTAAATCAATGTTGCTTTGTTTGCACAATCCAGCCTGGAAAGGTAATTTCTCGAGGTTTATTAAAGCTTGATTATCACGATTTTCCACAACAGATGCAGCATGGATGAATATCTTACCTACTTTAATCAAATCTACTTCATCCACTTGTTCCATTCCTGGCCAAATGGAACAAATCACTGTCAATTCCATCTGGTCAGGCTGAACTGCAAGTGAATCTTAGCAGACATCAGGCAAATGGAAGCCTTCTCATGCCAAATTTGGAATTATATTTTGCTGGTGCTGTTCAGTTCAACATCCAGTTCTGCATCTTTCCTCAACTCACCAATGATATCTTGAAAAAACAGACAATGGACAAGTGTCTGAATATCTTTTTATGAATGAGATTGAAGTAGACAGTAGTAGACCATTGGGAAACATGGTTGGATGAGTTAGAATTATTATTATTATTATTATTATTATTATCCATCTTTCCTCAAGACTCAAGATGTGGCACAACACACTCAAAATGCATACTTATAAGACATTATGTAAAATTCATATATTAAAATGCATCTCTATGAAATATATACACAGAAATATTGTCTCTTAAATTCTGACAGCTGATTTAGCCATCAAATCTCTTCCAGCAGGTCATTCCACTGTCCAGTAGCAGCCATTCAAAAGGTCTTCTGGGTAACAGCCACCAGTTGGGTTCTGGCTATTTGAAGGAGATACCTCCCAAAGGACCTGAGTCCAGAGTGGATTATATTGGAGAAGGAAATCTTGTAGGTTACCAGGACCCAAATCATGTTGCAGAATAGTTCTGCTTCTACCCATAGAATCGGTTCCACAAAAGACAGTAGCTCAAGTTTTTGCTCTTTAGCAACTATGCTGGGCCTAAATGCTCTTCATCATTTATGTGAAAGTGTTGGAGATGGCCATCAAATGGCTTGGGACTGGATGTCATCAGTATGTAGATTAACATCAGCTCTACTTCTCTGTTACATCTGATATATGTGAAGCATGCATAAACTGATATCTGGAGGCAGTGATCTCTGGATGCAATGATGAAAAATCAATTAAGCTTCAATCCTCAAAAGACAGAGGCTCTATGGGTAGGAGATATACAGGTCTAAGAGTTGCATTTGGTAGGGTTGGACTCCTAATACAAGAACTAATCATGAAATGTTCTCAGATTCATGAGATGTTCTCTGTCTCTAGCTGTCCAAGATGTATGTTATGGTGTCCTGTACAATAAAATAAATAAATATTTGAAAATAAATAAATAAAAAGAGAAAGTGTGCATAAAGAAATGCATATTTATCAAACATGAGAAAATGCCCATTTTATTCCGTTGTTTAATGTGTTGAAAAACAGGGACAAAATGCACATATTGGAATGCTCTAGCCTAATCACTTATTCCTGTCTATTATGTACTCCTATTAATTTATCCTTTTTGATACTTCCAACATTGACTAGGGTATTTTTAAAAGGTGTGTTATGGTTTTGTTGCTAGATTTTAAAAAACCTAATTACAATTAAACATGTGCAAAGTCTAAAACCACACTTTTAAAGCTGATTTTTTTGTGTTGACCCACACTACACTTCTTGCTTACCATGTGACCACACACATCATTCTTAGTTGTAATATGTAAAAGAGGAATGGCCAGCATAAAACTACAGAGGTTAATAGCACACATATGTTGTACTGCAGACCCCACAAACAGCAGGGCTCGCCCCTCTTTTCTCAAGTATACTTGTTGAACCATGGTGATAGCAGCTCAATTGTTACACTGAATTGTCACCATTGCTTACTACATAGCCACAACTACAGAATTGTAACCTAGGAAGACAGTAGCATTAATACTGTTCAGAACTATGGTTTGTGACAAGTCAATGATATAAAACTAATCAGTAAATAAAAGTTTAATAGAGTAAATCATGCGAGTAATTTCAAATTCACTGGGCAGGTACAACTTATTTATTTATTTACTTTATTTATATTCTGCTTTTCTCACCCCGAAGGGGACTCAGAGCAGATTACAGTACACATACTTGCAGACAATCCCTGCAGTTCAACATATATACACATCATATATAGACATATTTAGACATATTTTAGACGAACAGAGGCAAACTTCTGGCCACCAGGGGGAGCTGATCTAATCCAGGGGACCCCAAACTAAGGCTAGTGGGCCAAATGCATCCCTCAAGGTCATGTACCTAACCTCCACCCTAAACTGTAGACTTAGGATTGTCCTAAGTCTGAAACAACTTGAAGACATACATGACAACAACAACAACAACAATCTTAATTAACTTGATTATCTCATTAGCCGAAAGCAGGCCAGCACTTCCCATTAAAATACTAGTGGGTTTATGTTGGTTAAAATTGTTATTCATTTTAAATATTTTATTGTTCTTTTATATTTTTCCACTAAAAATAAGATATGTAATGTGCACAGGAATTTATTCATGTTTTTTCAACCTATTGTCTGCCCCCCCCCCCCCCAACAGTCTGAGAGATTATGAACTTGCCCTTGGCTTTAAAACTTTCAGGACCTTTAGTCTAATCCGTATTTGGAAAGTATCCACATTGGTACCAGTATAATAAAGTTAAAATTCATCAGCATATTCGATTGTAGCATCTAAGGTAACTTGGCAAATGCTGCTCAGTCTAAACATTTGCAGAAGTTGTGAGTTACATAACTTTTAATAACTTCTGCAGTTATCAGTTATTCAGCTTCTCTTGACTTTTCCAGCCCATCCCCAGTGTAAATTAAATACCATGGATATCCAACTTAATTAGGATGATATACTGCCATTTCATGGCAATCCAGAGGAAATTTGTTCAGGAGGTAAGTCCCAGCCAATTCGCTGGAGCTGATTGCCAAGGAAACCTGATTAAGTTTTTGGCTTTAATCACTAATATTCAAACTTTATACTGCCTTTTCAGAATATCGGTATTCTTTCTTTTCTTCTTCTTTTCTTTTCTTTTTTGTAATGGCCGGTGGCCAAAGCAAGCTACTGAACTGATACAGCAGTTTTAAACTCCCCTCATCAAAATTAGACCATTTATTAGCACCAAGAGGGGATATTGGTCTAAGTGCATACCTCTGGGTCACTCCATCAAAATGAGTAAGAAGACTTTAACCATGCAACACCATACACTGATCTCAGATTTGCGGGTTGCATTTTTGCCCACTAAAGTATGGAAAACCATAGGTGTATGCACACAAAAATACTCTTTTTTTTCTAAATCCCAAATTGTCAAAAATGGAGCTGTTCTTTCAAATTTATATGCATGTGACAGCAACTGGAGAATGTAATTAATAATGCAAGCAATATCATCTTACTATAGAAATCATTCCAGAATTATTCTCTTTTAGACATAATTAATGGCTCAGTTCAAGCATATTCAGGCTAACAATTAATCAGTAGCAGCCAAAGAAAGTTGTGGAGGTGAAATGCTCAAGGGATTGACCACACTCTGAATTCCTTCTAAGCAATGGGTTATGCATACCAATCACCTACCTGCAGTCAAGGACTTTACATGGCATTGAATTTGGAACAGTATTTTTAAATGTAGTAAGATATATTACAACACTAGATTGATAAAGTATTCAGAGAAGTAAATGCAGTGGATTATAATTGGATTAACATGTAAATTTGTCTCTTTTTTAATACATTGTCAAATTATTTTGCTTGTTTAAGAATATCCTGGTTAGGTATTTGCATTCAGTTTTAACATAATATTAATATCCTTGTTTCTCTGAGATCGTGACTTTATAATATAGATGTCCATGGAAATATACAAAATTATGGGTTTGATCCAGCCAAAGTTGAACAATTTTATAATATTCAGAATAACCTACTCATTTTTTCAAGTCCTACATGTTCAGTCACACTACTCATACCCAAGAGCAAAGTACCTTTGGAAAGGTAATGGTTTGTAGTGAAATAACCTTTAGGGGAACTGTCTAAACTGTTTTAGACTCCCTCACAAGTGTGACTAGTGGGGAGGAGAAACAGGGCCTTCTCAGTGGTGATCCCTTGGCTCTGGAACTCCCTTTCCCAATGAAATTAGATCAGCACCTTCCCTCCTGGCATTCAGAAAAAAGCAAAAAACTTTGCTATGTGACCAAGCCATTGGGCATTAAGCAACACAGGGAATGATCAGGGATTATGTGCAATAGATATGATATTTGGAATGGCCTGGACTACAATTGTTGGATTATGTGATTTTAATTGTTTATATTGATATGTTTTTAATTCCACGTTTTAATGTTAAATGCTGTCATGTTTTATGATTTAATTGATAATTGTATGTTATTATTGTTATGTTAGGTTTCTGTATATGAGGCATTACATTTTACCATAATTATGTTGGAAACAGCTTTGAGTCCCCCGATAGGGTGAGAAAAGTGCTATACATGTGAAGTAAATGCAGGAAAAGCATGATCAAAGAGACCCCATGAGCGGTGGGAGGGAAATAGGGTTTTGGAAGCAAGCAAAGCGAAGGGGAAAGGAACTGGGTGGCAAGGGAAAAAAAGTATTTTGGGACAAGGGAGGTGAGGAGAAAAGGCTCCACATAGTGTGGAGACGTAGGGCTTTCCTTTCAATCCCACCACTCTTCCACCAATTTGTGGAGAAGCCAAGTTTACTGTTCACTTTTTTTAAAACTATGGAGACTTGTGAAGATTTGTGGAGAGGCTATCAACTGGACAGGGTGGACCCTCTTTTAGAATCCCACCACTCTGTCCCTAATTCACTACATAAATCCTTGTCTTTAAACTGCTGCCACCATTTTGTGAGAGAGAACTAATCTGAAACACTTTTGTGAAGGAAGCTCTTTGTGAGGTAATGAACGCTTTCATGCGACAGGAATAAACTTTTGAAATGAGGCTTGACTTGGAAATCAATGGCGCAGAGAGGTTTTTAGATGAAATAACAACTAATAGTTTATTCTGGTACAAAGCTTGGTTTGGTATAACTCTTCCGAGGAGGCACAACTTTAAAAAGGTTACTAATTCTAGTTATGGCAAAACCAAAGTTACAATAGCCTAACTATTGTCATCAACCAGCTAGATTAGCTTTTCACTTTCTCAATACATAGGCACACCAGCCTTCTTCAGACACTTTGTCTTTCTTCTAGCCTTCAGGCTTTCTCTAAACTAACTGACTCACAGGTTCAGTTAACCAAGACTGTATTCTCCCAGCCTTAAACTAATCCTAACCCTGCTCTCTCTCTAGAGCTGGTCAGACCTAACCACTCACTTTGAGCTTTTCCCTCTCTAAACTCTAAACTCTCTCTCTCTCTCTCTGAGCTCCTCACACACTGAGCTCCTAACCCTAACTGACTAGAATTCCCTCCTTGGTCTTGTCAGAAGCCTTTTCGCTCTTAATATTAGCTCTATCTCTCCTGTTCACTCTCTCCCAACATTACAATACATATTCATTTATATAATACAATTAATCACTTCAACACACATAGGTAACTGGCATATGTGATGAAACTGAAAGCTCATAAATAGAACATTTTGTGGTTAGAATCTAATGTCAAAAATATGGTTTTGCAAATTACATCAACAGGTGCTTTCCACTGTAAAGGTCAACGAAAGAAGATGACAAGTTATGATCGATGACCTAAATCAATTGGCTTTGTGTTTCACCTGTAACTGAGAAAGTATAAGAATGTGGCTTCTTGTCTGATCGGGAGGCAGTCTTTTACTGGCGCATGCCTGTGTGCATGGGCGAGACTGTCTCTTCTTCCTCTGGCCAGAGGAACAAATAAATACCTTGCTTTTAATCTACTCCTAAGGACTGGTCTTTACTCTTGCCGCTTCTCGTGTGCCCCAGACCTTGCCTTCCCTTTCAGGAAGGTGAGACTTATTCCTTTTTAAGTCCCTAACAAGATGAGGTAGGGGAAAAATTGGGTGACACAGGGTGTGGGACAATGGTTCCCCACATCCCATACTGGGCACCACTGGATTCACCACGATGCCTTGTGATTCCAGCACAAACCCCTCCCCTCCCGCACAAAATGAGAAAACAGGGGTATATTTTTCCATCATTACATTTAGATTGCGTATTACATTCTCCAAGCACCAAGCAATCTGTGTTAGACATAATTCACTCCTCTTTTTATGACTGCTAATAAGACTGCCTATTGTTACTTAAATGCCTTTAGACATGTAGGTAGGTACTGTTATTGTAGCTTGCTTTATTTCTAAAAATAACACTATGAACTTCAGAAAGCTTTTACCTTAAGTAAAACAACAAAGGTCCTGCAATATAAACACGTTATTGACAATTCTGTAAAGTATAAAATAATTGAGGCAGTTTGAATGGAACCACAAGCCTAAAATTGTTTTCCTTCTATTCATTATTTAGGATTTGCAGAATCATGATCCAGCCAACATTGCCTGAGTAAAATGTAATCTACTTACTGATACACACACTTTTTGTATTATGAAGGAATAGAAACAGTTGAATTCCTAGATAATAACTACCATCCATTCATTCAGCCATGAATAATGTTAATAACTATTGTGAAAAAATATGGTTGTATTCTTTTAAAATGATGTAGTCTTTGGGGAGATGTACTATGCAGCCAGAGAAAGCAAGAACCTCAAATTTGTTTTAAATTTGAGAATACCATAAATGCTGTGGAAGGCTACTTTTGTCATTTGATGAATATATACATTATTAATGCTTCTTCGTTTATGGCCAATATTGCAAATAAATAAACACAGTGATTGCTATTCATTGTAGTTCCTACACGGTTCATCAGATTTCCAGAGCTGGAAAGCAACATTTGAATGGAAAAATTGCATCTCAATGGTAGAATACAGGTTTTGTATTAAACAGTCCTGGATTCACTTCCCAGTACTTTTAGGGAGAGCTTGGGAAGAAAACTCACCGCCAATTGTTGTAGCAGGTAACATGGAGCTACAGGAAGCATTTTCTAATTTAGTATAAGGCAGCTTCCTATTTTCTTGTATTTTAACATTAAAACACTTTGTCCAGAGACAACTAAAACAACATCAAAAAACATTTTTTGGATAAAGAAAGACATTTATTTATTTAAGGGTGCATGCAAATTATAACGTTAGACTTTGTCATATCATTCTGTTTGGATCCGTGGTTCCCAAAATAGGCGGCACTGCCCCCTAGTGGGCAGTGAGGCGATTCAAGGGGGTGGTGGGAGGCTCAGGAGAATTTGGGGGGCACTGAAGCCCTGTAAGGGGGCGGTGGCAGAATTCCAACTCGCAAGCGTGTGAGTGTGCGCCTGCCAGTTAGAAACCTCGGGCAGGCGCTGCCTGGAAACCGCAGCGTGCACCCCCCTCTCCTCAACTCCACTCATGGTGCAGTCCTGTATCGCCCCTTCCAATCCAACAGGTCCCTTGGAATGAAGGGGCAATACAGGACTGCGCCGTGGGCGGAGTTGAGGAGAGGAAAGGCACGTGTGCTACGGTTTCCAAGCAACTCCTGCCCAGGGATTCCAACTGGCAGGCTGAGACAGTCACACGCTTGCGAGTGTGTGCCCGCCAGTTGGTCCAGCGGAAAAGGAAAGCCTCCACATCTGCAAACACCCCCTGAGTCGCTGCGGCGTTTGCAGGCACCTTCTGGGAGATGGCTGTGGCACGAAGGAAAATGCAAGCAGTTCCCAATTTCTAAGGTCCAGTATTCTCTATTGCTCAAGTTTAGTTCAATTCCATTGCTGTTGGGAGTTCAAAATGCTCTTTGATTATAGGTGAACTATAAATCCCAGCAGCTACAACTCCCAAAAGACAAAATTAATCCCCCCAACCCCACCAGTATTCAAATTTGGGCATATTGAGTATTTTTGTCAAATTTGGTCCAGATCCAGGATTGTTTGGGTTTAGAGTGCTCTCCAAATGTAGGTGAACTACATCTCCCCTAAATCACTGTCAATTCCTCCCAAACCCCTCCAGTATTTTCTATTGGTCATGGGGGTTCTGTGTGCCAAGTTTGGTCCAGGTCTGTCATTCATGGAGTCTCGGCTGTGTAAGTCAGAGCTGAATTGGTCGAAGGTACTGCAAATCTCATCATCCATTGTCCATACTCCCCCAAACATATTGTTTTTTTGATTAATCACTATGCTTTAATTATGTTCAATTTGTAACAATAAAAATACATCCTGCATATTAGATATTTGCATTAGAATTCATAAGAGTAGCAAAATTATTTATGAAGTAGCAATGAAAATATGGATGGTATCACCACAACATAAGGAACCTTATTTAGGGCTCACAGCATTAGAAAGGTTGAGAATCACTGCATTAATACATATAGCTTTCTGTTTAATTGCTATTACATTTTTTAAAATTAATTTCTAGGGGGGACGGTGAGTAAATTTTTTTCTGGAAAGGGGGAGATAGGCCAAAAAGTTTAGAACCACTGGTTTAGATTATTATTTTGGCCCTTTATATAGTCCTGAGTCACAACGAGTGGCGCAATGGGTTAAACCACTGAGCCGCTGGACTTGCTTACCGAAAGGTTGCAGGTTCAAATACGGGGAGTGACATGAGCTCCTGCTGTTAGCCCCAGATTTTGCCAACCTAGCAATTTGAAAACTTGCAAATGTGAGTAGATCAATAGGTACTGCTCCGGCAGGAAGGTAACGACACTCCATGCAGTCATGCTGGCCACATGATCTTGGAGGTATCGATGGACAACACCGGCTTTTTGACTTAGAAATGGAGATGAGCACCAACCCCCAGAGTCAGACACGACTAGACTTAATGTCAGGGAAAAGCCTTTACCCTTACTTACTATAGTCCTATTCTATGACTTTATTGTGGCAGAAGGTTCACATATGTCTATGCAAGCCAGGCCCGGATTAGCTCCTTTTGGCGCCCTAGGGGAAGCCCCGCCCCAGGGCGTGCTGCGCATGCGCAGCAGTGGCCCCGATGGTCCTCCTTCCTTTCTTCAGTGAAGGAAGGAAGGAAGGAGGGGAACTGAGGAGGAGAAAGACGTGGTGCAAAGGGGCGCCACGTCAGAGGCCTTGCTGTGATGTGGCGCCCCTTCGCGCCACCTCCTTCTCCTTCTCGGTCCCCCCTCCCTTCCTTCACTCAAGTGAAGGAAGGAAGGGAGGGGGAACCAAGAAGGAGAAGGAGGCGGCGTGAAGGGGCGCCACGTCAGAGGCCTGGCTGTGACGCGGCGCCCCTTCGCGCCGCCTCTTGCTCCTTCTCGGTCCCCCCTCCCTTCCTTCACTCAAAAAATCGACCTTTAAAAAAATAATTCGGGAGTCCTAATCTGCCACCACCCCCCATTATGGGTAATCCGGGCCTGATGCAAGCAAGACATGACTCTGGCATGTTCTACTAGGTATCATCAGAGAATGGGTCCAGCTAAATCCAGAGTGTCTCGCCACCAGAAGCTTGGTCATATAGGAAACACACTGGCAATAGAAGTATTCATGGAAGAGATGTAGCCTGCATTGTTGGAAGAACAGGCAACAACAAATTCACAGACCTTTTAGATATTCGAGGGCATCATACTAAATTACCATTCAGTAAATTGAAGAATCATCAAGCATCCAAAGAGATTGCCAAATGAGTGCTCCTGAGCCAGACCTCTCTAGATCTATTCCTGGATCAGATCTTTATGGTCATATATCAAAATAGTTTACTATGAAATCCAAAGACAGCCAGTGCCGCAACAGTGTATTTGTCTCTTGGTCCCACCATATTTTCCCCAACAAGCCTCCAGGATAGCCCTAATTACTATCATATCTAGTTTGACACTAACTCTGTTTGAGTAAAATTATCCCTAATTATCTGCACAATAATATGCCATTCATAGGAAACCTGTAAAGCTCAAAGCAATATTTCCACCCAATTTTACTGTGCATTAAATCACTTTAAGTCACACACCTGTTTTGCAGTGATTTGGCAATGAAAAACCTGATGCACAGGTTTATCACTAAGCATGACATTCACATCTAGTTTGAATAACTGTCTGAATCTGATCATTAAATTGTATACTTATGACTGGGTTATCACTTTGTTTTCTATGGGACTTCATTATTCTTTTCTAGACTGGGTTGTTGATATTCCAATTTTTATTTATTAGAAGAATATTTTATACCTATATAATCAACCAGTCATATAATGTGTTTCTCTTTTATATTTCTTCCTAATTACAGTTTCCCTATTGTGATACAAAGCTTGTTAGTGTGCAAAGGTGTCTTGTAGCACCTTAGAGGCCAACTAAAAGAACCATGTTATTTTGTAAACCAAGAGCCCTTACACACAGGCTCAAAACCCATTATGGGTTTCGTCCAAATGACATCTCAGGTTAATCTCGATTAATTCAGAGTAAACCTGGATTTCCCTATTTATTCTGGATTTTTTTTAAAAAAAATCTTTAAAGATCCAAACCATAGGGATTTACTCTTGGGATCACCTTCCTTTGGTTGACCCAGAATGGCATCTAGCTACCTCCAAGGGAAAGCCCAGCAGTGTGGGAGGGAGTGGGGACTGAAACCCATAAGGAAGCGGTTTATTTCAACCTTCTTCGTCTCAGGTTTCTGCCCTGTGTAGAATATCCCCAAGGCTACATGAGCCCAAAACATTAGATGCCCAAAATGAACCATTTGCTGTCCTCACCGTGGCTTCTGGTGGGCATTGTGTGTGTGTGTATGTCCCTGTGTTTGATTTAAAGTAACTTCTAGAGTTTGATGGAACCTTTGAAGTATCTTGGAGCTTTGGGGCAGGATGGATTATGTCTAATTCAAACTGGTCCACTGTCCAGAATGGATATCAGCACTCATCATCACTAGGAATGAATCATGGCCATGTTGTCGCCACCATTGCTCCTAGACAGCTGTGGAGCTCCTGACATACATCTGATATTACTACATTATTAAAAATCTGTCAACACCTGATTAAGTAAGTGATGCAGTGTATGACTTGAGATTCACATTATGAGCAGGTCTCAGAGAGCATGAAGTTGACCTGCATTACTCTTCAGCCTAAATGTGAACCTGGAAATTGACCCTAAAGCACATAATTTCAATGAAGAATTCACAGACTCAGAGTGACCAGTTTCTTCTCAGTAACTTGAAGAAGCATCAGGTCCTTAAGTCCTGTGAGATGACAGAAGTGGGAAAAAATTAAGAAGTAATACATATGTGGAATGAGGCTGTGGAACCCAAAATATTATCCTACCACTGCTCAATTTTGGGTGGCTTCGAAATATGGTTATACTCATTATTCCCAAATGTGACTTTTTGAGGTCCAAGGAAAGAATGAGAGGTTTTGAATCAAGGAATCTAGCAAATGACCCTTTCATCCTACTCAGAGGCCAAACCAATGCAAAGGAGCATGGTATTTCAGTGAACTTGTATTCATAGAATTGTTGATGGTAGGCCAAAGCAGTCGAGTCTTCTGTAAGTTGAAGTTCAAAACACCCAGGGGTCTAGAAACTATACTGCATCTGGGGAATAGATTGTTTCTATCTTGCAATTCAATCCTGAAAAATGTCATTTGACTTCCTAGCTTCAATACTTCCATCTACACTGATCCATTATCCTGAAAGTGGGAGTAAATCAGCTCTGTGGTGGCTAACTGTTGCACAGAGCTGATTCAGATGAATGCAGGTCTAAGGTACATCATGTAACTTTCAACCATGTTAACCAAATATCTGGGTTGCACTGAATTCTTCCCGAGAATCCAAACCTATCAAGAGGCAGTGGTCATATTTTGCAAGATCGGGTTAGAGTGGTTTTGCAATTGCCTTTCTCTGAGGTTGAGAGAGTTTGGTTTCTCCAGGTTTACAAAGTAGGTTTCCATGGGTGAGCAGGAATTTGAACCTAGTCTCCCAGTGTCCTTGTCTAACAACCAAACTCCTTACACCTTACTGGTTATTCCATTTTGAAATAGCAATGCCCAATGCACGTGAGCAATGCATATACGCATGCTTTCCACAACCACTGATAATTATTTTTGAAAAGCACTCCACTTGCATAACAGAAATTATGACTGCTTATGTCACCAATAGGGGCCATTCTATATAATCTAGAAAAGTTTGTTGCTTCTGTGTCTCTACTTGCACACTCGCACAAATGCTACAAGTCACAGAACGGTGTCCAGAGCCCAGGAAAGGCCCTTTCCAAATTGAAGGAAGAGTGCCTAGACTCTGAAATCACATTAAACCGATTAGAAGTCAGGATAAATAAAATTTATTTTGATTTGGTTAGGGACCTATTTCAGCAATATATCATAATAGAAGTAGTTTGTGGTGCTAAAATGATCTCATCAGTTCCAAATTGGACCTGTGATGTCTCCAGGTTAGACATTTGTTATATGAAGCCCCTATCTTGGCAGAATCAGATGGGTCCCATTATTTTTTATGTGGAATATAGTTGCAAGGAATTGCTTTTCTTGACATTGGGCAAAAATGGAATATTTATGCAAACTTGCTTTGTTAAGCAACATCTGCTTCTCACTTTCCAGGACCAAATTCCCATAAATGTCTTTGCATAGCTGCACAAGGAGGTTAATTGAAGTTTAAGCACATTTATTTTTATAGAAAACCAAGCAAATCACCACAAGGAGAGAAATTTGTAGCTTATTCCTCCGTCGCCCCCCTTGCAATTAATGTTGATGTCTGTTTTAGACAGAAATAGACAAAACTGCTTCTTGATTGTTAATATTAAGCTCCCTGCTTAAACAATAGCCTACTAAGTAAAGTCTATTTCTAAGCTCAAAGTAAAAAACAGAAATGGATATTAAAAGTGTACAAGTGAAAAACATCAGTAGCATCGTAATATGGCTTTGTGACATTGGCAGATCTATTCGTTCTTTTTTTTCCAAAGGAGTCAACATGGCATTTGCCATGTTCAAAAATACCACACAAATAGAGTTGACAATTTAATTAAGCTATCCACACCACAACCCCAGGACACATTTTCCAGTCAGTGATTGCCAACTAAAAGACCAGAGTGGGCAAATGTATTGGGGAGTTGTGTTATTTGCCACTGTACTTCTTAGGCGTGGTTTTAAAACATTTGAATTATATTAGTCTTGCCCTCAAGTGTTTTCTGACAACTCTGTCTTCATATATGTGAATTCAAGATAATTAATTTTTGTACTTCCTTTTATAGTTGACTATTAGAGATGTGTGGTCCATTAAAAATGGTTCAAAAGACATTACAAAACTGGGGGGTGCTGGCGCTTCACTTCTAAAGTATAGTTTGCAAAAATTCTCTTTTTTTTAAATGCTTTATTTATTTCGTTTTTGAAAACACAAAAGTTAGATAAAAATAAACATTAGACAAGGTGCCAGACAAGGGTAGCAGAGGGAGGTGTGCTGGGGATAGGGAGAGGGGGGGAAACGAGTAGGGGTTGTGGGTAGGGGAAATGACAGGGAAACAATACATTGCAAGTACTTCCATCCCATACAGATTCCCTTGTATATTTTAAATTAAAGTCAGACTCGAAAAGAGTCTTTTTAGGTCTTATCTCATGCCCGTCTAATAACAACTCTGTAAAAAGGAAAAACCTCATATTACATATACAGTTTGATTAACCATTCATGTTTTTGTCCTTTGAGATAATTAATAAATTGTGTCCAATTAGTCTTGTTCATATTTGTATTCTCTCTTAGGGTCTGAGTTAGGCAGTCCATCTGCATCACCTCTAGGAGCTTCATCGTCCAGTCTTCAAGTGTTGGGATATCTTTTTCCTTCCACTTTCTTGCAATGACTAGCCTTGCCGCTGTTATACTGTAAATAAATAGTTTCTCATTATTTTCCTCTATTTGGAAGTCTAATAGACCTAGTAACATGTATTCTGGTCTAAAATTAAATTCTTGTCCTATAATTTTTTGTAATGCAAAGTATATTTTTTTCCAAAAACTTTTAATCTTATCACAGCTCCACCAACTGTGGTAGAAGCTCCCTACTTCCTTTTTACATTTCCAACAGCGGTTGTCATAGTCTTTGCTGTATCTGGCAATGGCTGCTGGCGTGAGGTACCACCTATGCATTATCTTTAGAGTATTTTCTTTAAGATCATAGGAGTACGTAAACTTTAGGTGTGTTTTCCAGACTCTTTCCCACACCTTAAAGACTATATTATGGCCAAAATCCTGAGCCCATTTAGTCATGCAGTTTTTTACCATTTCCAATTCCGTTTCCCACTCCAGCAATTTTTGGTATATTATTGATATCCTTTTATTCTTCCTTTTTGTCATCATATCCCAAAAGTTTGATTTTTGCTCGAATCCTTTTGTTTTATCTTGTCTAAATATTTCATAGATTTGGTTATATTGGAACCAATTAATTGTGTTGTCCATACTTTTTAGTTCTGTTAAGGTTTTCAATATTGGTCCCGATTCCGTTTTTGTTATCATGGATTCATATTTCAACCAACTGGCCTTGCCATATTGCCTCCTATAATAAGCTTCTTGTGGCGAAAGCCATTGTGGTATCTTTTCAATAATTCTATTTTTATATTTCTCCCATATTCGTAGTAAGGACCCTCTGATGAGGTGGTCCTTAAAGTTTTTCTCTAGTTTAGCCCTTCCGTAGCATAGGTATCCATGCCAACCCATTCTTAGATCGTATCCCTCCAAAGCCAGGAGTCTTGGATCTTTTAGGGTTGTCCATTCCGTGGTCCATTCGAGAGCACTTGACTCATAATAAAGCTTGAGGTCGGGGACTCCGAATCCCCCTCTCTCCTTCGAGTCTATCATACATAACCATTTTATTCTGGGCTTTCTTCCGTTCCATATAAACTTTGTCATTTCCTTTTTCCACTCAAGGAACTTCCTTTCTTCCCTTATTATGGGGAGGTTTTGAAATAAGAAGAGCATCCTAGGTAGAATGCTCATCTTCACCATTGAAATTCTGCCCAGCAGTGATAGTCCTAGGTGTTGCCACTTCTCTAAATCTTTTTTAATTTCCCTCCATTTGTTGTCATAATTGTTTTTGAGCAGGTCTAGATTATTCATTGTCAGTACTACACCTAAATATTTGACTTAGTCAACAATTTGGATACCTGTTTTTTTTTCTAAAATTTCTTTTCTTTTAGCGTCCAAGTTCTTAGTCATTATTTTAGTTTTTTCTTTATTAATTTTTAGACCCATCACTTTTCCGAATTCTTCCAGTTTCTCTACCCACAACTCCAGATTTTCAATTGGGTTCTCAACGATGCCGACCATATCGTCGGCAAACGCTCTGATTTTGTAGGCTTCCTTCTTGATACTTAGGCCCGTTAGCCTTTCATCTTTTTTTATGTCCTGTAAAAATATATCCAAAGCAAGAATAAACAATAGAGGAGAAAGGGGGCACCCCTGTCGGGTTCCTTTTGTTATTGATATATTTTGTGAGTCCTGGCCATTTACTAAACGCTATCAAAGCCATCTATACAAGACAAACTGCTAAAATATTAGTAAATGGCAAAAATTCATTATTATAATGAGAGTAACAAAATTTCATTGCTATTTCATTATAGTAATTGCACATAATTATTATAATTGGGGAAATTTCAGGGGCTCCTTCCTCATTTTTAAAGCTATTGGAGTGAAACTAGCTACAATGGTAGAACACATTTACCCTGATAAGCCCACCAAATTTCAGAATATTTCACTTATCCACATATTTTTGGAGAACTTATTTTTGAAGAACTTTGAAAGTCTTTATAAACAACTATTTAAAAAACCACAAGAGCTATCTACTTGATTGTATATACAATGCACAAGATAACCAGGCCATCAATCTCCAGAGGTTTCAGAAAGATTCACACTACAGATTTTGGGGGATTTTTAAAAGTTTAGACAAAAACAATGTATCCCCCCAAAACGTGACAACCACAGCTCCCTTGAATGTCTTTCTGTCTTTATGACACACATATACCCTTAGGACTCTATGTCCAATTGGATGTATGTCTGAAACCTATACACAGTGGAATTTAGAACTGTTATGTTTGAGAGTGATTGCTCCTTTTGATTCTGTTATGCCACTGATTTGAGCTATACACTGGTTTTTTGATTAATCGCATAATACATGTTCTTTGGATGTTACTCTCCTACTACATAGATTGTTTTCATTTGTGTTTATAACACACAACCACATAAATTCAACTTAGCACATATTTATACTATTACTTGCTTACTTTAGTCCTCTTTGCAGATTCAATAATTTTATTTATTATTATTAGACTGACTCTAAACAGCTGGCTGCTGCAGCCTCCATTGAATCCTTCAGATGTTGAGCATTGCATTCTGGGACATACAGTTTAGGGCAGGGCCTTTTGCACTCTCTGCCACAGGGGGCTTCACCTTTCCAAATTACATTTAAGATGGCTGTGTTCTCGGTCTCCTGCCCATTAACTTTAGTCCCACCCCTATGCCTTCCTTATGGTGATCGGGCCAAAAAAAAAGGATTGGTTTTGAAAACACTTTGTTTTCTTGGCTTTACCAATGTTGCTTAATGCTTATATTGAAGATTAAGCTGATATTGGGAGGCATCCGAATGTTACAGAATCTTAACAAAAATGATTGGTGGGTGTTTTGATTCTTAAATTCCCTCGCCCACCTTTCCTGCATGTTTCTAATATCAATTTGTATGAAAAAAAATTAATGAATTTGATACGAAACACAAATTAAAAACAAAATTATGCACATGCATATTGCCTATATTTAATTCCACTTCTATTTTGAGAAACCATTGCTGTTGTTGTTTATTTGTTTTGCTTTACCCATCTGAAAGAATTTGGTGTTATTGGAGACCTTAATTAACCTAGGGCTTGATAGGTTCACCACAAAACTAGCATACTTCAGAATCCACTTGAAAGAATGTAGTAACAAAACAATTGATGAGTACAATTTCAAAGATGTGCATGTGGGGTTATCATTGCACTGTTCAGACTTGGATGCTGATAATTGGAGGGATTGCCTTTTATGGCTTAGGTGCATGCTATTTGGCAAACCTCCCTCCCCCCTTTTCTGAGCCTGCCAGTGTCCTGAGATCAACAGAAGAGGCCCTTCTTTCAATCCAACCATCAGCGGGTGGGCAGGTGAGAGAGGTCATTCTTGTGGATTCTACAAGGCTCTGGCACTCCTTCCAAAACAAGTCAGAATGAACCCATCCTCATTCTTCTAAAAACAGGCTACAACCTCTTCATTTCATTTCAGGCTTTTAAAACAGAAAGTTTTTCAATAATGGCTAAGGGGGTACTATATTGCTTGGAGCTCAGCTGTTCTAAATGCTTTTAATCTTTTCTAATTCCAATTTTTTTATTCTAAATTGAAGTTTAAATTGTTCAGAGTTTAATTATATTTCAATGTTCACCTTTCATGCTTTTATTTGTATTTCCCCTTTAAATGGTAAGCTGCTTTCCATTCCAATTCTGGGAAGGTGAGATATAAACAGACAAGCAAACAATGACTTGCATCAATTTAAGGGCCACAATTTCCACCAAAGCATTATGGTTTGTTGGAAGTAATCTGAATAAGATTTGTTCCTAGGCTTGCCATTGTCTTCCTCTGAGGGCGCTTCCAGACTGGCCATTATCTTAAAAATGTGGATGGTCCCAGGGGCCCATCTACACACACCCCAGAAAGCACCCTTTCTGGGGTGGGTGCCCAGATGTTCTCCCAAAACCTTCTGGGAGAACACCAGGACACTCTAACCCCCATCCCCAAAAGACCCCAAAAACAGTGTAAAAAACCCAAAATAATTCACCCGGCCTTCATGAGACAGTTGCCGGAGCTCTCCTGGGATGTACAAATGCCAGGAGAAAGTGTTGCACCTCAGATCGCGGCAGTCCCCCCTAGATCACACACACCAGGCAGATGCTATAATTGTACTTTATTTAGAATAAGAAATAGTCCAAAGGTAGAAAGATGCAAGGCAATTCAAATCCAAGGCAAAAGGCAACTCAGAATAGTTCTAAAACGGTGGTAGTGAAAGCTGGCATAAATCCCATGGAAAACAAAGTTGCAGAAGCAAAGCAAACTGCTCCTGCGGTCGACAAGAACTTGAAACCCAGGACCCAAGTCCTTCCAAGCTGAACGTAGCTTCAGGTCTGACTAGAATGACCTGAGCACAACCTAATAAAGAGAACTAACTTCTGTGACCAACGCACCCCCTTCCTCAAACTCCAATCTCTCCGGGAGGATCTGATGCTATCCCTCCTGTCAAATTTCTGCTCATTAGCGGCCCCAGGTGCAGTGCTATCATGCTGGGAAACCCGGTCCTCCCTATCCTCGGAATGCTCGCCTGGCAAGGGAGTGGAGAAGTTCTTGTGAGAATCAAGGTCGCTGGGCCTCTCACTGTCTAATTCAGAACTAACTTCCATGGAGTCATCATTATCCCCATCTTCAGGCCCATACCCATGTAACCATTCATCATCCCATGCTAATTTTTCATCTGCAGACCCGTACTCATCTGGCCACCCATCATCCCCGATCTGACCCTGGTCAGCTGGAACCCCCGGTGTCTGTCTATGACCACTAGGCTGGAACACCACAGAAAGGGAGGGAGGCAGGAGCGATTCTAATGCCCTCAAGTTAAGCACACAAAAATATGCAAAGAATCAAAACAGAGCTCCTTCTACTGTTGTATTTGATGGCTATTGCACATGCTGTTATAATGCAGCTGGTGTTCATGATGGGTTTTTTCCTTGCCAAATGAAATTACTCTGCACATGGCAATCTTAGGGACAGTAACAAAATGATATATTTGGGGAGGGGGTTGTCCCTCAAATCAGATCCAAATGGTGCTGTAAGCAGGTGAACTTAAGTCGGTTTCATTGTTTTTCATCTGCTATATGTTGTTTTAACAAGTCTTTGTCATGTCTGGCATTGTTGTCATTTAAATCCCAGTTTGCTGTTGTCGAATGTGACCGAAGTTGTCAATGAGGCAGAAAGACAGAGGGAATTGGAATGCTTCAAAACACATGATTGATTTGGGGAGTTAATTATAAACAATGCAATCTGTATATGCAAATATCAGGTGTGTTGGTTTAATTAAACCAATGGAGATTTCAACTGCACGCTGCCTTCTCCTTTTTCTGCAGCCTTTGTGATCCCAACAGCTTGTTTCATGGGAATATGCTTATTAAGATAAATGATTAAACAGGAGTTATGATACATCTTAGCCGATGGAAAACAACTTGCCAATCTTCTAATTTGGGACTGATCACATTGTGCAAGGCTACATCCAGAAAGAAATATATAGCAAATGTGGGCATTAGATAAACACACAATGCCATATATCCATTGCTTTTCATATTTGTGTGCTCATTTGCAAGCTGCATTCATAATAAGAGCCAATTGTCCATTCATGCAGAAATCTAATTAGGAGATGCTCACATCTCGGGAAAGGGTAGCTAGAAATGGCCAGTGCTCCCTCAGCACCAGAAAGGAAAGGGCATGGCCATTTTTAACCATTAATGAGGATGCTTTTGAAGGAAAGGTCAAGGACCATTCCTTGGAGTTATTTTTCTATAGAACTTTGGTGTAATTTGAACACAAATAGAGCACAAAATCAAGAGTGTCTCAGGAATCTAAGAATGTATATGGATATATTTTAAAACCATGTTGTTGTTGTTTTCCCATGAGGAGAATATAATCAATATAATCATAGACAGGACATTTAATATTCCAATCTTCAATCTACTATTTAGTAGATTAGTATTGACTTTTCCCAATGTCTGCACACATTGGGAAAAGGCAGAAGTGAGGTGCATGGATGAATGGATCGTACCACATAATATTCCTGTTGGAGAAATTGTAGACATATCTCATACCTCTTTTAAAAAAACAGACCCCAAGAATAAAACTAGAACTGCAAGAACAGGTTGAACAATTTCTCAACCTTCTCTAATTGCTATGCTGGAAATTACATAGCAGAGCATACATACAAATAGAGGTTGAGTTTCCTTTATCTGAAATGTTTGGGATGTTTGAGATCAGAAATACTCTGGATCTTGAATTTTTTTTCCAGATTTTGGAATATTTGGTACAAATAATGAGAAATAAGGTTTAAACATAAGCACCAAATTCATTTATGTTTTATATACATAGCTTGAAGGTAATTTTATATCCAATTATTTTAAAGAATTTTGTATATAAAACAAAGTTTGAGTAAACCTCTCTGTTTACATTTTTCCAGGCTTCCCTGCCCCTCCTGCCTGCCAGGATCTAAAGCATCAAAGAGTATTGGGGTAGTATACCTACATTCCATGCACATGCAATAATACAGCAGTAATAACAATGGGTATAAGAAGAGGTAAAATTCAAACCGAAGTATTCTGACTGTGGTCCCTCCTCAAGCGGTGCAAACTGCAAACAGGAGGCAGCCTCTCCCGGGAAAAGCCAAAAGCCCGGGCACAGCGTTTGCACCGCTTGAGCCCGTTTGCACCGCTTGAGGAGGGACCAGTCAGAATACTTCGGTTTGAATTTTACCTCTTCTTATACCCATTGTTATTACTGCTGTATTATTGCATGTGCATGGAATGTAGGTATATGACCAGTTGGATTACTTATAATATTTAGGCACTTACTCTATAAGTTTGCATTCATTCTATTATACATTAGGTTGGTTTCTCACAGGATCTAAAGCGTGCCAAGCCTTGATGCGCTTTAGATCCTGGCAGGGGAGGAGGAGTGGACCTCCCTGCCCCTTCTGCCTGCCAGGATCTAAAGCCTTGAAGAGGCTTCATGACGGGCCAACTTCAGCCCTCCAGGTGTTTTGGACTTCAACTCCCACCATTCCTCACAGCCTCAGGCCTCTTCCTTTTCCTCTCAGCCTGGGCAAACTTGGGCCCTCGCTCCCTCAGGATCGGGGTGAGAGAGAGGCAGCGAGGAGCGAGGGGGGGCTCCTCCTCCTTTTTTTGCTGCTTCCAAGAATAGCATACCCCCCTCCCTCCCTCTCTCCTTCCTATTTGGAGAGTCCCATCTAGAATTCAGTGTGATTTATTCAAGTTTTGGCCTACAACTCCCAGAAATCCCAGCCAATTTACCAGCTGTTAGGATTTCTGGGAGTTGTAGGCCAAAACCATCTGGAATGCGCATGCGATGGCATACGAACTACTAACGAATTTCGTTAGTAATTATGTTACATTTTAGAAATTTTTGGAAAATTTTTTGTAAGTCTTTATATTACTAATCACCCCCCCTTAGATTTTCGATTTCCTATTTTTGGGTTCTAAACTATATATACTATATATATCATGGGCCAGTGCTAGATTTTGCCAATGTATTTTCTATATTCATAAAATAGGTCAAAATCCTTACTTCTGAATTCTGCTAAGTTAGATCCACATGAACATACCATATTAAACAGTTCCAAGGGTCCTCAAACTAAGGCCTATGGGCTGGATATGGCCGTCCAAGGTTATTTACACAGCCCTCACTCTAAACATTAGAGTTAGGTTGCCCTAAGCCTGAAACAACTTGAAGGCACACAATAACAACGAGCCTAAATAACTTAACTATCTCATCACAAAAGCAGACTCATGCTTCCCGTTAAAATGCTGGTATGTTTATGTTGATAAAAATTGTTCTTACTTTTAAATATTGTATTGTTCTTTCATGGTTTTTTGTTCTACCAATAAGATATGTTCAGTGTGCATATGAATTTGTTTGTGTTTTTTTCAAACTATAGTCCGTCCGTCCGTCCCGTCCCCCCCAACTGTCTGAGGGTCCATGAACTGGCCCTCTGCTTAAAATGTCTGAGGACCGCCCAATTAGGCAGTCTTCACTCACACAAATAATCTTATGTGAAGGGAATTGTGGGACCACATATGCTAGCTCCACCATGTGGTTGCATCAATCCCATCTCTTCCTCAATAACTCATGTATGTAAGAAGGGGGATCTGAAAATTTTACAGAATGCTATGCAATAGAGAAAACCAATGCATATATAGAAGGCTCCGCTCCTCAAACATTTCCCCAAATGCATGGACAGGAAGAGCAGATGATATGACAGTGGACATATGACCAGTAAGTGACCCCACCCCCACCCCAAACAAAGTTTATGCCTGCAATCAAGGTGCAACAACATGGGTCACATCAGAACTTTATGATACTATGCATGATCAGCATAGGGGACAAGAGACAGGGCCTTTTCAGTGGTGGCTCCTCGGCTTTGGAACACCCTTCCTAATGACATCAGATCAGCCCCCTCCCACCTGACATTTCGCAGGAAGGTCAAGACCTGGCTATTTGACCGGGCATTTGCAGCTGTAGTATGATTATCAAATTGAGACCTAAGGAACGACGACGATGGAATTGGAAATCGATTTAATAATGAGACGCTGATATTGTGTTTTTAAAGTTAAATGCTAATTTGTATATGTTGGAATTGTATTGATAATTGTTGATATGTTTGTCTTGAGCATTTCCTGCTATTTGTACACCGCCTCGAGTTGCCTTCAGGCTGAGAGAGGTGGTCTAGAAGCAAAGTAAATAAATAAATAAATCCATGAGATTCCTGCAAAAGAAAAGTAATACAGTTATTCAAGGATACCCTCTTTCTTCTGTCCTGCAAAATTATCCAAGGAAGGACTTCATGTGAATCACTTCTTCCTCACAAAGCATTGTAAAAAGCATGAGGTTTAGGGCTTGATGATTAATTGGTTGGTTGAGTTCAGACATTTGTCTATTACCCCCTCGAACTGTGAGGGCTCCTATTGTAATGTAACCTCATGTAATAACATGTAAAACACTAAATACATGGGTTGTTGTAGGTTCTTCGGACTGTATGGTCATGTTTTAGAAGCATCTATGGCAGGCATCCTCAGAGGTTGTGAGGTCTGTTGGAAACTAGGAAAATTGGGTTTATATTTCTGTGGAAAGTCCAGGGTGGGAGAAAGCACTCTTGTCTGTTGGAGGTAGGCGTGAATGTTTCAATTGGTCACCTTGATTAGCATTTGATAAATAAAATAATTATACGCAGACAAAAAACTCCAATTTTAAAATAGTTCTAAACAACAAATTATTTAGAAAAAATATTTTAAAACAGTAGCTACCCTTTTCATGGAATTTATAAATAATCAGAAAAAATGATTACTTTTTAAACTTTTACTTTTATTACTACTTTTTAATTCTTAAACAGAAATATATAAATCTGGTGTATATCACAAAAGGAAGAAATGAAGATAGTTAAATACATTAAAGTTTTCCTTAATACTAATTTATTAAGAGACTAAATTGGGTTTTTTAATAGATTTTCTATGTAATTAGATAAAGGATTTAAAATAAATAATTTACCACACATAAAATAGGATATTAGAGATCAATTTACTAGATAGTCATTGAATTCTACTTAAATAAATATAAAGCTGTGTTTTTAATTGTAATGAAAATAAACTCTTAATGAAGGGGTACTGGAAGAAGAGACTAGAAGATCACAAGATAATGCTGGAAGAAGACATGGTGTTGGGCTTATTGTTTGTGACAACAACACTCCTCCCATTACTATAGTAGATACACAGACACTTTGGTATTTTATATAATCATTGTGATTGATATGAAGACATAGGCCTCTACCACAGAGCTGAATAAAAGACCACATTATCTGCTTTGAACTGGAATATATGGCAGTGTGGACTCAGACAACCCAGTTCAAAGCTGATATTGTGGGATTTCTGCCTTCATATTCTGGGTTATATGGCTGTGTGGAAGGGCCTATAGTTGTGTTTTTCTAATAGGGACATTAATAAAACTTTATACACTGATTGTCTCAACTTTTTCTTTATCCCAACTTCTTCTTTTGAGATATATTTAGTAGGGCTGGTTGAGCCATGAAAAAATGGTTCAAAACTTGCTTTGACTGTAGGGGGCGCTGGTGCTTCGAATCTGAATGCCTTCCGCAATTTTCCCCCAAAAATTCAAAACTTATTTGGAAAAATTCTGAATTTTTGGAATGTCTTCGTTAATGTTTAACACGCATGTTTAACGCAGTTTGGACGCAGATTTCTTCCCTCCAGCTGAAAACTGGGACGAAAGCCTCGTTAAATGGCAAGCTGTTGGCACAGCACTACCTGGCCTCCTCCTTCAGGCCCGTATTACCTGATACCGATGGGCTGGAGGGCTTCCTCACATCATCGGCGCACACACGCTGCATTCCCACACACATGTGCCATTCCACGGGGCCGGTCTCGATCTCCCTTGGGGAGTTGATCAGGGTCCTCGTCCTCTTCAGCCTCGGGGCATGCAAGTTCATTAATCAGTTTGGCCCAGATTTCTTCTTTCCGCCAGAGATCTGGGTCAGGAGACGCCTTAAACACTGCTTCAGACCCAGATATCTGGTGGAGGTAAGACATCCTGGTCAAACAGGGCATTTTACCAAGGAAGATCAAGACTGGCGCGGGGATGGTGCATGTGTGCGAGGATGTCGCGTGTGTGCGCCGACATGTCAGCTTGCCATCTAAGCGGGTTTCTCCCCAGTTTTCACCTAGAGAGAAGATATCAGCATGGAAGGGAAGGCCAGTCCAGGGAAGGAAAAACCCGCCGATTTACTTCCAATAATGGCGGCGGTTTCTTTGAATTTGCTAATCCACTTCTGGGTTGCTTACATAGTTTCAAAACCGGTTCAAAAGTGAATTAAAAACTAATTTAATCTGAATTACCGGGCATTCTGACGAACCTAACCAGCCCTAATATTTAGCATTTGTCACTGTTTAATCTACTAACAATAATTCCACTTCCCCCTTTCTTTTCAAACTATAGGGATATAGCCAGCCTGACTTTTCATAGGAGGAGATTACACTGTGGCAGTGATGCTACAGGAGAAAGGAAGTGACATGCTAGTGGAAAAGTCACAAAGAGAAATAAATGCTAACCCAGTGCTCTCCACTAGCTGAAATTTATCATATGGGTTTGGTCCATGACAGCAAATATTAGTCATTAAGGAAGTGACTGATAACTAACAAGATACTGTTGTGCCAAACAAAAGAAATCAGATTGTAATGTGTTGCCTGTAATTTGAGCACCAAGGAACTAGTATTTAGTCTCGCTTTCACTTCTTCTTTAAGACAAAAAGGAACTTGACAGGAATTTATTATGTGCTGGCTGCTTTTCTCCTGATGGAAGGAACAGACACAGCACAGAGGGCTAGAATATGGCACAGAAAAGATGTGCCACCTGGTAAACCTCTAATGACATGCTACACCTGCTGCAGAATAAGACCTCACGTAGCTGCACAGACACCCTTGTCACACTTCCCTGGGGCAGTTGATAACCTTTCTGACACATTAGACAACAACCACCATCAGGAGAGACTTATTTATGACTTCATATGTATTCACAGCAGGTGTCCAGACCACATTGCAACCTCTCACTTTCAACAATGAATCTAGATATCTTGTAACTGACACCAAGTAATGTGCCACTATTAAAGCGACTACTTTACCTCACTATTTTAATTCCTTTGACTACTAGACTTGAGTGTAGAATTGTTGGTATTTCCAATTTGGGAAAACCCTGGATAATTTTTATTTGTAGTACAGACTCTCAGGAGCTCAGAACACTATTCAACAGAGAATCCAAACTGATGCTCCCATGCTCTGAAACAATTTACCACAGTGAGAATTAACCACATGGTACAGACATACTGAACTGTGTTATCTAAGGCTATGTTGTGTTTTATTGATCTTTAAATTTTTTGTAATTCTTTTGTTTTAATCTTAACTGATGTTGTTATTGTTTAATATGTTGATGTAATTTTACCTCTAGTTTTATGTGTTATGGCACTTGTATGTGCTTCTGTAAGCTGCTCCGAGTCCTTTCTGGGAGATGGTGGTGGTGTATATACAGTATAAAGTTGTTGTTGTAGTTAAGACTGCAAATGGAGAGCTGATTCTTAAAGATTAAAATAAATTGGCATTAGCTGGAATACTGTTGATGTATTACACATGCACAAATTCCCCTACAGAAACAGCTGGCCATATTTTTCCAAAGCAGGATGGTTGTATTTAGTTCATATTTATGAAAGCAGGGTAAGGGGCATTGTCTATACTTGTGCATTTCACATTAATGTGAACTTGCACTGAGCAGGTGACACATGCATGCCTTGTATATTTTCTGTTGCTGTGGATTATCATGCACATTAAGGTGCACATTCAGCTGTGCAAAGGCACCATATATATCTCTAGATGTGACTGGATACCAAAGCTTAAAAACTGTTATACCAACTGGATTTTTATCTGTTAAAATTATAGTGGGAACATCCAGAAAAAAATGGCAGTACTCATTTTTTAAAAAAATATCATTTTTATTATTTCATTGTAATTTATTTATTTATTATTTACGTAATTTATACCCTGCCTTTCTCCCCCTCAGCAGGTTTTGTAAAAAAAAAACTGTAATGAATATCCGAAATACAGACTGCTCTATTGCAACTCATCTGTTCTCTTAAATCCTTCTGGGAAGATTCTCCTGATGGTGGACAACCCATGACCACTATGTTTGCGGCTATATCTGCATTACTAAACTCTCTACTATAGGACTTTTGTTTGTCATCATACTTTCTCTCATGTAGCAAAATATATTTGAGTCAACCTTCAGTGAATAGTACATACTTTGAATACAAAAATTCAATTTCTGGGGCTCAGAAAAGATTCTCCCTAAAACTCTGAAGATATACTCCATATTTCTACCAGGCCATAGGAATAATCCTGAGCTAGACAGGCCGGTAAATTGACACATAATATAGCTTCCTTGTTCCTTACAGTAGTTGGTGATTCAAATGGCATGGTAAGATCTTGTTTGCACAAAATGATCTTTTAAGGAAGTCGTCTATTGACAGAAGAATATTTTTACTGTCCATGCCAGCTCAATAAACCACTGTATATTTGTTGGAATACTGTTACTCATCCATAACTTTTGTAGCATTCTTGTAGTTCAATCCATAGTTCAATCCATAGTACCAAAGTTACTTGAGGTAATAAAAATATAGACCTGGTCAGGCAAAACAGAAAAACTGGAATTTGCCACCATCACTCCCCCATGGCCATCTACCAATATCTGAATGGGATGTCCATGTGAACAACAACGAGAGTGTCAACAGCCCCCTCCTTCCCCTCGTTCATTTGGGTGCTTCTGCTCATGGTGCCTACAACAGTCAGGGGGTCTGAGCTGTTTGGTAATTGTGACAGCAAGAAGAAAGGAAAGGTGACAGTCCACCTGGCCTGAATTGGCTTTATCCTGGTCAGACTATGTAGACTTTGCTTTGCTGCTGCTCTGTATCAAGCATAAAGCATGTAAACACCTCCAAAGTCTTGGGGGCCAGTCTTGAAAACATCTGCTCTGGACAGGTCGCAAAATAACTGGTTGGTGTAGACAAGCCCTCAGTTACGTCTAAATTTCATATGGTATTCCATTTGTATGGAAAATAGATAATGCTGGATTACATTGGGAATTAAATATCAAAATTTCAACTTAATTCAATTTCTAAAGAAGTAGAAACAGAAAGAGCATACCATTGTGCTACTTTTTATACTAAGTGTTTGCGTGTGTTTTTTAATGTATGCAGCCTAAGAGCTATAGCAGTAACTGATTGGAATCTGAATACAGAATAGCCTATTTTTTCCTCTGAAACATGTCCAGTGAAAACACCAATACTTCTGACAATGCTAGTTCATGTTAAAAATCAGTGATACTGAGATGCCTAAAATAAAGCTTCAGCTCCCTTAACTAGCTATGGCATCTCCAAATATATTATACAGCCTCTCGCTTCACACATTCTTGATCTTCAAAGGAAAGAAGGACACCGCACAGCACAGTTGCCCAATTAAAAATCTATTGCAGCAGATTAGATTTCCTACTTGATAGAAATGGGAATGTGCATAAAACAGAGCAAAGAAGTCCCTTTTTAATTACTGTAGAAAGAGCAAAGCAATCCAGTACAATTTGCATTTCAAAACCATGGCATTTTCCAAAAAATGTGAAAGGCCTAACAAATATGTAAGATGGCGATTATCACCTTTAAGAAACTATATTAAGAGATCCAAGGCGCATCATTTGATATAATTTCAGATTAATGTCTGTAATTTCATATTTTATGCCAGCTCTAGTTTTGCTCTAGTTTTGCTGATAACTTAATGTTGACAAACTAACAGTCTGATCCAAAGGATGTTTACTCAAAAGTAAGTCCAGTTGAAAGAAGTACAATGATCAAACATCTACACCACACTAGCTTTCCCATTTGGATTATACATCCTCCAGATATTTCTTCAGATATGTTCTTAATAGTCATAATTGTTCTGTTCATCCCTTGGTCACTTATTTATTTATTTCAGGATTTTACCCCGCTCTTCTCAACCCCCGAGGGGGGACTCAGAGCGGCTTACAGTATGGCACAATTCGATGCCCACATCACAACAGCATAAAACCCCAAAACCCCACAATTAAAATACATTAAAATACATTAAAATACAGTTTCAACAGCATCATACACAGTCATTCCAAGTTAAAACAATATTCAATCCATAAAAACATTGACCCTCTTCATCCATTCCATTAAAATCCCCATCTAACATGCTGCCTAGTGCTGGTGTGCAAATGCCTGGTCCCAAAGCCAGGATTTTACCTTTTTCCTGAATGCCAGGAGAGGGATGAGGTGGACCGTACCTCAATAGGGAGCGCATTCCACAGGCGGGGAGCCACCACCGAGAAGGCCCTGTCCCTCATCCCCACCGCATTTGAGAAGTCGGCGGGAGCGAGAGCAGGGCCTCCCCGGATGATCTTAGATTGCGAGGTGGGACGTAGCGGCTGATGCGTTCGGACAAGTAAGCTGGGCCAGAACCATATAGAGCTTTAAAGGTCAAAACCAGCACTTTGAATTGAGCTCGGAATTGGACAGGCAGCCAGTGGAGCTGGCACAACAGGGGGGTGGTGTGCTCCCTGTATGTAGCTCCCGTTAGTAATCTGGCTATGGCTAGTTTAGTAACCAGTGTAAACAAATATAGGCTGGGATTCTGTTAATTCTGTTGGTTAACTAGCATCATTGTTGTATATCTATTATTTGTCCATAACTGAGTGAGGAATTTTATACCTCTTAGCCACAACCTCAAAACCCACCTGTCTCCTGTGGAGGACTGATATGATCATTTAGTGCTGGATGGGAAATGAGGGGCGGCAGAGGAACATCCAACAATACCCCTATAACCAAATGAAAAATGAAGACAGAGTTTCTAAAGGATTCATTTGTTCTACATTCAGCTAAAGCACATGTTTCAAACTCAAGGCCCATGAGCTGAATCCATCATGTCATATTATTGATAATAATATAATGCAATACAATATAATGATAATACAATATAATATATATATATATATATATATTACATGTAATATTACTAATAATATTACAGAATAGTGGTATAGTACAATATAGTAAGATATATTACATGTAATATTATTAACAATAATACAGTATAGTGGCAGGTATAGTACAATACAGTAATATATAATACTAATATTGTGCTATGCTAATAATATAATATATTGTATGTTCTTATAACTTGTTAGCCACTCTGAGTCCCCTTCGGGGTGAGAAGGGTGGGATATAAATGTTGCAAATAAATAAATAAAGTCATTTTCTGTCACCCTCCAGATACTGGACTTCAACTTCCATATTCCTCATCATTAGATATTATTATTATTATTATTATTTCGTATCAAAAGCATTGCATAAATTAGTATAAAACTGATTTAAAAAAAGGAGCACATGGGGCTAAATATTTTTGACCAAAAATAGGCAACAGCAACGGCATTGTCTGTAGCCACCAACAATTCTTCCTCCATACATGAGACAGGGCATAGTGGGCAAGCATACAGATGCGGAGTTGTCTGTTCTGCTCCACAGTCGCACAAGGTGTAGAATACTTTTAGCTAGTGGCATTTTGCCAGGTTGTCTTTTGATCTGCCCACTCCACTTCTGAGTCTGTTCAGGAACTTCCAAGTTGCCCATTCTTGGTTTGCCCCTTGTGGGGGACCATCCAATTGGGATTTCTTGGTTTAGCTACCCAGAGAAATACCCTTGCTGTTGCTGGGGGCATGTCAAGAGGAGTTGTAGTTCTCATAAAGCTTTTCCCTGATTTGAGTATACTGGGAGTAGGTCGGTAGCCGTGTACTGGATGGCTTTCACAATGTTCAACCTTATTTCTCTCACTTTTAGCAGCAACTTCCCGTCACACATCGGGGGGGTAATGCCAGCTAGCTTGTAGAGTCTATCAACAGGTGTAGGTTTAAGACATCCTGTTGATAAACTCTACAAGCTAGCTGGCATAGTAACATCTGGAAAGCTGAAGTTTGTTCTGTTCAGTCAGGATAATGGGGTTTGAACTGAGATACAAGGCTGATTTAACCTTTTTCCATCCTCAAAGACACAATACCCATTATCTCCAGTCCACATGAAAGATAATCAAAAGTGATGGGAGTTGTCGTTCAATAACACCTGAGGACCCAAATTGGGTAAAAACTAAACCAGCCACTATGCAAATATATATATATATATATATATATAGAGAGAGAGAGAGAGAGAGAGAGAGAGAGAGAGAGAGAGAGAGAGAGAGTTGCCCCTCTTCCACAAATTCTCTGTTCATGGATTCAATGGCCCTTTGAAGGCAACCATAGTGCTGATGATGCCCTTGATGATAATGAGCTTGATGAGCTTGACACCTCTGAGTTAAAGGGATGTACTGTAGGTGGACACTTTCCATTGCCACCCCGCCCCTTGCCCCCATTCTCAACTAGGCAGTAAATCATTGTATTGTGATAGATGCAACAGGCAAATGAATCCTGCAGGAAATAAAGGTGAAACAGGGTGTTGTTCCATCTCAACAGAAATTCATGCTTCATTTACCCATAAAGAAACTCAGACAATGATATCTGAAGGGTCACAAGTTGCCCATCCCTGGTTTAGAGCAAGGGTGGGATAAGAGCAGATTTTGTGACTAAAGACAAGCATTTCCCATTCCTATTTTCTTTACCCAATCATTTCCCAACTCTGGACATGTTTTGTGTGGATTTTTATGCTGGATGGATGATGAGAAGACACTGATGGAAGTCATGGCTCTGTGATATTTAAATGCAATTGCTCTATGCTGGACTCTAAAAGCAAGAGGCCCATCTACAGAACCCTACACAATGCAAAACAATGCAAAACCTAGATTCTCAGTCTGCCTTCTGAGAGTTTGCCACTGCTGCTCACATTGGTAGGGTACACACTCTCTCTCTCTCTCTCTCTCTCTCTCTCTCTCTCTCTCTATATATATATATATATATATATATACATACATACATACATACATACATACATACTGTATATATATATATATATCTGTTCATGTCGTGATTATAGGCTTAAAAACAAAAAACCACACAATGCAAAAATGCCAAATTAGGCCACAAAACTCCCCATGGTACAAGGTGTGTCCAGCACCCGGAAAAATTTGAAAAAATAACAACAAAAAACTATAAAAACCTAAAAAACCTAGGGGACTACACTTCCCAGGATCCCCCGTGCCAAAGATGAACGGTGCATGTGTGGAAATACTGTGCACTCGTACTGAGCCCGTCTCTCCCCCCCAACCCCCCAAAGAGAACAACAAAAACATTCAAACCGGCAGTTGGGCAGCACGGGGCATGCACGCTGCTCACCCACAACACAGACAGGAGCAACACAGACCTCCCTAAGCACGTGTGCGCGCCCCAGCCAATCCTTTTCTTTGCTCACAAGCTAGGTTGTGTCATATAATTAATATGATCTTGTTTCCATCTTCTTCTGGCTTTCTGCCTATTGAAAGAGGCTAATCTGCCCTGAATTTTAGTAACCTCCCCATTGTACCTCCAGCATTTTAAACTAACTAGCCTTTCTGGATTGTGCCATAAGTCAAAGATGATTCAAAGGCACATCACAACAATATAGTGTTTTAAGTAATGGGTTTGAGGAGGAAAATCAACAAATCCTTGCACTCAAGAATTTCCAAACAGGTAGGCCACGCTTCAGTCAAAACAAAACACTTCTAAATTCTAGTGATTTTCAATAATGATGTTTTATAGTGTTCCTCATGGAAATTAACCAAATTTCAAAGCAACAAAGTTGGCTTAATTGCAGTCATATCTGAAAAGGGAAAATAATTAAATCAAAAATATCCAATATCATTAAATAATTCATAATATATCATCTTGTGGAATGAAAACGGTACCAACTTTCATATGAAACAGGCAAACATAAGACTTTTTCTGGTGATAGTTTTCTTCAAGCAAACTTAAGAGACAATAAGAGCATGAGGAAAGCACCGGAGAGAGACATGGGAAGGACAAGTATATTTCTTCTGTTGCATCCATATGTTGCTATGCAAATATCTGTAGGCGTACATCCACAGCTTAAGAATTAATGCAGTATGAGACCACTTTAACTTTCATTGTTAAATGCTGCAGAACCATAGGAGTTGTTGTTTTACAAGATTTTTAGCCATCTTTGCCCAAGTGCTGGTGCCCCAACAAATTGCATATCCCAGGATTCCATAGCATTCAGCCATGGCAGTTAGGTGCACACAGACCTGTTCCACGCAGATGTATAAAATCCACATTGAACTGGATTATATGGCAGTGTGGACCCAGATAATCCAGTTCAAAGTAGATAATGTGGATTATCTGTCTTGATATTCTGGATTATATGGCTGTGTGGATAAGCCCTAGAAGACAGTGATGTGGAAGAAATAGCATTACTGTAGCGACTTTCCTCTACAGGGGTTTTTCTTCTAACAGGTGACATACAAATGGTCTAAGGCTAGACCTGCACTGTCCTATATCCCAGAATCTGATCCCAGATTATATGAGTCTACACTGCCAGATAATCTGAGATGAGAAGATAATCTGGGATAAGGTCTTGGTATATAAAGCAGCTTCATATAAACCTGTTCAAATCAGATAATCTGGGATCAGATCATGAAATATAGGGCAGTGTAGATTCAGCCACAGAAGGAACAAAGAAAGTAGAGGAAGTATATGGCAAAGCTAAATAATCTTTCTTTCCTCATCCCATGGTGAGGCATAACACCTTTTCCTCATCTTTCACGGTGGTCCAATAAATACTTGTAAATGTGCACACACCCTTAAACTACAAAAAACATTTTCTTCAAATCTATTAATTTTTGCACAGTATTTGACTTTCAGAAACATGGCCAGATAAAGAAGTCTGCTGTCTCTTACATTTTGGGCTTTATTTCACCATGTGATACTAGTTAATGGCTAATTAAATTTCTCATTTTTAAAAGTTTCTAATTTAGGAAATTGAAAAGTCCTTGAGCGTTTGGAAATATCCCCTCCTCTCTTGCTCAGATACTGATCTCATACATTACATTTAAGTTACTTCCAAATACATCTCTCCTGCAGTCTGTATTATCAGCAGGGCACCTTCACATGTTACCATTTAATGAGGCTCAGGCACAAGTCACGAGTCCCCGAAGAAAAGTATTACTTGATTTGCTTCATTTATTTCTTCCAATAATCATACCATTACTTACAGCTTCTGTTTTTAATTAGTGATATCTAATGATTAACACTGGCCAATTTGCATCCAATTATGTCCCTTGAAAAATTAGACTTGGATGTAAAGCCTGGATATAATTAATCATTCAGAATAGGTACCCTACCTAAGTATCAAGGATGACGATGCTATAGCTTCTCAAATAAAGATTTCAGGGGAAATATTCACTTGTTTAGAAGCAAAAGGATGCTGGAGATCTGGCTGCATTTAATGAACTGTGGGAAGGTCATGAACAACACATAGAGAAGTGATTACTAGAAAAAATGATGCATCCGATAGCTAGCTATTTATATCTGAATTATATTACTCCCTTGGGGGAAAAAAGAGCCAAAAACAGAACAAAAGTAAGTTTATGCAGTGCACTTAAAAGTTTTCCTTTGGTTGCTCCTTTGAGTGTTATTTGAGCATTCTGGAAAGGTTATGACTGACATGTAAGTCATAGGCGGCCCCCTGCTGCATATCTTCACCCCAGTGCCAGCTGTCCCCTTCTTGGAGTTCATGCATATACTACAAATACAGATTTAAAATCCTATATTCAAAATACGTACATAGGACCAAATGTTTTTTGAATTTTAGAATATATGTTGAGTCTCCCTTATTCAAAATGCTTGGAACCAGGCATATTTTTTCCCAGATTTTGGAATATTTGCATTTGCATATAGGTACATAAGGAGCCCCTGGTGGCGCAGTGGGTTAAAGCGCTGAGCTGCTGAACTTGCTGACCAAATGGTCACAGGTGCGAATCTGGGGAACGGCATGAGCTTCCGCTGTTAGCCCCAGCTTCTGTCAACCTAGCAGTTTGAAAACATGTGAATAGATACCGCTCCGATGGGAAGGTAACAACACTCCATGCAGTCAAGGCCACATGGCCTTGGAGGTGTGTATGGACAATGCCGGCTCTTCAGTTTAGAAATGGAGATGATCACCACTCCCCAGAGTCACACACGACTGGATTTAATATCAGGGGAAAGCTTTTATCTACATAATGACATATTTTGGGATGGGAGCTAAGTTTAAGCATTCATGTACACCTTAGACCAGGGCTGCCCAGGAAGTCGATCGTGATCAACCAGTCGATCTCAGCTGGATGGGGTGCTTCTCAGAGGGGGCGGAGCCAGGCCGTGCCAAGCCTCCCCGGCTTCAGCACTCCCAGCAGCTGCTCCAGGTTTGAGGAGGGCAGGGCCAAGCCAGCCTTGTGCTAGCTATGTCACCACTGGCTTGGCATTGCCACCCTCAAGCCTGGAGAAGCTGCTGGGAGTTCCAAAGCCAGAGGGGAGGGGCTTGGTGCCCCCCTCTGGCCAAGCCCTGCCCCACCCCCTCCCTTCTCCAGCCTTGAGGAGGTAGGTAGATCTTTCTGACTTTGTTTTAATATAAATAGTTTGCATGCTGAAAACATGTGGGCACCCCTGCCTTAGACAAATAGCCGACAAGTAATTTATTTGTAATATTTTAAAGAATGTTGTGCATAGAACAAAGTTTGTGTATATTAAACCATCAGATAGCAAAGGTGTTACTATCTCAGCCACCCATGTGGACCATTTGGGACTTTTTTGGATTTTGAAACTTCAGATAAGGGAGGCTCAACCTGTTTCTGAAAGGGTGGTGTTTACAGTTTTACATAGAGCTTAGAAAGCATCCTTGCTAATTGTAGCATTTTGAAATTGACAAGCTTCAAATTTATTCTTTCTAAGCTTTGGCTATATACACATTGGTTGATATATACAACCCTGAACATTGCAGTCAGAGTTCTGTCTCATTCTGTCTCATCTATAAGCAAAGCTGGCCAGGAAAATAATCCTAACTACCTTCCACATAAGGGTGAGGAGATTTCTTCAGCTGCTTTGCCTGATCTTTCTGCATGTGGACATAGGTCATCAACTGACGTCCTAGAAAAGAGTAGGAGGAAAAATGAAACAAGTTGCCTGCTACTGTTTTTAATATCGTGATATTTAATTCTATTTTAATATTTGTATGTTTTAATTGTATTGAAATGCTGGGGACAGCATCAAAGGAAGCCAGGGACAGTGGGGAAACATTGTGGGATGGCAGCCCATGACCCATGATGCTAAGGGGATGGAGCAGAACTCTGCCTCATGGTTTCCCTCACTATCTCCCACTGTCCCCCAGTTTCTGGACCTTGATGTGATGAGGTCCTACATGAGAACACATGAGGTAAGAGAAGCTGTTTTATGTCTCATTTGTAGGGAGAAAAAGTGAGGAATAAATAAACATAATAATGATAATAATTTACTTGCTTTTCTCCCATTTACTTTCTTTACTGCTTGAGTGTCTTCTACTACCAACACTCTATGGACCTCATCAGATGGGTTTTTTTCTCCATCTCCGTGCACTGCTGGCACACTGCTAGGATGGAGTGTGTCGGAGTCCATCAAACGTCACAGAGCTACTTCCAGTGGGGCTCTAGCAGCAGCTTGCCAGCAGCGTGCAGATGGAGTCCTGAGAGTCAGGTCACTATCTGACTCTTCAAAGAAATAGCCGGAGATAGCACCGAAGGAAGCTGGAAACAATGGGGAAACATTGTGGGATGGCAGCCCACAACAATAAGGGGATGGAGTGCAACACTGCCCCATGGTTTCCCTCACTATCCCGCACTGTCCGCCAGTTTCTGGACCTCGATGTGATGAGGTCCTATGAGAGAAGCTTTGGAAGATATAGATTCATTAAGGTTCAACACAATTTGAGTTCAGCACAATATATAGTTCAACACAATGATTTGGGAAATTCAATACAGTTATATATGCAACAATACAAAGGTGAGGGAAGCTATGGATATGTTGGACTAAATAGTCCATACAAGGTCTCTCAAGCTCGCAGAGTCAGATAGCATTTGCAATCCACATGGAAAATAAACAGATAAGCTCAGTTTGTTTGGGTTTTGAAAGCCAAAGGCTGCTTCAAAGTATATTAGGGCTCCGAGTGAACAATGTGAGCCTGCAATGTTTTGAAAATACAAGGCTATTTTGCAGCAGACCTTTGGGTATGCTCCGACTCAGTGAGAGCAAGCTGACCGGGTTCAGCTCCCTCCTTGTAACAAAAGGAGTGGTAGACCGAAGATGGATAGATCCAAGGGTAAATCATAAATTCATAGGGTTCCAACACCAGATAGAGAAGCCAAATCTAAATTCCGTCGAGCATGGATCCACGCCGTTTCGTCATAGACTTCCTCCGGGCGGCAATTTTACGTCATACTCGGAGGCTTCAATAAATTTGCTTTTCATACATTAATAAACACAGAGCATCACAGAGTGTATCGACCGCAGATCACCGTATGTGGATTACAAACGCTATCTCACTCTTTATTGGAAACAAGTTGCTTTTACTCTCTCAGCGTTTTGAAAACATCGTGGATTTACATAACTCACGCTGAGCCGGATTACACTTTGGAGCAGCTCTTTGGCTTTCAAAACATCAAACTATCATCAAATTGTTTGAACCTTAATGAATTATTTACTTTTCCCCATGTGGATTAGTCCTAAACGCTACCTGGCTCTTTAAAAGACACAAGTTTTCTTGACCATCTGGTGTTTTGAAGAGGACCATGAGTAATATGAACTTGAGAGACCTTGTATGGACTATTTAGTTCAACATATCTATGGCTTCCCTCACCTTTGTATTGTTGCATATATAACTGTATTGAATTCCCCAAATCATTGTGTTGAACTATATATTGTGCTGAACTCAAATTGTGTTGAACTTTAATGAACTCAAATTGTGTTAAACCTTAATGAATCTATAGCTTCCAAAGTTTGTGTTGTTGTGATAGTATCAGTAATTTTTAGTAGATTTAGTTGTGTTGCCTTAGTCATAATAATAATATGTTTATGAGAGAACACATAAGGTAGGAAAAGATATCACAGTAGGAACCTAAGTCTTTACTTACTTTGTTCTCCAAGTAGTAAATAATTTTAACAATATTATTACCATGCAATTGTTTGAAAGCTATGCAGAAAGGTTTCAGAATATCACAAAATTAGAATATATTGTTTAAAAAAGATCAAATATCAATGTTCAGGACTTACTGTGTGCAAATTTGCACATTGCACAGAAAACAGGATTTGTAATGAAAGAAATGCAGTGAAATCAACATTTTTGTTGAAGATGTGATTGGGAATAATGGGCAGATGGGAATTAAAAGGAACAGATGAACATTTAGAAATGGGTTTCATTCATTTACATTTGAAAATACTCTAGAAAAAAGAAGAAAATATTATATTTCAGTTTCTAGTGTGCAGGCATTTATTAAGCTGCTGAATTGATCAGCTAAATTTTTTATGAAACTGAAATTTACCGCCAAAATGATATGAAGTGTTTTATTCCAGCTCCCTCTGTGCTATATTATCATTTTACATAAAAGTTACCTATTAAGTGTCAACTAGTTCATGACCAGCTCAAAAGATTTATGGCTACATTTCAAAAAGTCTTTTAGACATGGAAAATTCACTGTAAAATTCAATACCTTGGCGCTCTGCTGCTTCATATATAATTTAAAAATGTCTAGTCTTGGTCATTGGCTGAATCGCAGCACGATGAGATACAAAACTCTTTTAGTATGCTCCAGTTGGGAAATTCCTATTTCCCCTAATCTCCTTCTAATGCAGGTTTCTGAAATCTGGTGGAAGAAGCGATTTTTGTCACATCAAGGAAAAAATGTGTCACAGATAAATCCATAATATTTCAAGACATACTTTCTTCAAGTGAACATTTGATGGATTTATTGCTTCTGCCTTCCAGCCAGAGCCAAATAAAGGTCTTGAAAGATGGTCACCTCTTATTGAAAAATGGCCAGTTTCAGTTCAGTCAATATGTAAATGTTTCATTTTTCTAGTCACCCTGTTATTTTAATGAAGTGTTCTAGCACAATAAGGGAGGTTTTACTTTAAAAAAATTAATCCAATGATATGAGTTTATGGTTGGCTGCTAAGTTAATAACATTTAAAGGTCATAAACAGAATGCCTGGTGAGAAGAATAATAAATCTTTCAAGGAGCAGGAAAATTAAATATTAACTAAGAATAATTAAACATGCTATATATATACAGAGTAATTTCTTGGAGCTTTCAAGAAATCTAGAGTGTCTTTTTACTATTGTAACACCACTGTTGTATTTTATAGTAAAATAATATCAACATGTGATTGAATATATAGTTATTCACATGGACTTACTTTATTACAACTGGCATGTTTAGAGACTTAATTCTTTTTAAAATAATACACTGATTCAAATAATGAGGTGAAGTATTAACTGGCTGTTGATATCTTGCTACACCAAGAATATGGTTATTACATATTTTGATAGTGTGATTAATATAAAAGTACCATAAGCAGAGAATGAAATGGTTTATTGTTAATATTAATGTGTATCATACTGGTATCCATTTAGAATATTTTAAATACATAATAAATGGCTCAAGGCACTTGAACGCATATGGTGCACAAGTGCAATCATATACTGTATGTAGACAAATTCCTTTGAAGTCTTATAGTTAAAGAAGGTTTACTCCCAAGTTATATTATATTATAAGAATGAGATCTAGAATTCCATGATTTTTACTACACGTTTTCCAGCTTATTATACTCACCTTCTACATTTATTTTTCCCCTCTTCTCTTTGAAAAATTTGATTACAATAAAATATTACCTTCTGCTCAAAATTAAAAGAAGATAAACTTCTATGTGGCCAGATTTCAGGAAACCAAACACTCAAAGCCAATTGGGGGGACTCTTGGACCCAGTCAGGTTGCTGCTAATCTTGTGCACAGATTCAGAGTGGCTGGTTCCCTTCAGCCAATCCGCCTTGTTCGGCTTGTTCGGATGGCCGTAATGGTAAGGGCTCAGCTGTCACGTTTTTGTTTTGTTTTGTTTTGTTTTGGCTGAAACGGCCCATGTGGCTGCTGGGCATGGCTTCTTCGCTTCTATTCAGGAGTATACAGTGCATGCTTACTTAACCCCATTCCTCAAACCCAGGCTCCCTCAAAAAGAAGAAAGAAAAGGGACCTAGTAAGGGTGCTTCCATGACCCCGTTGCTCAAACCCAGGCTCTTTTGAAAGGAAGAAAGGAAAGGGTCCCAGGAGGGGTGCTTTCTTAACCCTGTTCTTCAAACCCAGACTCCCTTGAAAGGAAAATAGGAAAGGGTCCCAGGAAGCATGCTTCCTAAATCCTGTTCATCAAACCCAGAATCTCTTGAAAGGAAGATAGGAAAAGGTCCCAGGAGGGGTGCTTCTTTAACTCCATTCTTCAAACCCAAACTACCTTGAAAGGAAGATAGGAAAGGGTCCCAGGAGGGGTGCTTTCTTAACCCCATTGCTCAAACCAGACTGCCTTGAAAAGAAGAAAGGAAAGGATCTCAGGAATAGAAAGTGGAGCCTCATAAGCTCCTCGTTCCCACATATGTGCCACATCTCCTCTGATCTTTCGGCTGCCTAGCTGAAAAGAGATTTTCCCATTAGTCAACTTTCGGGAGGCTCCCAAAAAACAGACCTGGGTACCCAACGAAATTTGGATACCAAAAACAAATTGCCCTCCAGCTGAATTGCACAAGCCTACTTTGTCTGATGTGCCAGTTGTGTCCTTCCTTGAGGAAGTCAGATCTGGTCACAGTGGTTCATGCTTGTGTTCCTTTTGATGAAACCACTTCAATACACTCTGGGGCTGTTCTTGGAAAGTGTTCAGAATCTCCAGCTAGAGAAAAATGCAGCAGCCGAACTGATACCAAGTGTGCATTTTAGAGACCACGTAGCACCAGTCTTGCGAGAATTGTTCCAGCTTCCAATTTTCTTGTATGTTCAATTCAAGGTCCTGATCTTGACCTACAAAATCCTAGATGACTTGAGCAGGACAGTTCAAAGACTATCCGCCCATATGAACCTGCCAGAAACATGAGCTCTTCAGAAGGGGGGCCTGTTGCATATCCCAGCACCTAATAAAGTTAGGTTGTTAGATATACATTACAAGACCCACATACCCTTGTGGCTATGATCCAAACAAAGCCAACAGAGCTTTGTTTCTCCATTCAAAAGGACAGTGAGTCCCCTGTCTCAGAAGAGTGCACTGAGCATCCTCGAAGACAGAAATCATACTGGATAATCTTGAACAAAGTTCTCACAATGAGTGCTTTACAAACAAAATGTTAATATCTCTGACCTACTACCTTTATTCCCAATCACATTAAGACCATGGGGATTATATCATATCACAGCATTTCATTTTACCAACACTTCATAGAATCATAGTATGCCGCGCCCTGGGCCTATAGATGAGTGACTGGGATTGCTGTAAAGGTCCTATGCCCAGGGGTTAACGGGTGCCTTCCTTTCAGGGAGAGAGTTACCACCAAGTCCAAGGACCAAGGCTCTTTGAAACAGTTAACAGTATTTATTTCTTCAAAGTCACAAAATGCAGGTGACTGGGAATTGGCAAATTACAAAATCAAAGGAGCCAGATGACAAAATTCAGCTTACTCAGTCCCCTTTGCTCAGTACGTGGGCGATGTATGCTGACGCTCTCCTTCTCTTCTCTCTCTAGTCAATAACCACGGATGGCTAAAGGCCCCAGCTCCTGGATTCCTATAAAAGTGAAGGGCGAGTCCTTCCTATGATGAATCCAGGGCTGGCCGAAGGCGACTGGAGTCCCACACTTTCTTCCAAAACCTTCCAATATGCTTGAAATCAGCAAATGGACTCCAGCAGTTGTTGTTATTTAAAGGGAAATGGCAGGTCAGGGCTGAAGCACCTGAAGACTCAGCCACCAGTCCCTGCAGCAAAAAAGGAGGAGGAGCCCCCCCTCACTCCTCGCTGCCTCTTTCTCACCCCGATCCTGAGGGAGCGAGGGCCCAAGTTTGCCCAGGCTGAAAGGAAAAGGAAGAGGCCTGAGGCTGTGAGGAATGGTGGGAGTTGAAGTCCAAAACACCTACTGGAGGGCTGAAGTTGGCCCGTCATGAAGCCTCTTCAAGGCTTTAGATCCTGGCAGGCAGAAGGGGCAGGGAGGTCCACTCCTCCTGCCCTGCCAGGATCTAAAGCGCATCCAGGCTTGGCACGCTTTAGATCCTGTGAGAAACCAACCTAATGTATAATAGAATGAATGCTAACTTATAGAGTAAGTGCCTAAATATTATAAGTAATCCAACTGGTCATATACCTACATTCCATGCACATGCAATAATACAGCAGTAATAACAATGGGTATAAGAAGAGGTAAAATTCAAACCGAAGTATTCTGACTGGTCCCTCCTCAAGCAGTGCAAACGAGCTCTTCTCTATGAGCCGGGATTCTGCAGCAAGCAAACGCTGTGCCCGGGCTTTTGGCTTTTCGGGAGAGGCTGCCTCCTGTTTGCAGTTTGCACCGCTTGAGGAGGGACCACAGTCAGAATACTTCGGTTTAAATTTTACCTCTTCTTATACCCATTGTTATTATTTATTTATTTATTTATTTATTTCTTGGGACTTCTACACCGCCGACTCCCAGGGGCTCGCGGCGGCTCACAAGAACCAATGGCACAGCGCCAGAGGGTTAAAAACAGAACACTTAAAAAAATCATTAAAACATGCAACAACAATAATTAAAACAAGAGCAGCAGCAATATAATGGCCCAGTGGATGTATAGACGAGCCTACTCACCGAAGGCCTGCCTAAACAAGTGTGTTTTGCAGGCCCGTCTAAACGGGAGTAGGTCCTCAGGGGCTCTGGCTTCGGCCGGGAGGGCGTTCCAGAGCGTGGGAGCTATCACAGAGAACGCCCTCCGGCGGGTAGATGTTAAATGAGCCAGCTTCACCGATGGTATTACCAAGAGGTTGGCCTCCTCAGACCGGAGTGATCTCGATGGGCAATATGGAGTGAGACGGTCCCTCAGATACGCTGGCCCCAGGCCATGAATGGCCTTGAAGGTAAGAACCAACACTTTGAAGGCGACCCGGTGCTCGATAGGCAGCCAGTGCAGATCCTGCAAGATTGGAGTTATACGGCAACCTGCTGGAGCCCCAGACAGGAGCCGGGCGGCAGTGTTCTGCACTAGCCTGAGCTTCCGGATCGACGACATAGGCAGGCCAACGTAAAACGCGTTACAGTAATCTAGCCTCGAGATGACCGTGGCTTGGATCACCGTGGCTAGGTTGCTCCGGGAGAGGTAGGGGGCCAGCCTCCTTGCCTGGCGGAGGTGGAAAAAAGCAGCCTTACTGGCCATGGAGACCTGGGTTGGGTCAGATGGGAGTCCAAATGGACACCCAGGCTCTTCACTGACGGCGCTGGGTGCAGCGCCGCACTGTCCAGGGTCGGAAGCCGGGCACCCACCTCGCCCGGGCGGCCCAGCCACAAGATCTCCGTCTTCGCCGGATTCACCCTCAACCTACTGGTGTATTATTGCTGTATTATTGCATGTGCATGGAATGTAGGTATACTACCCCAATACTCTTTGATGCTTTAGATCCTGGCAGGCAGGAGGGGCAGGGAAGCCTGGAAAAATGTAAACAGAGAGGTTTACTCAGTAAATCCACAAGGAGGGCACTTCATCCAAAGTGCCCTCCTTTGCAGATTTGCTTCTAAGTAAACCTCTCTGTTTACATTTTTCCAGGCTTCCAGCCAAAAGAAGGAGCGAGTTTAGGGCTTGCCTTGTCATAATACTTATTGGCAAGGGAGGCGGGAGGGTGGTGAGAGAAGGAGGGTGCCCCCTTACGACCTAATAACGATACTTAAGAAAATCCTGGCCCCCAAAGTTCTATAAAGAAAGTCCACTTCCTGGTTGGCGTTCCAGATGCGGAAATACTCAAAAGTAGCATTTCTTACGAATTTCTTCCGAATCTTTTAATTTTCATAACTTTTTTCTCATACCTACTGGTGGTCACTGAGGTAAACTCAGAAAGGTTTCCCCCTTTTATAATATTTAGAATTGGAGGGAAATCCTGAGACCCTGATTGGCTGGGACTCTGAGGTGACCTTTTGGAGGGAAAATGCTAAGTGCTGATTAGATGGAAACACTAACTTTGGAGGGAAAATACTGGGTGATGATTGGAGGAAGGAAACAGAGAGAATGAGCCCCTCCCAACCAGGGAAAAAATAACAACCCAGCCCCCAAACTGCAAATAGACCTTTACAAAAAAAACGAGGCTTGTAATTTAACACAAGCACATAAAAGTAAGCATACAAATTCAATATAACCAGGCCAAGCCTAGCGCAGGCCGCAACACATAGAGTTGGAAGAGACCTGCTGGGCCATCCAGTCCAATCGTAGAAAAAAGTAGTGGATGGGTGTTCTCCGTGAACCATCCAGTCCAATCCCCTACCAAGAAGCAAGAATATCGCATTCAAAGCACCCCCAACAGATGGCCATCCAGCTTCTGCTTAAAAGCCTGCAAAGGAGGAGCCTCCACCACACTCCAGGGCAGAGAGTTCCACTGCTGAACAGCTCTCACAGTCAGGAAGTTCTTCCTAATGTTCAGGTGGAATCTCCTTTCCTGTAGTTTGATAACTCAATAACTTATCAAAGGAAAAATGCAGATGCTCTAACTGTAATGGCAACACTTCCTTTAACTTGTATGTATGTGTGCATCTGCATTGCAATTATGCCTTTATAAAATCTCTGAGCCTTGAAAACTAGTCCAATACATTTGGCATCTTTCGGTTGGCCTAATACAGGTAGACAGCCAATATGTTATAGTGGTTTGCTTATTGGACTAGAACACTGTGATATAGCTATAAAAACTCTGTGACATTGCTTGTTTGCCTAAAACCCACTGGATCAGCAAGTGACACTCTCTCAGCCTTACAGGAAGGCAATAGCAACTTACATGTCTGAACGCATCTCTCTCTATGAACCAACGAGATGTTTAAGATCATCCGGAGAGGCCCTGCTCTCAGTCCCGCCTTCTTTGCAGGCAAGATTGGTGGGGACGAGAGACAGGGCCTTTTCAGTGGTGGCCCCTCAGGTTTGGAACGCCCTTCCTAGTGATATCAGATCACACCCCCCCCTGACATTTTTCAAGAAGGTCAAGACCTGGCTGTTTAACCAGACATTTGCAAATGTAGTATGATTACTAAATTGAGACCTAAGGAACGACAATGACGAAATTGGAAATCGACTTAATAACGAGACGCTGAGATTTGTGTTTTAATTTTAATTGCTAATTTGTGTATTATATGATTGTGTTAGTAACTGTTGATGTATTATCTTTGGGCAGTCCTTGCCATGTGTACACCGCCTCGAGTCGCCTTCAGGCTGAGAGGGGCGTTATAGAAGTAAAGTAAATAAATAAATAATAGCAATTCCCCTCTAAATAAATGTAGCTAAGAAATCTCTAGAATAGAGTCGCTATAACTCAGAGTTGACTTGAAGGTACAGAACAACAATAAAGATATTACTACAATATGGACTTTGGATGTTAGTAAATGAAAAGATAGATTGGCATAGTACCTTTTGGACAACTGCTGATATAAACAGTAAATGACAGAGCACTGAATTAAAATAAATAGGCTGTGCTCCCTCTTGGATGTATTGCACATTTGTTTTCTGCCTTCCATCCAAATTATCAAAGGCGATGACTCAAAGAGAGTAGACATTACAGACTTGCCAACAGGTGGCCAGACACACCGTGGCTTTCACTAATTAGCAAATCAGAGAAATGAAGATGAAAGAAGACTGTAATGATTGACTTTATTATCAAGTAAAACTGGTGGCACTGAGATGAATATCAACTTCGCCCTGGGGAATCACTTGGCACTGACAAAACAGATGCATGTTGAAGCAGATTCTATAGGCTAATGTTTCCTGATTAAATAAAACTGTCAGTTAGTTAAACTTTCTACCCTTGTGTGAATCAGAGAAAGTGTATTCAATGACCTAAATGGTGTTCTCTTTGTTCTTTCGGCATCCCAGGGATTCCTAATTGTAAAATGCTAGCTGATAAATTAAATGGAAATTTTCAAGCCAGTTAACACTAGAGCTTTTGAATTCAAGACAATTTCCTTCAGAGGAAAAAAATGACTAAGAACTTATCTACATCGAAACACCCTCACATTAGAGGACATTGTTCAGATGGTCCAGGAGTATATCTATTCTGCTGGGATCACCTGCATTTCACTTTTCCATGTCGCTACCTCCACTCCTAGCTCCATCCAAGCTCTTGGTCATTGTGGGCACCTCTGCAAATGTCAGAATGGGGAACCCATGTGTGACGACCTGGGCTATAAAACTAGGAGGCTTTAACCACTAGGTCGCTGCCACGAACCAAAAAAATGTTTTTAGGATTTCTTTAAAAATAATAGTCAAGCTAGGCTCCAAATCTACAAATAAACTACGAGGTTTGCTGAGGTAAAATCTTTCCCCTTTGACTGGGAATGTGGGAAGGCTGGAACAGGCGCACACCGAGGTAATGAGGCACACTGAAAGCTTTCTGGTAAAGTTAACAAAAATGATGTTTATTAAGTTAACAAACAGATCTTGAGAGGCACAAATGCATAACGGTTATATAAAATGGTTCTAGAGCATATTGGTTACTTAAGATTGGTTTCTTAGAACTTCGTTACAAAACTAGACAGTTCAAAACTTGTCTCTCCAAACTAAACTAAACTCCCTCACTCTAATATTAAAACTAGACGTGAGTAGTCTTCAACTAACTAACCTAGTTAGTTTCCCTGAGCTAACACTCAGTCTACCAGAAGCACCCTAGCTACTAACTCTATCCTAGAGTTTTTCTATAGCTGGCTTCTCCAGAGATGTGGGCTAATCTCTACCCCTAGAGATTCACAAAGTCTGTGACTGCCTACCTGTCAGCTTCACACAGAACTTTTCCTGTCAGTACTACAAGACAACTGTCTTCCTTGACTGCTCACTCTCAGCTCTGTTAAGAGACTGCTTTCTCTTACAGCTCTGACAACCAACTGCTGAATAAGCTACACTTTTTCCCCTCAAGCAGCTCGGCTCCTCCCCTCTGCTCTGAGCCACTCCCAGGCAGCTCTCTCTCTCTCCCACTCCCTGAGAAGGATCCAAGCCACTCCCCCTTTGCTGGCTATCCTGTTTTCCATGGATGCCAAACTGCTATGCTGGTCTGGGCCTAGCATCAAAATGGGTGAGTCCTCACACCATGCAACTGGAAGAAGGAGAGATTTTCCTAGTCATGCAAGCACCCTATCAGGAGAGGCATCGGCAATGGCAAGTACTTGGACTGAACTCCACAGCCAGCTCAGAGTAGTGGTGGTATCTCCCATCCCCTTTCCCTATGCTGAAGACCACAGGGGAAAGAGATGGTGCCGGAGTGCAGAATAAACAGCAGATCAGGTCAAATCGGCCCCAATCCCATTCTTCAGATGCCCAAAGCCATGGGATATTCCAGAGTTTCCCAGCAAGGACAATTTAAAGCAAAAAATAAGTCATGGGAAATCGCTGTGTGCCGTGGGAACAAGCAGTCTTCCTCTAGGGTGCATCTAGGATTATTATTTTTTTGCAAGCTCTAAGAGGATCAATATGATTTAAAATCCAAGAGACTTGCCTTACATTTTTTATGAAATGTAATGTTGATTACAAGGCAAATAATAAAAGAAAGAACATATTTATATTGTTATATTGAGTTAATATACCCATTATTATATATCACTAGCTGAACCCGGCACGCGTTGCTGTGCCCTATGTAGGTGATGCGAGAAAGTCTGGGTATGTAAGTTGTGGAAATGATGTGAGCATGTGTCTTGTGTGTGTATATATGTGTGTGCATGTGTGTTTATAGTTGTATGTGTGTATGTGTGTGTTGATATTTGGGGGGTATGTGTGTTTGTGTTTTGGTATGTGTGTGTGCATGTATTTGTATGTGTATATTTGTGTGTGTATATATGTGTGTGTGTATTTGTGTGTGTATATATAGTTCTTGGTATGTGTGTATATATGTGTGTGTATTTATCTGTGGGTTTTTTGTGTATGAATACGTGTATATATATATGTGTGTTTGTGTATGTATATGTGTGTGTATGTATGTGTATATATGGAGATGTGCTGATATGTGTGTGTATATATGTGTATGTATTAGTGTGGATGTGTATGTATAGGTGTGTATATATATGTGTTTGTATGTGGTTGTGTATTTATATGTGTTTGTATGTTTGTGTTTATATGTTGTTGTGTATATGTGTAGAGGAGGAGGCCGAAGAGGAGGCCGAAGGGGAACCGCGCGATCTCCCTCCTTGGGCAATATACATTCATATATTTGGTACATTCACACCCAATAGCTGAAACTATAGGTAGCATAATAACATGATTTAAATGCATAAAATATGAAAATAAAAATAAAAAACTTCAACAATTTAAAGCAACAGTATGAAAATGAAAACGAATTTTAAAAATCCAAAGTAAAAATGTCAGTCATGACACAAAATTGTTATCAAGACAGTGAATGCTATACAGCATATTGAAAGGTTGTATTATTTTCTTTTATTTTTAAAGTACTTTTGCAAACCAAAGTTGTGTATATTCAACTTCAAAATATGTGAGATTTTCTGGAATAAACATGCTTCAATTGACCGTGGACATGGATAAGTGCACTTGCAAATGCTCTTCATGGTTTTCTTTGCTCCAGTGGCTAACTAATAGCAAACAAACCTGTGATTTTACTAAACGAGTTTCAAAAACCAGGCTGTTTTAGCTGAGAAACCCAAAATTTGGCTTTGCAAACATTGAACTAAAGCTTTAAACTACCTTCAGAAAAGCAAAACTGCATTTGCTGTAAGCCGCACAGAGTCTCTGTATGCTGCAAAATACACTGGTCTGAACCAGTGGTAACCCATTGAATCAATGATATCTCAGTCATGCAAAATTAATAATGATTGGATAATTATTCTAATTGAGAATATCCACCTCACCAGATGGCCGGAAGCAGCAGCGCTCTAATTTGGAGAGATGTGGGGAATCCGGTGTCCCATGCCCCGCATTGCCGAGATCCATGGGAGAGTGATCACATGGGTAAGTGCTATTACCATATACATTCATATATTTGGTATATTCACACCCGATAGCTAATTCTATATGTAGTATAATACCATAATTTAAATGAATAAAACATGATCCGAATTCGGTGGCCCCCACATACACTCACACTCTAGAAATAATACAATTTGTCATCACTTTAACTGCCATGGCTCAATGATATGGATTCACTGTATAGCATTTTGACAGAAAATGATTTCAACATGAGACTGCTAGTTTTAATTGTTAATTGTTGTTGCATGGTTCTTTTTTGGTTTGGCAAAGGGCATGCTGGTACCGTCACTTCGGGCTGAAGCTACAAATGTGACAAATAAATACATTAAATAAATAAATATGCAATCATGGGAATTCTAGTTTTAGAATGGCTTTAGTATTTTCTGGCAAAGCATGCTGGTACCTCACCAAGCTACAAACACCAAGATTCCATAGCATTGCATAGCAGTTAAAATAGTGTCAAACTATTAATTCTCTCCCCTGACACTTTGCCGGCAGCATGTGCTGGCTCCACCCTCCTTAACCCATGGAGCCGGCATGGCATCATGTAATGGAAACCAGCTGGCTCCATGGGTGACCCGGGCTAAAATTGGTGCATGCCACCAATTATAGCCCAATGTGATGAGGTCATAAGATTCAAGCAACTGTGTTTACACTATCACTAGCTGAAAGCCATGTTTGCACTATCGAGAAATACACATCCTGATATATAGTATAGAGAGAGAGAGAGAGAGAGTGCGCACTGAGTTTGTGCCTCTGCTATATATAATCTGAAGGGCTCAATACACACACCTGAACTATAGATGTAGGTGGACACATGGTGCCTATCCAGGTAATAATTTGCATGCACATAAGAAACAGCACTGGATTGTGCCTTCTCCTCTTTACTCTGCTCAGAGAATTTCTGCGTTACTTACCTCAGCAGCTTGGAATCTGCTGGGTTCATTACTCATATAATTAGTTCCTGTCAATTGTTGTGTAAGCCGGCACTGGAAAAATAGAGTAGTTCTCTTTAATTGACAGTGGTTAGAAGGCATCCAGGCAACTCTGATTTGATTTGGCATCCTTTCATTAGATTGTGGAGCAAGGGTCAGTTCATTGTTTGGATGCATGCACAGGAAAGAGTTTAAGGGCTGCATTAACTTCTGTCCTGTCAAGGCCTCACAGTTGTAAGGTAGACATTTTGTATGTGAGTCTAACTTTTTCCAAAGTATCATTATTGAAAACTGAAGTAAATGAATCCATTGTGTGTGAAGCCATTCGTAATTCAAACCCTTCCTAGCTAAGTAACCACCAGCTGGAGACTCATCTAGAATTGAGCACACGCATACTGTTCCTTAGCCCAGTGTTTCCCAACCTTTTTTGAGCCGAGGCACACTTTTTACATTTGCAAAATCCTGGGGCACACCACCAACCAAAATGACACTCTAACACGGTAATACATACAGATAATATGTTTTTAATGTACTTATACACTCAGTGTGAAACCTGGGCCTGTTTCAATGAACACAACATAGATATCCTGGCAGGAATGGCAGAAAGACACACACGAAGGTCTTGCTCAATTTATAGTTAACACACAATCAAAGAGCATCCTGAACTCTTGTAACAATGGAATTGAACCAAACTTGGCATATTGAACTCTCATTACCCACAGAAAGTACTGAAAGGGTTTGCTTGGGAATTGACCTTGAGTTTGGAAGTTGTAGTTCACCTACACCCAGAGAGCACTGTGGACTCAAATGATGATGAATCTGGACCACACTTGAAATGAATACTCAATATGCCCAAATATGAATGCAGATGGAGTTCAGGGGAAATAGACCTTGACATTTGGAAGTTGCAGTTGCTGGGATGTATAGTTCCCCTGTCATCAAAGAGCATTCTGAAATCCAGCAAAAATTGAATTGAACTACACTTGGTATGCAGAGCTCCCATGACCAACAGAAGTTTGGGGAACGTATGTTCAGACATATGGGAGTTACAGTTCCTCCTACAATAGTGAGCTCCACTGAAGATAGTATTGGACTTAACTTGGCACACAGAATACCCATTGCCAGCAAAAAATATTGGAGGTCTTTAGGGGAAATTTACCCTTATTTGAGGGAGTTGTAGTTGACAAACATCCAGAGAGCACTGTGAACCCAAACAACAAAGGATCTGGACCAAACTTGGCACACATACCTGATATGCTGATACTGGCTTACTGGAGAGCTTTGGGGTGAGCTAACCTTTCCTTTTGGGAGTTGTAGTTCTGAGCTCAGAAGGGCATGAGGACCAGGCAAGAAAAGCTTCCCCAGGCAGTAAGGCCTTGCGGGGGAAGCCCTCCCTTGGAAGGGTGCGGTGGGGCAGGCGGAAAAGCCTTCCCCAGGCAGTGAGGCTCTCGCCTCCACCCAGAGAGAGGAAAGGCAGGAGGGAGATCACCCCAGCACCTTGGGTTGAAGATGGAGGAGGGGAGGAAGGAGCGGCTGAGGCGAAAGGGCTGTGGAGGCCACACACCCCTCCCCCAAGCACACCATAATACTCGCGCCTTGTCCACCAGCTCCCAGACCTTCTGCATCGTGTCCACGGCAGCAGCAGCGGTGAGAGCGTCCCCTCCACCCATGCCCACTGCGCCTCCCGTCCGGACGCGGTGGAGAGGACGCTCTCGGCGCCACCGGCGCCGTGGACACGATGATGGAGGTAAGTTCCTGGGGGAAGATGCAATATTTAGCCTGTAAATGGGTGGAGAAAGTTGTAATTCCAAAGGGTTCTTGCTGAGAACGCTATAGCGTTATGTTCGTCTGGATGCGCAGGCCCTGCCCAATGTCGTGCTGCTAAGGACACTGGTAATAGTAGTCCATAGTATCAAGTATCTAGCGTTCCTGTAAGAAAGAGAACTTACCTCCATCATTGCATCTTCCCCCAGGAACTTACCTCCATCATTTAGGGCTCCGACTTCTATGAACACTTAAGGTACTGGAATATCGAGTCGGACCCCCAGCGTTCTCATAGCCTATGATTCTCCTTACATTGTGATGGGTTACTATTTGAATCATTGGCTATTTGATTTGTTTACAGCTCTACTTAATGTGTAGTACTTACTGTGTTGACCAAACTAATTGTGTAGTACGATTGTGTTGAACTTTAATCGTGGTTCTCGTATTAGTGAACCTTACTGTGATTTTTCACCTATATTGTGCTGAACGAAGTATTGATATCGTTTAAACCCTTTTTGATACTGAATTGTCTATACTTGCTTATTTACAACCCCTGTTGCTTACTGTGCCACAGACATGAATGCCAGTGGCTGCCAATGGAACAGACTGATATTGCATTAAACATGTCTCAATTCGTACAGATGAATAGTTTGAAGTGTTAAATAAATGCTGTGCATTGTGTCTCAAAGACATACAGTGACTAAAACACATTCACTTTAAAATGTCTGGGCCTTTGCTTCCAAGACTTTTGCTGGCATCACTCCAAATTTGACACACTCACGGGTTAAAAATAAGAAGAGCTCATCAAAACACTTCATACTGTGGGAAAGAATGGAAATTTTCAAAAGAAAATGAAGTCTTTTGAGTTGAAACTTACTCAGCTTCATACACCTCATGAGGCTTCAGAACTCAAATCCAAGTGGGAGACAGACTCAAGTTCTAATCTTCTGCATTTTCGACTTACCTTTGATACTCAAGAAACAAATATTTTATATTGTTGAGTGCTCTTTTTCTTCATTGTTTTTCTCATGAGCAGATAAACCAAGATTTGATGTGCTTGGAGTTCGAAAAGGAACACAAGGGAACAAAGTAGAAAAATTGGATTTCACTTTCTATAATGTTTGGAAGATTTTTTTTTACTTTATTGAATAAAGCACAGTGCTAAGAACAACAACCAAACATGAATAAACAATAGAGGTTAAATAGTTACTTTTTAATGTTAATTAATTCCCATTCCTCACTATAGGATCTAAAACAATAACTCACTTTCTTTGCTCATTTTAGAGTTTAAAAATATCTCAGTAATTCTATTGCTCAATACTTTTTTGTTATACAAAGGATTCCAGAAATGATAAGAGCTTGGAATCCAGTTTCCTTTCGACAATAAACTTATCAGGTGACCTTAAAATCACAACACTCTTTCTCACTGACTTATCACACAGAATAAGCAGCAAGGAGGATCTATCTATCTATCTTAGGGCAATTTACGACACCATAAAAATGCCGGAGATTAAAAAGCAAGGAGGAAATACTATGATCAAAGTCTCGGTGTCATAGTGGATGAAGCAAGAGCTCCCCCCATGGCCAGAATTGAGCAGCCCCCAGGAGCCGAAGTTGGAAAAAATGCTGAATTACCTCTATCTGTATGTCTTGTATGTCTAAAAACGGCATTGAATGTTTGTCAAGTATGTGTGTGTTGTGATCCTCCCTGAGTCTCCTTCAGGGTCAGAAGGACGGAATGTAAATACTGTAAATAAAATACATTGAAGGACAAACAAAGGTAAATATAACTAATAATTACAATGACAAATTATGTTTTAACACTGACTTAGCATCTTGGTTTATTTAGGCGTCAAAAACCCATAATTCCAAGTTCAGTTATAGTAGTAAGCTATCTACGCTTAGGTATGTTGTTGTTTTAGCACCTCAACTCTGAAGCTATGAATTAAGAAGCCAGATTTCATCATTAAGCATGAATACTGTTTATAACTAAAAATGAGCAGATACTGGAAGAAGAACTCATCTTCCATGCACTTATGGGGGAGTATTTTTATTTTGTCAGGACATGGTAACTTAATGTGTAAAGTCCCAAATACATTATAGTAAAATCCTAAATAGTGAGACCACCCTGCTCGTGCTTTTGTGCATGTGTTTTTCTCTTGGGCGCAGTGGAGGCACTAAGAGTTTGATAAATGGTCATGCAAATGTAACTTGCCACATACTGAAACCAATTAAATCTGTTTTAGTCACTCAAGAGTTTTTAAAAGAAGGTTTTCTGCAGCATAATCAGAAATTATACATGGTAAATTGAGCAAAAATATCATGGTAGGAGTTGAGTACTTGAGGGAGCAAGGGAAATGTTTTTAAAAAAGAAGCAGAATTCCCAAGAAACATCTATACATACCCCTATATTCTCACAATGCACAGAATATCACATTTGCCATAAATTCTATTCAGTATGAAAGAATTCAGAACTAACCTCTGAGGCCCCTTCTACACTGCCTTATAATTTCCAGAGTATCTGCTTTGAACTGAAATCTATGGCAGTTTATAGACTCACATAATCCAGTTCAAAATATACATTCAGTTTCCAAATCCATCTGCTTTGAACTTGATTATATGGCAGTGTATACTCATATAATCGAGTTCAAAGTACATAATCTGGATTCAGAAACTGGATTATATGACAGTATAGATCCAGTCTTGGGATCCTTCCACACCGCCATATAATCCAGTTCTTTTATCCCAGATTATCTGCTTTGAATTACATTATATGGTAGGTGTGTGTAATTTGGTTAACTCCTGTCAACCTAGCAGTTAAAAAACATGCAAATGTGAGTAAATAAATAAGAACCGTTTCAACGGAAAAGGCAAAAAGACTCTCCAAGCAGTCTTTCCGGCCACATGACCAGGAGATGACAATGCAGCTCCTCATTTTGGAAATGGATAAAAGGTACACACACACACCCCAGAGCCAGAGAAATAGTGCCTCCCCAGAGCCTCCAGAGACCAGAAATGAAAGGAGAAGCCTTTGTCTTTGTTTGTGTTTCTGTGTCTCATTCAGGGCCGTAGCCAGGATTTTGGCTGGGGGGGGGGGGCCTGAGACTGGGTGGAAGAGGGTCTACCCTAGCAAACCTTTTGTATTGTTATCCCAATAACCCCATTAATGTGGGATATAATGAGCATGGTGATCAGATCATGATATGAATAAACATAACAGTTTAAATAATGTACCAGTAAGGCCTTCTCGCGGACCACTCTGAGTATTTCGGGGCTGAAGCCCCCTTAGCCCCCCCCCTGGCTACATGCCTGGTCTCATTGTATGTGTTTGCAAGATATTGAATGTTTGCCTTTGACTGCTGTATATGCTGTAATCCACTCTTACCTAGGGGAGAAAGGCGGAATGTAAATAAAGTGTATTATTATTATTATTCCCCATTTAGTTTTTGGTGTCCTAAATTTGGTGTGTCCCCTCCCAATTCCGTTTTTTGGGATCTTCCCAAATTTGAGTAAGCAAAAATCTGTTTTTTGATCCAGCAGTGAACGATCCAGCCCATTGGCAGCAATGGGGGAACTTCCCAGATTGGCAGCCGCATGGTCTATTGCAGCTGGAAAAAACATGTCAGTTGTGCCCATGCCATTATAGCTGACTAAAACCGAAAAAGTCAAGACAGCCAGAGACCATTTTTAAAACAGATCCCTGCACAGTACTATTATATGGCAGATATTCTGGGATCAGTGTAGATCCAGCCTGCGATACAGGATAGGTTTTGTGGGTTTGTTTTAAAATTAAATTTGTGTGTAAGTCAGAACAGGTACATTTTTAAAGTGTAACTCCAGCCAATTTTTAAAAGTTTTGCAACCTTATCACAAAGACCAGCCATCCTGCTTCGTCGCAAGACAGAGGGGAAAATGGAGCAAGTCTGTTGCAGTGCACACAGCTCCTGCTTGGCAACTTTTTCCCCATCACACATGGGATGTGTCGCCCTCCTGGCAAGGACCCGTGCTGGCTCAATTGGAGCCAGCACAATAAGGGCAGGCTTCCATGTTGGGAGAGAAGTGTCCTTCCAGTTGGGAGTGGGGCCTCCATTAGAAGCCACATGATGTTGTGTGATGGCCAGCAAAAGTTACCCTTCCCTTTTCTCTTTCTTCCTTTCCAGGTTCAACCCAACTAAATTGCTTTTAGGTAAAAAATAAGTAGCCCTTACTTAATTCAATTCTCTATGTCTGATCCGATTATTTCATGGTTAGTCATCCAATAGACCTTACTCCTTTAAAAAGTTTGTGTTACCCCCAAAAATATCTGGAATATCTTTGGAAATTAATTCATGAGCTGGAAAACAGTTTGCCATATTGAGAGGTAGCCGGTTTATTGGCCATTGTGGAGATGGTGGACCCACTCTCAATTTTATCACTATTCCTCACACAATTGCTCCAAGATAAATAATAGTATTCACTTGAAGCTTAACTGTATTACATGTGGCTTAGAAGCAAGTGAAAACACACGGGCTCTTATTTAAAATTAAACCTGAAGAGCTGATTCACAGTCTGACCTAGGGTTGCCACTTTTTGGTATAAGAAATAAGGGACATTTACCTAAAAATACGGGATTTTTCACAAAAATAAGGGACACTTTGTAAAACATAAATGAGGTTATGTTTCACATGGCCTCTTTATTTTCCCACGCTCCCAGGGAAACCTCCCACCACCGCCTCCACGGATCTGGCACCTCATCCTCTCCCACGCAGCCACCGCCTCTTCCTTCGCCACTGCGGCGACTGTTATTCAAGGCCCAGAATCCCCAGCAGGCCCAAGACATAAGTGGCCATGTGCGCAAACCTCACTCTGCCTCCCTCTCTCTGCGAGCACCTCCTGCCGCTGCCGCCCCACCCCTTCCACCTTCCCTTCCTTCCAGGAAGGCCTGCCTCTTCCGGTCTGTCAGTCCCAGTGCGCACAAACAAATCTCACACCCCTTCTGCTCCCCTTCTGCGCTCACCACTCTTTATGCTCAAGAGGGAGGGCTAGAGTGGCCAGGGAAGGCACCAAGATGGTGGCACTGTCGGCTCGGGTGAGTAAGCCGGACCAGGCCTGGTGTTTGTGTGGGGAGAGTGGCAGTTACTGGGCATTCACGTAGAGCTCTCCCTTCCTTCCTTCCTCACTGCTGGTCTGGCCTGTCCTGTCCTGTCAATACAGGACAGGAGCCGAAAATACGGGACACAAAATTTGGAGCAAAAATACGGGACATCCCATATAATACGGGACAGGTGGCAACCCTAGTCTGACCTCAGGCAACTCACTTCTCTTCCCTGTAGCACAGTCGATCCAGAAGACAAAACCAGAAGATACCAAAAAATATGCTGTCTCTGAGAAGATCTTCTCTGTCCAAATAAAATAGAAGAGAAACAAGGAAGAGGAAGAAATCCATGGTAATTAATGTTAAAGCAATGAAGTATATAAAAAAGTTAATTAGAAATAAACAAGAAACAATCTTAACAGCTACTTGTATTTGAAAAAGATTTTACTGCAAGATATTAAACTTTCTCTAAATCTCTAGTAATTATTTTACCCAGTCCCAAAATGCATTTCATAAATATTTTATTCTCTTACACCTCCCACACACATACAAATTTTGCAGCCCCAAATAAAGTTATTTGATCAATACTGTAGATTGTACAGTATCTCTTACAAATTTGAAAGTAGCTATCTCTTATATACTTTGAGGGCAACATGCTATGAGAAATTCCTTAAAGCTGCTTTCCATTGTATAAAGTAGTTGAGAACAGTGAGGCTGGATCTACACTGCCCTATATTCCAGGATCTGATCCCAGATTATCTGTTTATCTTAGATTATTTGACAGTGTAGATGTTGTCGAACACCGCACCCCCTGGAGATTTATGGTCCACCATTCCTTTTTATTAACAACCCATAAAGATGCACTAATTAGTACTACCCCACATCCGAACAAGGTCTGCAGCAGCGGATCTCTCACACAGAACAACCCCAATGTCCCCTTTTGATAAATTGCATCCTTTTCTCTCCCCAATGTATCTATTGCTTTAATTCCTGCAGCTTCCATTTCTGCATCCTCTCCTATATGTCTATATTAATAAAATTATGATTTCTGCCTGAACAAGCCACCGGGGTCATCACCCCTCGCTGACCTCCTGGAGGAATTTCCTGAACTTTTGGGTTATGCTAATCCATTGACAAAGAGGACCATCAAGGATTCCTTAATTACAAAATACCTCCACTGATTCTCACAGGAATGTTCCTCTGTGCCTCAAGCAGAAGGTGCAGTTCAAACAGGAACAAATAACTCCAGTTGATGAGCTTATGATTCCCATCTGATGTCACCTCAGATACGGCCAAGCCATCAGGTGTACAAACCCAAAACAAAGGACCTTTGATCACACAGATAGCCAAAAAGGACATTTTTTTATTTGACCAGCCTTGGACTTGGAAAATTATCACCCATTATCCCTGACATCCTGGACTTTGTATCTACATAATCCTGTCATCCCCATATCAAGACATCCATTGTCCTCTAATTTTCAACTTAATCCCTCCAAACATGAATGGTGTTTCCTGGAGACTCCCTCCTCCCAGGAACACTCCGGCTGGCTGATTGGCCACTCCAGGGCTTCCTTGTCTGGAAGGAAGGAGATCCCCAGCCACATCACCAAAGCCTGCACTAACCAGGAGGTTAACTGTTTAGTTCTGCCTCCTGATCAATCAGAAGTAGGGGCGCAGCCGGCCATCCTCCATGCTCAGTCAATCATGAACAATAGAGGGAAAATTAAATGGAGACAATTTTAGTTCATGGATTTTTACTGTATAAAAATGATCACATGTTCCAATGTGGTTATGCTTGTACATTTTGGCATTTGTTGCTGTACATTGCATATTTTCTGCAGATTGAAAATAAAGCCTTTGTCCTTGTCTTCAATGCTGGTGTGTCTTCCTTCATCCAAAAAAAACCTGATGGTTAATTGGGCTCACCGGACACAGACTCAAGGTATTCACAGTCCCTAGGTCTCTAAATTTCAACTTCATAGACTCATATAATCCAGTTAGTAGATAATCTGGGATCAGATCCTGGGATAAAGGGGGCAGTGGAGATCCAGCCTCAGTCCTACTGTTGATGGGTGGTTCCATAAGTGTTTGCCTATTTTTGATTCTCTCTCAAGTACTACTAGACACCTGAGGATGCTATTGGATCCCTGCCTTTGGTTACATTTGATGCAGCCTCTCCTAAACCAAGAAACGTAGCACATCCACATTACCACAATATGGATTACTGTTATGATTATTGGTACAGAATGTAACATGGGAACTGTAGAAAGCTCTGGCTAGATCTACACTGTCCTATAACCCATGATCTGATCTTATATTATATACTTTGGATTATATTAGTCTACACTGCCAGATAATCTGGGATAAGAAGAGAATCTGAGATCAACTCCTGGAATATAGGGCAGTGTAGTTCCAGCCTCTGTCTCCTGACCATCTGGAGGCTTGGTTCAAGATGTTAGAATTAATTCTTTAAGCTTCAGCTGAGGGGCAGAGTTCCTAAGAGTAGAGCTTGTTCAGCTATCAGTAACTGAGTTGGTGAGGGGTTTTTTTTTTTTCTTGATGTAAGTGGGATCAGTACCTATTTGGGTCAATTGGTTACACTTGTTTCCTTATTTTCCTGGAAGCTCTCAAGAGACTGACAACAGATGACATTGGGACCAACATCAGTTTACAGACCATTTTGAGTTGAAAGTTTTGATGTTCTAACTATTAACTAATTAACTATTAAGTTTCCCCACGCAAGTACTTTTAAGAGTCTTGGGAAGTTAGATGCCAGATGAAAATAATTTCAAATGCCATGAATCTGCAATGCTCTCTCCATGAATGCTTATTTAGTATCAAGCCACTCCAGAGGAAGATCTTTTGATATGTCAAATTTATGACCTTAAGCCAATGTTTGATTTGGTTTTTATTGTTCTCTTCTATTCTCTTCATGCCATCCTATATTCTTATATGATTCTCATTTTCATCAATTCACCATATTTTACTATTTAAATTCACCAGCACCTTTGAGAGTCTGTTATTTGAAAAATAAGCTATGAATTTCCTTGACAGATAAAGAAATAAATGGTAGATGTAATATTTCAGCATAAAATATTCAGTTTACATCTTTGGCACATCCAGGATGTGACAAATACTCATTTGCATTTATTTATTATTTTGTTTATTTATAATAGATAGTTTCATATTGGCCATCAGCCATATTTCCAGGGTAGCTTACAATGAAGAAGAATAATTAAAATGTAAATGCTACTTCTCCTTTCTCCAAAAAAGCTACAAAACAATACCAGAAAAGCAGCATAAAACAAGACCTCTAAAAAGCTTGATGCCACAAAGACAACAATATAGGTCCTCTGATCTAAGGCTTTGATACGATGGTATAACACATGGAGAATATCATGCTTAGTAAATACTAAATAGTATATGCTTGCTCACTGGGTAGCCCAACAATCTCTACTTCATCAGGGAGGGAGGAAGGGAGGAGGAAGGGAGGGGGAAGGGAGGGAGGGAGAATGATAGAAGGAAAACAAGCTGATGACAAGAAACAGCAGACCATCCATCAGACATACAAACGGATCCCGAAATCCCTGAGGATTTTAAAAAACGGTTGTAAAAAAGAGAAATTAAACTTAATTCATCTGCTGCCTTATGGTTACTTTGCTTTTAAGGGAAAATTTCTTTTTTTTAAATTTGTTTTTATTCACAAATACAAACAGTACAGTACATATAGAACATACAAAGACGATACCCTACAATACAATACCAACCCTCCACATCCATTTTACTATCCTAAAAAGACACAAATGCCCCCTGGTCCTCCCCCCTCTACACCATCACCACACCCCTACACATATAATTTCCTATATTGTCTTCCTTGTCCGTTAGCGGTAGCTCTTACATTTATTTTATCTTTCCCAAGAAGGCTGAGGTCAATTATCCTTCCTCCTACCTCCTATCTTTAATCTGTTGGTCCTTTAGTTTTTTATCTTTCCTTCATCTATATAGAATTATATCTATTCCTTTTCAGATAGTCTGTAAATTGGCTCCAATTAGTTCTATTTGAATACGGCCTGTTCTGAGACACCTTCTGTGTCAGTAAATCCATATTCATTATATCAAAGGTTTTTTTTTATCCAATCCTGTAGTGTTGGTACCTCTTTTAGCTTCCAGAATCTGGCTAAGTTTATTCTAGGGTTTATTCTTTTATTTAGCTGTGGCTAAATAAAAGAAGATCCTGTCTTCACTTTTGTTCATCTCAAAATCATATATCCCCAACAGGAAGTATTCCGGCTTGAACTCAAATTTTTTCTGTAAGATATCCATTATTTTCCTGTATATCTCCCACCAATATTTTTTGACTATTCTGCATTCCCACCATACATGGGCATATGTACCTGTATGTTCTCCACATTTCCAGCAATTCTTATTCATTTTCCCCTTACTGTATTTTGACAGCTTCTCCGGCGTCAGATACCACATATAGAAAACTTTGATCCAGTTCTCCTTTATCTCAGAAGCATAAGCATATTTCAATTTTGTACTCCATACTTCTTCCCATTTGTCTAAATCTATCGTGTGTCCTACAAGCCTGGCCCATTTCACCATTACCTCTTTTACAAGATTGTCCTCCGTATCCCAACCCAATAACATTTGGTAGGTCTTCCTTATCATTTTTATGTCCGTCTTAATTATTCTACCCCAGGTAGATTCCTTTATTTCAAAACCCTTTTTTTGATCCTGCTTGTAATTCTCCCTTATCTGCCAGTAATGGAACCATGTTATTCTCGGTTCTATTTTCCGCACCTCTTCTTGACTTTTCAGTTCTACATCTTGACCCCTGATCTTTAATAAGTTCCTGTATGTCAACCACCTTTCGCTTGGTACCTCCCTCTTGCTATCCGCCTCATTAGGAGAGAACCATAATGGTGTTTGGGTACATAGCCTCCCCTTATATCTGTCCCATACATTAATAAGCGCCGCCCTTAGAAAATGATTTTTAAACTTTTTCTCTATTTTAACTTTGTCTCTCCATAAATAACTGTGCCAACCCCGGAAGAGGTCCTCCCTCCAGGGCCAGCAGTCTCTTCTTCTCCAAAGTTATCCACTCCTTTACCCACGTGAGTACTACGGCGTCATAGTAAAGTTGTAAATCTGGAAGTGCCAGACCCCCTCTTTTAGTGTCATCCTTCAGGTTTTGGTAACTTATCCTGGCTCTCTTGTTCTGCCACACGAATTTGAGGACATCTTTTCTCCAAGTGTCCAACACAAATCTGGACCTCAACACAGGAATTGTTTGAAAAAGAAATAATACCTCCGGTAATACACACATCTTAATTACCGCTATCCTTCCCACCATTGACAGTTGCAGTTTACTCCATTTCTTCAGTTTTTCTCTTATTTCTCTCCACTTTCTTTCATAGTTATTTTGGAGTAACTGAGAGTTACTGGCTGTCAAAAATATTCCCAGATACTTTACCATTTTTCCACTTTAATTCCGTTTTTTTTTGTAGATCCTCCTTCCTCTTATTGCTCATATTTTTCGTAATGAACTTTGTTTTGTCCTTGTTTATCTTCAATCCCGCCACATCTCCAAATGTCTCTAGCTCCTTCCACCATATCTCCCATTGCTGTAAAGGGTCCTCCATTATACACACCATATCATCTGCATATGTGGATATCTTATAAGTATTATTTGGTATTTTCAGCCCTGTAATTTCTTTGTTGTCGCGTACACTTTCCAAAAGAACCTCCAAAGTCATAATAAAAATTAAAGGGGATAGGGGGCATCCCTGTCTTGTGCCCCTCCTCAACTTAAATTCCTCTGTCACTTGGCCATTTATTACTATTCTGGCCACTTGTTGTCTGTAGATGGCTGCAATGGCGTTCCTAAAATAAAATCCCATGTCCATTTCCCCTAATAACTCAAATATAAAGTTCCAATTGACCCTATCAAAAGCTTTTTCGGCATCTAAAAAAAGTATGCCGACTTCTTTTTGTATGTGTCTGTTATAATACTCCATTATATTGACTATCAGCCTGGTATTGTCCTTGATCTGTCGGCCCGGCAAGAACCCTGATTGATCTTTATGGATCCTCTCATTCATCACACTTTTTAATCTTTTTGCCAGGATTCCTGAAAATATTTTATAATCAGTGTTTAAAAGTGCAATTGGGCGAAAGTTTTTGAGTTTTGTATTGTCTTTCTCTTCTTTTGGTATAAGCGTAATATTAGATGTTGTCCAGGATTGCGGAAGTTTTTGTTCCCTTAGAACTTTGTTCATTACATTTCTTAGTGGAATCATTAAAGTCTCTGTAAACGCTTTGTAATAATATGAGGTGAACCCATCTGGGCCGGGCGTTTTGTTCAAAGCTAGATTTTTTATTACCAGTCTAATTTCCTCCTCATGTATCTCTTTATTCAGAGTCTCTCTTTGGTCTTCAGAGATCTTCTTGATTTTTTTTTCCTTCCTAGGTATTCTGTTATCTTTTCTCTCGGAGTTCCATCCTCTGAGTACAATGTTTTAAAAAATTTCAGAAATTGTTCTTCAATTTCTTTCTGTTGCACATATTCTTTCCCATTTTCTTTAATTTTATTTATGTATTGTTCTTGTCTCCTCTTTTTTATTCTCCATGATAGCCAGCGTCCCACCTTATTTGCATTCTCGAAGTGTCGCTGTTTCATTAAGTTCAGTTTTTTTGTTATTTCTTCTAGTTGTAATGTTTCCAATTGTTTATGGAGTAGGTCCAGTTGAAGTTTTATCTTTCTGTCCTTTGGATTACTCTTAAGTTTCTTTTCTATAATAGAGATTTCTTTCTCTATATTTTGGAATTTAGTATTTCTTTCTTTATTTCTTCTTGCGTTTTGCTGGATGAAATGCCCTCGCATGTATGCTTTAGAGGCATCCCAAATTGTTTCCATCGGTGTGTCTTCCTCTTTGTTGAACTCAAAAAATTCTTTTAATAGCTCTCTATTTTTTTCCAAGTCTTTCGGGTTTTTCAACAGAAAGTCATTTAACTTCCACCTATACATTCTTTCAATAGTTCGACTATTGTCAATTGTGGTTTCTAATGGGGCGTGGTCCGAATTTATCCTGGCTAGAATCTTAGTTTTTTTAATCTTTAATACTAAGTCCTTGGAGCCCCAAACCATGTCGATTCGGGACCACGTCTGATGGCGGTTTGAAAAAAAAGTAAAATCCTTTTCCAGCTTATGATAATGTCTCCACAAATCAGTCATATTTTGATCTTCCAAGAATTTTTAAAACATTTGGGTAATTCGCTTTTATTTATATTCACACATCTCGATTTGTTCCCCAATTGTTCTCTTGACTTATCCAAATTTCCATCCCACACTCCATTAAAGTCCCCATAATTAACAGGTGGTCAAAATCTTGCTCCATTACCCTTCTGCTAAGGGACTCCACAAACTTCTCTTCGCCCCGTTCGGGGCATATATATTACAAAGTAGTATTTTCTTGCCATTGCTTTCCAATATGACACCCAATTGTCTGCCCTCTTGATCTTTAAATACCTGACTAGATTGGAACCTTTCACTCACGAATGTCACCACCCCTCTCTTTTTCTCCCCACTTGATGAGTGGTATACCTTTCCAAATTGTGTTTGGTTCAAATAAACTACATGCTTCTGGCATATATGTGTTTCTTGAAGAGAGATCACATCATATTTTCCTTTTTTATTTGATTCCAAACTTTATTGCGTTTAAAAGGGCTGTTTAAGCCGTTAACATTGTGGCAATAGAATTTAATTCGCTGCGCCATTATCTTCTTGATCCTCTCCCTCTTTCCCTGGGGGTACTATTTCCATTGCATCCAGATAGTCATTTGGTGATTTTTCCCTCAGCCTTTTCTTTTGTCTCTCCATATGGTGGTCCTGTCCATCTTTCTCAGACTGCTCCTTCTCTTGTCTCTCTTTTCCCTTTGCCAGGTATCTTTCAAAGAACATCTTTGCTTTCAACTCAGACGTGAGCCAGTGCTTTTCCCCCATCCAAGTTGTCATTAATCCCTCTCTTTCCCACTTGAATTTTACATTTCTCTCTCTCAATATGTCAGTCACATAGAAGTATTTTCTTCTCCTCTCCAAAACAGAGGCTGGATGTTCTTTCAGTATAGCAATTCTAGTACCTTTATAAAGTGTTGGAGTCTTCGCATTTTCTCTTAGGACTCTGTCCCTCACCGATTTCCTCCCAAAACAGACGATTATGTCCCGGGGCGTACCATGTCTCTTGGCGTAATTCGATTGTACCCTGAATACTCGGTCCACATCCCCTTCTGTTTCTTCTATAGAGGTTTGCAGCAACTCAGACACAATAGATGTTATTGTTTGTTTGATGTTCTCCTTCTCCTCCTCCTGCACATTCCTAAATCTAAGTTGATACTCCTTCTCCTTCGCCTCCAACACCTCTTGTTGCAACTGGAGTGTATTTATCGTTTTTTCCATGGTCATCACCTTTCTTTCCATCTCTTTCTGCTGGTTTAGGACGGCTTTATTTTCTTTAATGCACTCCTTCCTCCCTTGTTGCAATACCTCAATGTCTTTTTGCATGTTCTTCAACTCTTCTTTAATCACTTTTGTCATTTCCGCCTTCAGGTCCTTTTTAAGGTCATCCATTTCACCTCTGATTATATTGTACTGGGTGTCTTGCTTCTCCTGTATCTGTTTAACATCCGTTTGTATTTTTAGTATTTCTCTCATGATATCTTTTGATGAGAATTCCTCTGTTTGTGAGTTCTTCCTTCCTTGTAACTTTTCCTTATCCATTTTACCTTTTGGTGTTGTCATATTATCTCACACAGCTTCACAATAAACAAGCAAAGATCTTGAGAATGAAAACAAATGTGAGCGAAACAGGGTTGATCCTGAGATATATAGGTAATATAGATAGTTCATATGGATAGTCCTCTCCTCTGTTTCTTGCCTGCCTCCAACTTTGACTTGTTAAAGGCAGGCTAGTCAGAGGCTAATCAGAAGCTTAATGTCTTATTAGAGGATTCCCATATTCTGTTACTCTTCTTCCTTTCCTTTCCTTTCCCCTATATTGCCTCTGTCGCTTCACTCCTTTTAGTCTTTTAGCCTTTCGTCCGTTCCACTGTTCTGTATCTCCCGTCTTATTTTAGCAGGGTAGCAAGATTCGCCCTTTTTCCTTCCTTGCGTTACTTCCGTGTCCACGGTACGTAACTTGCTTGGCTTCCGCTGTTTGAGTTGTTCTTCGAACTTTCCTGCTTCTTACGTTTTTTGCGCAACTCTGCAGCTTACGTAGAGTCTGTTACTGGGCACTCTCCCCGCCCGGGCTTTCCTCAAGCTCCGCCTCCTCCTTTCTTCTCCCGCCGGCTTCCCCTCGCTCCTTTTCTCTGTCTCTTAAAGGGACCTCGCGGTTCGGCTTTCCCTCACCCCTCCGCTCCAATTTTGCCACTTTTCACTCTCACCGTCCGCCGCTTTTGTCACCGCGTTCGTCTGAGGATCTCCGGGGGATTTTCAGGTAGGGGTTTTACACTTGGCTCACCAATTTTGACTGCTTGGTACTTCGGTGCCTCGGTTCCTCCACTACCACCATCCCGCTACCGCCATTCTCCAGGTCAGCTCTCCTTCACCCATCATTCTTTCGAGCTTCCTCTCGCTGGACCCTCCGCACCTTCGTTGGTCACAGTGCCCTTACCGAAGCCTGTTTCGGCCTTTTGAGCTCTCGCTCCCGGACTCTCTTTGTCCTTTCTCCCCCTGTTTTCTTGAAGTTAAAATAGAGGCCGCCGTTCTAGCCCGTGACGCGCCGGGCTCCCTCTCACCGCTCTTGTGCTACCGAGGGTCTCTGCTACCCCGTCCAGGTCTCTCTCTGGGACCCAGACCATGGGTATTGGACCCCCTGCTTGGCACTTCGTCGACTTAAATCCGTCAACAAAGGAGAACAAATGTGCTCTTCCCAGAGTTGTGGAGGCGGTTTGCTGAGGAGCCTCAACAAACCGTGCCGTTCGCCATGCTGCCTCTACCGGAAGTTTCCTTAAGGGAAAATTTCTATTAAGTTTGAAACCATGTATAAATTACATACCAACAGGGCTCTTAATTACTAACAATCACAATAGATTGGAGAGGAGGAAGAGGTTCCCCAGTAAAATATTATTGTCAGATACCCTGACTCTAAGAATAATATTTTGGAATAACTCGATTTTCAGTGGGTAAATATTAAGACCCATTAGCTTTGCCAAAAAAAAACCTCCTGGTGGAGATATTGTTCAAAATCCAATAGAAGACTTCTTTACCACAAAATTACATCCGTCTATATACAGTATAGTGTGATGAACACACCTGTATACGATACAGTACACCAATCCCCATATCCCTTGTGAAACAATCAGCCAAAGTATGCTAAGAGACACAAAAGGTTAAAAACTGCAGTCACTTATACAACAACTATACTGGCAGAACTCCACACACACAACCATCATAATGAATGGCCCTCGCATACCCAAAAGTACAATTGCCAGTGTAAAGACATGTATACTGGCTTTGGTAACTAATAGATTATACCAAACAAAACAAACCTACTGATATAGATCAACATGTATTCTGGGACTCTTTTTGTGACTATAGGAAACACTACATTCACGTGCATGTACACATGTGTGAGTACACATGAAGATTGCATGCCTGTTGTATTCAAAGATATGCTGATAGGCCCAATTCTTCATAGGACTACTTGCTTCTTTGTTACGGGAGGAAACAATTCATCCATCACGTGTCCAATGCACGGTCTCATTCTGATATATTAGCAGACCATTCCTTGAGGGCACAGGGCTAAGACAACCACACTAGTCTTATAGAAATGCTTATTAAAAATGTAAGAAGATTAAATCTGTTGTTCACAGACAAATCACACCAATCTTTTTGGGTTGATATTCTTTTAATTTAACCCAACATAAAACATTTATGGTAAAACATTAAGCCATGCCAAGCTGTGTAAATAACCAATATACTTTGTAAATAAGGCACTTAAAGTTAATCCTTTTATCTTTTAATCACAAGCATAGCAGCAGGAAGATTTTTTTCAGAACCATGATCAGTGATTAGTGGCATTTTACACTTTGTAGAAAGTTGCAAAGACACATGTCACTCAGTTTTATAGTTCTCATTTTCATCCTGACATCTGTAAAGCAGGAGATTCGAAAAGCAGCCTGTTAAATCTTGCTTTTTAATAGCACTGTTTTTTGTAAGATTTACGATGGGTCAGTCAATGCTTGTCATGGAAACCGAGAAGAAGCGGAGTTCTACGTCTTGATCTTGACCTACGCATTTGCTTCAAAGTGATGCCAATCTATCAAAATCATTTTGTTTTTTATACAAAAAAATCCTCCTCTTTTAATGGAATTTTTTTCCAAAAGTGCACAATTATATGAATTTCCTAATGGTAAATTAGTGCTGAATTGCAGTCATATGTATTGCCGAAATGCATTTTTCACCTGGGTGCTTGTTGTAGTTGAGCCTGAGGCTCTTGCTACTCCTGGTAGTAGAGAATTGGGTGGGGCTGATTCTTCAGCATCTAACAGTAGTATGGAGTTGGGTGGGGCTGATGATAGCCATTCTATGCATCAGAGAGGAAGCAAAAGGCTTACTCGTGAACAAAGCGAGGAGGAAATCTCCCAGTGTAAAATGATAAGGCAAATACTTACAGAACCTACTGATGATGAGTCTTTTGAGGGCTTCCCTGGGGAGGATGGGAGTCAGTGAGGGAGATACTTCAGATGAAGAACCAGAGATGGATTGGGCCAGGATACGGGAAGTTCAGGCTGTTTGTGAGGAACCCACAAGCAGTGACACCTTTTTGGGGTTCTCCGACGATGATGAATTGCCCTCGGGCTATCCTGATGACTGCTGGGGAGAACTAAGTCTTGACAGAAGATGGAGAACATGAAGGGGCGCTCAAGAGTCTGCAGCTGTTGAAACAGCAACAGCTGAGATTGCTAATGACGGGGCATTGTCAAGCTCGGGTGGGTCTGAGATGGGAGACTAATAAAATGCAGGCTTTTGGGCACTTTCCTTTGCAGCTGGCAAGGTGTTGTGTTTGGGATTTATGACTTTGAAATGCTGTGTCCTGTGTATCCTGATTCCTGTATGGAGTAACGTGAATTGAGAAACTGCTTTGCTTCTTGGGGCTGGGATGCTGCTGCTCCAGCTGGTGTTTGTGAGAAGAGTTTGGGGTTTTCAATGTTGTGCTTTTATGTTTAGTCGCTGCTGCTGCATGTACCATGTTTGGCGTGGTTTGAATTCCTTTGAACAACTGTGAGTGCCAGATGCTGCCTGACTGCAAGAGTGGGGTATAGTATGGAGGGGGTGTGTGTAAAGGTGGATGTTTGCAGGAGTTACGCTATCTGCAAAGACTGTTTATTTGATTCCAGTTAGGCTGTGTTCTGAGTTTCTTTCCACTGACTTTTAAGTGCCTTTTTGTTTCTTTGAGTGCTTTTTACCACAGAGACTTTGTGGACAATAAACTCTTTTTAACTCTTTATTGGGTCTGGCTCTTTAAGAGGCGTCTGCTTTTGACAGTGCTAGTGGGGTAACTTTTTACTCAGTTTTCACATTCAGAACTCTTTCTCCTAACTTACTCCACCTCCCCATCAATTCTTTCATTTATTGCTTTTCCATTTCTCTTTGACTAATCATCTTGTATTTTATATAGCCCGAAGAACTGCAGCCAAAATGCCACTTTTAATCTCATTTTCTCTTTCCAGCCTGCATTTTGCTAATCTCCCTTTCTTATACCATTCGCAATTAACGTATCCCATTAGTGTTCCAGACTATCAATGTTTCATTTGCTCAGAGGATTAATGTTGAAAAATGTATTAGTGCTAATACATAGTAAATGAGGGAAGGATTCGGTTTATGTCTTTGACATCAGCAGTTTCAATAGAAACAAGGACAGACAGTTGATTTGAACATCTGACTCAAATTTGATGAGAAGCCCAACTTTGCCTAGTTGGCATATCAAAACAGATGGAGAAAAATTGATTAAAATAGGTTTCTTAACTTCATTTTAGTTTGATTTGCCATTGGTATACATGGCAATGTTTGAAAATCCTGAAAGAGGGAGGGTTAGACTCATCTCCCTGGTCTTGAAATATCTCCTCTTATTTCAGCCATCATGTCACTCAAAATGGCAGTGAAAGCAGAATGTGAAAGTATAGGAGGCGGGGGTGAGGAGGCGGGGGTGAGTGAGCCAGTGGCGGCCCCCTGGAGTGGACCCCCCCTGGGCCGCTTGGATCACCTGGGCCTGTGTTCCCTCGGCGACTCTGCCACCTTGCAGCTGGTCGACCTGGCGGAGGAGCTACAGGAGGAAGTCCCAGCCGGGGAGAGATCGCTCGGTGGGGGTCCACCCGGCGAGGACGAGTTGGAGCCTATGGGAGCGACGTCTCTCCCATGGTGGAGCCCTTGGAGGGCTTTGGGTGTCCGCCCCCATCTCCAGCAGAAGGGGTGCTGGTAGCAAATCCCAACATGGCGCCGAGCTTCCCTGGCTCGGCGTCTTTAGCCCCACCCCTTCTGCCTATGTCATCGGCCCTGGCCCCACCTTCGGCTGAGCTGGAGTCATCCACATTGCTGCCCATGGCTTCACCCTTTACTTCGCCCCCTGCTGCTTCAGAACGGCCTGGCCTCCCTGGCCCAACACCAAGGACCCTGAACATCTCCCAGGTCCTGGCAAAGGCCCCTGGGAGACGACCTGGACGCCGCGCCGGCCGACTTCCTGCCGACCTGCCGGCCTTGATCGTCTCCCAGTGCCCTACGCTGCTGGGTAGTGGCCAAAAGAAGTCATCGAGAAACCGGCTGGGCCAGACAAGACGGCGACGGCTGAGGAGGAGACGTGGACGCGCTGGCGGCCGCCCGCACCAGCCCCCCCTGCCCACGCCCGCCCGGCCCCGCACTCCCGTCGCCGACAACATTTCGGACCGTGCAGATTCCACCAGTGCCGGGGGCCCCAACTCTGACCCGAGGTCCCAGCAGCGGTCTGCCTCCCCGCTTCCAGCTACAGACCAGGCTAACGCTGAGCCGGCTTCGAACTCACTAGCCACCCAAGATGTAGGCCGACGCCCCCATGTAAGAGGGAGGGTCGGTGGGTCCCGAAAGAGATCTTTTCGATCGCGGACCTTTTGGGGGGCTAGCTATAGCCGGAAGGAGAACCATCTAGCTGGGACCCTTGAACCGGCCCTGGTCGGCCAGACAATAATTACATCAAAGGGCCAAAAGGGCCACCTTAGCAACCAAGTGGGCCGGCTGCCCGCAGGGCCCCGACTGGGATCGAGGGGCTGGGGACTAGGGAGGCGCCAGTTGAACTGGCGACGAATGTCCAAGACCCCCTCGCAGGCCCCCCCCTTTTTACGGGGTGTGCCGGAAATTGGATCCCAAGCCAGCTTTTGCCAGTTGGGCTCGTTGAGTATTCCAGTGATCTCCGGGCAGGGCGAGTACGGTAGGCGCAGGCCGAATGCTAACGTTACGGCGAGAACCGGTCCGAGTTGTAGACGGACTCGACCCAGTTCTGACCTGCGTCCTATCCCCAGACACGCTGTTGGTAGACATCCAGCTTTCCCCCCTTCCACTCTGGTGCTGGTAAACGCACGTTCTGTTCGTAATAAGACCGCCACCGTCAGGGAATTCTGCGAAGATCTCAAAGCGGACTTGTTTTGCATCACCGAAACCTGGCTCCAGGAGAGTGATTCCATCTGCCTCCAGGAAGTGGTCCCCCCTGACTACGTTGCCACGCACCAGAATAGGAACGAGGGAGGGGGGGGGGGTGGCAATACTCTCCCGAGATGGATTACACCTTAGAGCGATCCCTGCGCTTGTCACCTCGGGATTGGAGAGTGTCGGTCTAGTGTGGGAGTCCCCGGAGAGCCTGGCGATCCTGCTGGTGTACCGTGCGCCTAGCGCACCGGCGGAGAGCCTGGTGCGGCTGCTGGAGACTGTGTCGGAGTGGGCATTGAGGTTTCCCAGACTGATTGTCCTGGGCGACTTCAATGTCCACGCCGACGCAGCCTCCACTCCATCTGCAGCCGCGGACCTAATTTCGACCATGGCGACATTAGGCCTCTCCTGGTGTAACTCGGGACCCACACACTCGGCCGGACACACCCTCGATTTGGTGTTCAGCGCAGGGGTTCAAGTGGACCTAGCCTCCGTTATAGAGGTACCATGGTCGGACCACTGTGCTCTAAGTATCCGGGTTGAGCAACCGCCCCCCCCATGCAAGGGCGCCGAACGGATTTTTGTTCGCCCAAAGAGACTTATGGAACCTGATAGGTTCCTGAATGCTCTGAGGGATCTGGAGTCTACCAGCGACTCAGTTGAGGAGCTAGCCCAGGATTGGAACACCTCACTGGCTAGAGCTCTCGACGAGATTGCTCCTAGGCGCCCTCTCCGACCCCGCAATCATCGGTCCCCGTGGTATACAAGGGACCTTAGGGCTATGAAGCGGGAAAGGAGACGGCTAGAGCGCGAGTGGCGGAAGCTCCGTGACGGAGCCTCAATATCAGCTTATAAGCTTTTTAGAGAGACTTATGAGCATGCTGTCAAGGCAGCCAAAAACGATTATTTCTCTGCCTTGATAGCGTCTGCAGGCTCACGCCCGGCTCAACTGTTTAAGGTGATTCGATCTCTGACGACGGTCCCTACCGTCCCAAAAAATAGTGATCAGGCCCTTACTGCCGGGGCTTTCCAGAGCTTCTTTGCAGACAAGATACTGAGCCTCCGCCGGGACCTCCCAGCCACCCTCCACCTACCGCCCAGTGTCGAATCTTTCGTACCTGGGCAAGGTAGTTGAGAGGGCAGTAATGGAGCAGCTGCAGTCCTTCTTAGATGATACAACATGGCTTGACCCCTTCCAGTCCGGCTTCCGTTCGGGGCATGGGACGGAGACGGTCCTGGTCTCCATCACAGACCAACTCCGCTGCCAGCTTGACCAAGGCGGGTCTGCGCTGCTCGTGTTATTGGACCTCACGGCAGCGTTTGACACGGTCGACCACAATCTTTTGATCCACCGCCTGGCCATGGCTGGCGTGCGGGCGACAGCCCGGAAAGGGCTCGCCTCCTTCCTCGACCAGCGGTCTCAGCGTGTGAGGAGGGGCGGGGTGGTCTCTGACGGGTCCCCACTGAGTTGTGGGGGTCCCCAGGGGCCATCCTTTCCCCTCTGTTATTTAACATCTACATGCAGCCGCTTGCACAGCTGGTGCGGAGTTATGGGCTGACCTGTCACCAATATGCTGATGACACTCAGCTCATTCTGAGGATGGGGGCAGGCCGAGTCCGCCCCCGATAATTTCCAACATTGCCTTGAAGCCGTCACTGGATGGCTGCGAGCCAGTAGGTTGAGGGTGAATCCGCGAAGACGGAGATCTTGTGGCTGGGCCGCCCGGGTGGGGTAGGCACCCGGCTTCCGACCCTGACGGTGCGGCGCTGCATCCAGCGCCGTCAGTGAAAAGCCTAGGCGTCCACCTGGACTCCCAGCTGACCATGGAAGCCCAGGTCTCCATGGTCAGCAAGGCGGCGTTTTTCCATCTCCGCCAGGCGAGGAGGCTGGCTCCTATCTATCCCCGAACGACCTAGCCACGGTGATCCAAGCCACGGTCATCTCGAGGCTAGATTACTGTAACGCTCCACGTTGGCCTGCCTATGTCGTCGATCCGAAGCTCAAGCTGGTGCAGAACACCGCCGCCCGGCTCCTGTCTGGGGCTCCAGCAGGATGCCGAATAACTCCAGTCTTGCGGGATCTGCACTGGCTGCCTATTGAGCACCGGGTCGCCTTCAAAGTGCTGGTTCTTACCTTCAAGGCTATTCACGGCCTGGGGCCAGCGTATCTGAGGGACCGTCTCGCCTCATACTGCCCATCGAGATCACTGCGGTCTGAAGAGGCCAATTTACTGGTTGTACCATCTGCTAAGCTGGCTCGTTTAACATCCACCCGCCGGAGGGCGTTCTCTGTGATAGCTCCTACGCTATGGAACGCCCTCCCGGTTGAGGCCAGAGCCCTGAGGGACCTACTCCCCTTCAGACGGGCCTGCAAAACCTACTTGTTTAGGCAGGCCTTTGGGGAGTAGGCCCTTGCATCTGCAATGGACCGATTTTTCGGCCACTGTTCATTGTTTATTGCTTTAATTGTTTTAACCGTTTTAACTGTTTTAATTGTATTGCATGTTTTAATTGATGTATGTTCCCTGTGTTTTTATGCTGAACCTCTGGCACTGTGCCATTGGCCCTGTGAGCCACCGCGAGCCCTCGGGAGTCGGCGGTGCAAAAATCCAAATAAATAAATAAATAAATAAATAAATAAATTTATTGGCCCATCAGAGCATGTACTTGCAACTGTGAAAGAGAGAGAGGTAGGTCCCCTCTTCAGAGCCATAGCAATTACTCTTTGGGATGGTGAGGGAAAGTTTGCACAACTTGAAAGAGTAATTTTGGGGTAGCACTGGAGATGTAGCTAATAAGATGTAGCTACATTGGTCAAGCTACATCTTCCAATGCAATGTCTTGAATGAAGAAAAAGGAGAGGCAAAGTATCAAGGGTTTCTACATTGGAATAATAGGTTTAGGTACAAACATAGAATGGAAGGCAGTATAGATTGGGCAGAAAGATTGCAGACTACAATCTAGCTCAGTGTTTTTCAACCTTTTTTGAGCCGCGGCACGTTTTTTACATTTACAAAATCGTAGGGCACACCACCAACCAAAATGACACAAAATGACACTCTAACTTAATATATTGTACTATACCATTATACTGTAATGTTTTTAGTAATATTACAAGTAATATAAAATATATAATTTCAATATTGTATTATTTTTAAATTTGTTATCTTGTACTACATTATAATAATATAAATATTATAGGTACATACAATATATTATCAGTAAAGCACAGGAGTTAATCCTGATTGTTATAATTACTCTCATAGTCAATAACGATATACACCATAACTATGACAAATACTGATAATATAACAATATAATAGCATATACTAAGGGAAAATAATATTATGTTAATACATAGTTCATAATAATAATATAGCCCATGAGGCTTCTTCCACGTCACATCACAGTCTCTGAGCCCCGGTAGGCTGCTCATGTACCTGCCCAGAGGCGGGCCCCGTTGTTCCCGCATCGTGGCAGCTGTGGGCGAAGAGGCAGTAGAGCCGCGGGTAGGAGAGGAAGCCCGTGAAGGCGAAGGCAAAGGCACCAGTCAGTGCCAGGCTCAGGCTCAAGGGCTCCACCGCCCCGGCCGGCCGGACCAGCGCCAGGCCTGCTGCCAAGCCCAGTACCACCAGGCACACCCACCGCCACATCCCCTCAGACGAGGCACTTCTGCTCCACTGGCGTCCTCTCAGGGAAGGCGCTTCCGATCCCGCTCCCTCCATCTTGGTGCCGGGCGGGAGTTCAAGGCCATCGCAACGGGATTGGCCTGTGGGATTAAAGGGGCGTGGCTTATTCAAGACTCAAGAGGTTCCAATTTTCCACGGCACACCTGATGGTCGCTCATGGCACACTAGTGTGCCGCGGCACACTGGTTGGGAAACACTGATCTAGCTAATGAGAAAACATCTAATCAGAAATGAGAGAAGGCAAGAAGATTACAGGAGAAAGATAGCAAAGGCAAAACAGAACTCCTGATTGGGTGGTTGTAGGTTTTTTGGGCTATATGGCAATGTTCCAGAAGCATTCTCTCCTGACGTTTTGCCTGTATCAATGGCAACCATCCCCACAACCTCTGAGGATGCTTGCCATAGATGCAGACAAAACGTCAGGAGAGAATGCTTCTAGAACATGGCCCTATAGCCCGAAAAACCTACAACAACCCAGTGATTCCAGCCATGAAAGCCTTTGACAGAACTCCTGATTATTAGTGTAAATTTAATATGATTGTAACCATTATTTGAGTCCCCCAGGGGTGAGAAAGGCAGTATATAAATACTGTAAATAAACTATTATTAAAAGAACAACAAACAGGACCAAGAGAAAAGAGATAAAAATAAAGCATTAAAAGAGGGATGAGATATTCTTGAACAGATTTTTACAGTAGAAAGAGTGGAAGGTTATTGGATCTTTACAGATAGAGGGAAGGGGTGCAAGAAGAAAATTAAGAAAGGGTGGGTCCATCAAAATCCAAAAAGCATAAAATGATGTTATGGAAGGATAATCAAGATAATTTATAACTAGAAAATTTTCCATGATTTCACAAGATTCGGACTGTATATTGTATTAATTATGTGCTATGCAATGCAGCCCAATTTCTTATTTTCCTTTATTGCAAAGTCAACATGATGACAACCATTCCTAAACCATTATAGAAGGAGATGGATGTGAACCAGAACTATACATGTTTAGAATAACCTAAAAACAAGAGGAAGAATTCTGGGAAAGAGAAATCAAACAGCCGACTTAAAGATGAGTAAACACTGAAACACACCCATATTTCCTGATATAAAACAAAAAAATGAAAAAGAAAATAAATATAATACGAAGAAGCCAGTGAGAAATACAGTGGCAGTCGATTTAGAAGTGAAACACAAACCAGGTTCACCTGAAGAAAGCAGAAAAACATCAATTAAGACGGTAATTAGGAAAAATAAATAATAAAATGACAGAAAATGTATACGTAAAGAAATCTGAAAAGATTTAGAAGATACATAAAGAACCTAGAAAGATTTTGAAATAATGAAAATTAGTAAACATGGGTACTTTTTAGAAGTGTGCAGAAGAGAATGAAGAAGCAACAGAATCCAGAGGAACATGAGCAGAATAGAACTAAGAGAGACATAATATGAAAATAATGTTTTATTGATATGAACCCATGAGAAGAAATAACAAGAGAGTAATAAAGAAAGTTAACTGAAGTTTTTAGGGTGCTGAAAATTGTCAGCTAAAAAATCCAGCAGATAATAAAATATAATAAAGAAATCAAATTACATCCAATACAGTAGGGAAAAAGAGGAGGAGACAAGTGATTGAAATATTAGAAGTAAGAAAAGTCAATGTGGTGCCAAAGGTTTCCATGGCCAGAATCACTGGGTTGCTGTGAGTTTTCCAGGCTGTATAACTGTATACCAGAAGCATTCTCTCCTAACATTTTGCCCACATCTATGGCAGGCATCCTCAGAGATGGTGAGGTCTGTTGGAAACTAGGCAAGTGGGGAAGGCAATATGGCGGCCACAGCAGGATCTCGGAGCTCCTCCTGACCTCCAGGTACCTGACCCTTTTCCCCAGGCAGGGGACCAGCGGGACCCCGCGAACCGGCACGGGTCGAGGTTGGTTCGTGGCTGCTCACCTACTGTGGTACCGACCAGTGTGTCCCCCCCTCAAGGGAGGGCACGGGAGTCGGCGCGCAGAGGGGGCGAAGCCACCGAGAAAAGGGGCGACGCGGAAGCGTCAGAAACGGCCGACCGCCTTCTTTTTTAAATTGGAAAGAAAGAAAGAAGGTGAAAAGAGTGTGAAGACAACGTGAAAAAAGGAAGCAGGCTCGATTGAGTCCGTCTCCCACCATAGGAAACTGGAAAAGAACGAAGAAGAACGAAATTGGGAAAAGAGTCAAGCGACTATTGAAGAAGTAAGCTACCTTTTGTTTTGGCTGCGAAATCCTACTGGAAGAAGTGCTCTTGTCGGGGGTTTTTCATCTTAATTTGTTAAAGTTTTGTTCGTCTCGGCAATTCCGGGCTAGAGGCAACGTCTCCTTTAAGAGAGAGCCCGCGAGCCCACGAGCGTCAGATCGAAGAGAGGAGGGCGAGCACGCCACGTCGCGTCAACTGGCGTCGTCCCGTCGTCCCGTGTCAGCTCACGTAGGAAGCGAGTGGGCGTGTAGGACGTGAGAGAGGAGAGAGGCGTGAAGGACGGGACGGGACGAGACGAGACGATGTAAGGAAGAACGAAAGAAGGCGAGTGACGCGGGGGACACGAGTGACGCGAGCGGCGGGTCCCAAAACAGGGCGAGACGCTGGGGCCGGCAAGCAGGTGAATAGCGGGAGGAGTCTCGAGTGTGGGATCCAAACGGCCCTAGAGTCGTGGGTTCTCACAAGCAATAGCCCGGACAGCGGAGGGAACGGGAGAGCTTGAAGACCCTCCACGAGGGATTAAAGCCCGAGAAGATCAAGAAACGGGGGGGGGGGTAGCAAGAGCCCGGTAGGCCTGGGAGAGGAAAAGAAGAGAAGAAAGAACCTTAGGGTACGCATAGTACGTTCTCATAGTCACCTCCCCAGGTAAATCGGGCTCCCTCCCCCCCTTCCAGTGGAATTATCGGACTGGTGAACCATCCAGGGAAGAGGATGGAGAAATACACGAATGTAACAAAATCAAACAAAACCCCAGCAGGGGCATCGACAAGGAGAAACTCTCTCCAAGGGGAGATCTCGGGTAGAGACTTAATCGCGGAGATCCATAAGATGAAGGAGGATCTTCAGGGCCAAATTCAGGAGAACAGCCGGCAGATCCAAGCCAAAATGAAGGACATGTTTAAGGAAGAGCTTCGCAACATGAAAGAGGAATTAAAGGAGGAGTTGAAGGAAGAATTATTGGGGATGAAGAAAGAGATGGTAGGGATGAAACAGGAGCTCCAATCAATGAAGAAAGAGGAGGGCATAACTAAGAAGACACTAAAGAAAACAGAGGAGAGAGTAACCAAAGTAGAAGAGCTGAGTAAAAGGCTGGAAAGGCAACAAGAAAGAGCGTCGATAAAGGAAACAGAACTACAACTGAGGTATAGAAATATAGCAGAAGTGGCCTCCCAAGATTTAAAGGAAACAATCGCGGAGATCTCAGCGGAGATTGTGGCTTCCTCGATGGAGCAGATGATCCAAGATATCGATCGGGTACAAAGGATAAACTCATTTTTTGCGAAGAAAAACAAATTGCCAGGGGATGTAGTGGTGACATTCAATAGAAGATCTACTAGGGATTTAATTCTACAAAACAAATCCAGTAACCCACCAAGGTTTAAAGGACGGGAAATAATAGTACTGAAAGAATTCATCCCCGCATCACTGGCCAAGAGGAAGAGTTATTACTTCCTCACAGATGAATTGAAGAGGAACCAAATTAAATTTAAATGGGAGAGGATGGAAGGTTTTTCTGTTTTTTTAAAGATGTAAAAAGATGGATAACGACGGAGGAAAAGGCAAAGGAGTTTCAAGTAGAACTAAAGGCCTTTCTGGAGACCAAGAGGAAGGAGGAGTCTAGACAACAACAAGGAAGACCAAAAGAAAAGGCCAATCTAGATAAAGCCGATCCGAGTCGGAAGCATGATCCCAGAAACGAGAAGGATCATAGTAAACAGGACAAGAAAAGGCAGAGGCCTAACTCCTCGGAGGATAAGGAAGACTCTTCTGTGGGAATAGACAAGGAAGTCGAAGAGCTAATTGATTTTGGTGATGGTGGTGACAATATTTTTGAATAATGTGAATGGTTTAAACTCTGTGAATAAAAGGAATTTGATTTTTAATCAGATTAAGAAAGGAAATTATGATTTGGTAGCGCTGCAGGAGACCCACACCTTACAGAAACACGCATCGCACTTAAGCAGAAAGGATATGGGGAAAGCTTTCCATTCCTTAGCCACGGAAAAAAAGAGAGGGGTGATAATATATGCGAAAGAATTTTTGAATGCCTCATTTGCTTTCAAGGACCAAGAAGGAAGGGTGATCGCGGTGAAATTTAAGTTCAATCAAAAGGAGATCTTAGTGTGTAACATATATGCCCCCACAGGGGCTAAGGGTAAATTTGTGCGGACACTCCAGAAAAAAATCCAAGAGCAAACATTTGTGAGCTCATAGTATTGGGAGACTTCAATGGGGTCATGGATGGGAATCTCGATAGATCCAAGAGAAAAACCAGGGGGGATAACCCGCAAGCGGGAAAACTCCCACTACCCTTTTTTGACTTGAAAAAAGAAAATAATCTCCAGGATGTATGGAGAACAAGGAACCCAACGGAAAGAGATTACACTTTTTATTCTCACCGCCACTCATCCTGGTCCAGAATTGACATGGTTTGGGCCTCAAAACAGCTAGCAATGGACATAGAGAAAATTAAAATACTGACAAGAGTTCATACGGACCATTGTCCTATGGTATTATCACTCTACCACAAAAAGATCCAAAGAAGATGGAAACTCAATGAGAGCATTTTGAGGACGGAGGAGGAAATTGAAACGAATAAGAAATTACTAAAAGAATATTTTGAGTTCAACCATTCAGAACAGATTAAAATTGAAACGGTATGGGACGCCAGCAAGGCGGTCATGCGGGGTTATTTTTTGCAGCAGGGGGTGCGAAAGAACAGGAAAAGGATGGAAAGAGAGAATGAATTGAAGGAAGAGCTCAGCCAGAAAGAGAAGCTTCTAAAAGTCAATCCGAGAGATAAGAAGCTAAAATGGGAGATGGAGCTGGTTAAAAAAGAAATCAATTCACTCCAAATTGAGCAAATGGCGAGAAACCTTAAACGGCTAAAGATGAACTATTTACTCTATGTGAATAAACCGGGAAGACTTCTATCGAGAAAGCTAAAAGGTAGAAGACAGAAACAGGTTATAACAAAGCTGACTAAGGGTGAAACACAGATATATGGGCAAGAAGAAATAGCGGAACAATTTAAGGACTTTTATGAGGCTCTTTACCAAAGAGAAGATATTAAATTGGAGGAAGTGACACAATATATAGCCAATCAAAAGCTGGAAAAAATCAATGAAGTACAGAGGGAAAAGCTGAATCAGCCAATTGCAGAAGAGGAGATCAAAGACGCAATCAAGAAGCTCCCGAGCAATAAAACCCCTGGACCGGACGGGCTGACTGCACTCTATTATAAACTTTTTCAAAAAGAGCTAATCCCACATCTAAAAGAGTTAATGAATCAAGCACTGACGCAGGCAACGATCCCGAAAACATGGAGAGAAGCAAATATTACTTTCATACATAAGGAGGGAACGGATCCGACCTGTGTGAAAAACTACCGCCCCATTTCTCTTTTAAATAATGACTATAAACTCTTTGCTTTGGTAATCTCAGCTAGACTGAAGACTTTCTTAAACACGACGATTCATGAGGATCAATCCGGATTTCTCCCGGGCAGACATCTGAGGAACAACATAAGGACCATGATTAATGCTATCGAATATTACGATAAGAACAGCCAAAAAGAAGTCGGGTTCCTTTTCCTGGATGCCGAAAAGGCATTCGACAATGCAAACTGGGAATTCTTGATTCAGTTGCTGAGAGAAAAGACATGGGATTCCAATTAATAAACTCTATGCAGGCGATTTATTCCACTCAGTCAGCTACCTTGTTATTAAATGGCCAGGAAGCAGGTAAAATTAAGATACAGAAAGGTACGAGACAGGGGTGCCCCCTGTCACCCCTGCTATTCATAACAATCTTGGAACCCCTCCTAGAAGCTATAAGGAGGGATAAGGATCTAAGAGGACTGAGAATACAAAAAGAAGAATACAAGGTAAAAGCCTTTGCGGATGATATCGCCTGCATTATCGAAAAGCCGATAGAGACAATAACAAAATGGATGAAGAAAATAGATGACTTTGGGGCGGTGGCTGGCTTTAAAATAAATAAAAACAAAACCAAATTACTGACCAAGAACATGAGGGAAGATCGAAAGGAAATCCTCCAGAAGGTCTCAAATTTTGAAGTAACGCAAAAAGCCAAATATTTGGGGATTGTCATCACAGCCAAGAATAATCAACTCTTAAAAATAACTATGAGATGGTATGGCAGGATATTAAACAGACACTACAGAATTGGAAACAGATTGGACTTAGCCTGACAGGCAGGATAGCGGTTATTAAAATGGAGGTTCTCCCCAGAATGCTCTTCCTTTTCCAAAGCTTACCAATAATCAGAACAAGTTTTTATTTCAAAGTGTGTAAGTCGGAGATTCTCAAGTTTGTCTGGGAACAAAAGAAGCCAAGAATAAGCTACAAAGTACTAACGGATAAAAAGGAGAGAGGAGGGTTGGGGCTACCCAACCTTCAGCTATATTGTGAGGCGGCAGCCTTGAATTGGGTGATCGATTGGGCAACCTTAGAGAACAAGAAAACTATTATGCTGGAAGGGGCAGATTTGAGGCGGGGCTGGCATGCATACGTATGGTACAATAAAGTTGAAATTGAAAAAAACTTTCTGAATCATTTCACGAGAGCCGCCCTGTTCAAAGTGTGGAAGAAATATAAAGATCGCTTTTATAAGAAAACACCCCAATGGATCTCCCCGATGGAAGCCCTACATGTGAAAGAAGTCCCGTTCCAAAAAATGGTATATTTATCAACAACTTATCTACAGACAGTCAGAGGGATGGCGACTCAAAACATTAGAAGAATTAAGGGACCTAGGACTTGAGCTTACTTGGTTTCAATATGCGCAGATAAAGGAATGTTTCAGACAGGACCTGAAAAAGGTCTTTGAAACAAAGGAAACAACCTGGGACAAAGTGATGAAAGCTGGAAAGAAACAAATAACTCTTTTATATAACAAGTTGCTGGAGTGGGATACGGAAGAAGAACTGATCAAGAGTACGATGGTAAAGTGGGCCCAAGAATTGGGACACTCGATACTACTAAGAGATTGGGAACTCCTGTGGAAGAAGAAACTTAAATATTCAGGCTTTACCAATATAGCGGAAAGCTGGCAGAAGATGTTCTTCCATTGGTCTCTCAACCCGGCTAAATTGGCATGCTTCTACAAAAATTTAAAGGACCGATGCTGGAAGTGTGGAGAGGATAAGGGAACCTTCCTACACTGCTGGTGGAAGTGCAATAAGATCAAAAAGTTTTGGAGAGAGGTGCATGTCCCTATGCGAAGAATGCTTAAAAGAAAATTCGAGCTGAAGCCGGAGTATTATTTGTTAAATATTTTGGATTTTGAGATAGGAAACAACGAGGATAAACTTTTCTTTGTTATCTCCGCTGCGGCGAGAATTGAAATAGCTAAGAAATGGAAGAGCTCAGACACGCCATCGGTCCAGGATTGGCTGCTTAAAGTAAGGGACTTAATGGACCTAGATACCCTCAGGAGCATAGTGCTAAATCAAAATACAAAATCTAGCACGAACTGGAGCCAAATTGGTACTTACATTAAAGACTTAAATCTGAAAGGTTTGAAAACCAAGAAAAGCAATAAGACCTGACTGGTGACTCAACAACCCTGATGGGATCTATGGGAGCTGGAACATTCCAAAGGATTGATGAGGAAGTCTGGTAGAAGTGTATCTGATGGGAACCTGTCTTCCGTACTGGAAGTCGTTGGCCCGAGCCAACGCGAGACATCTTTCTTTTTTCTTCCCCCCTGCTACTGTCTACCCTTTCCCGTCCCCCTACCCTTCCCTCCCCCTCTACCCTTTATGCACTGCCTTTCTTTTTACTGTATGTATTTAAAAAACCTTAATAAAAAATATTTTAAAAAAAAAGAAATATTAGAAGAAGTAAGAAAAGTCAATGTGGTGCCAAAGGTTTCCATGGCCAGAATCACTGGGTTGCTGTGAGTTTTCCAGGCTGTATAACTGTATACCAGAAGCATTCTCTCCTAACATTTTGCCCACATCTATGGCAGGCATCCTCAGAGATGGTGAGGTCTGTTGGAAACTAGGAAAATGGGGTTTCTATATGGAATGTCCAGGGTGGGAGAAAGAATTCCTGTCTGTTTGAGATAAATGTGAATGTTGCAATTGGCCAGTTTCAATGCTAATCAAGCTGGCCAATTGCAACATTCACAATTTCCTCAAACAGTTTTTCTCCCATCCTGACATTCTACAGATATATAAACCCCACTTGCCTAGTTTTCAACAGACCTCACAACCTCTGTGGATGCCTGCCATAGATATGGGTAAAACATCAGGAGACAATGCTTCTGGAACATGGCCATACAGCCCGGAAAACTCAAAGCAACCTACTAGGAAAAGACAAATTGGTAATATTTATTTATTTTATTTATTTATAATTCACATTTGTATACCGCTTCATCCCGAAGGCTCTAAGTGGTTTACAGAATTTGGGTGCCCAGTGGCAACACCAACAACACAAAAGTACAATAGACATGGGTAGAGAACACAAGGATGGGGGAGAGGGGGGAGGGAGGGAGGAAAGAGGCCAACAGCGATACCTACTGAGACACCACCCCGCCGTCAAAAGAAGGCAGGCGGGGAGGGCCCAGCAGGATCGCTGGCACTAGGGTGCGAGCGGAGGGCAGAGAGGGCAGACTGCTGGTAAGTCGTCTGCCCTGGGTGGTCGGAAACGTCCGCAAGCTGTCCAAGGCAGCAGTCCTTGCTGCTAAGGTTGCCGCTCTGGGTTCCAGCTGCCGGTAGCTGGAGCTCCAGAAGGTCCTTGGTCGAAAGGTCTGGGGAATCCTCCCGGGCTTAGCCAACCTTGGTGCTGGGTGTCTCTTCCACCCCTCCAGCCGATCTAATGGGCCGGTGGGGGGCCTGGGCCCGGGGGCTCGGTCCTCTCGGCAAGAGGCTCCTCCTGCTTCCCCCACAGCTTGATGCTTCCGAGTTCGGCGGCGCCGCCTCCTCCTACGAGTGACTTGCTGCTTCCGGACAGGGACTGTGTTGACATTGGGGTCCTCCAGGGGCGGGACTTCCGTGCTGGGATTACTTCCGGGGTTCTCAGAGGGAGTGGAGTCCTTCCGGGAGGCAACCATCTCCGGGTCCTGCTCCCTCCTCGAGGCCGGACACATGGTGGAGTGGAGCGTCCTCAAGGCCGGTCGCCATATTGGGTCGCTCCATCTCCAGCTGACTCCCCCAGCTCCTCGCGGCACGGCGCCGGCGGGCTCGGGAGTTCCGGGGGAACGCCAAGATGGCCGTGATGTTGAGGTCCTCCAGTGGGTCCTCCAGACATGGCTGGTGGTCCTCGGGGGCGCCGGGTGCCTCCTCAGTGTAGGCCGGGCAGGTAGGAAGATTGCCCTGATCGTCGGAGCTCGGGGTTGGCGCTCGCAGGTCGTCCTGGTCCCCAGGGGTTGGGCTCAGCGACGCCACCGGCTCCCTGGCAGGGGTTTGGCCACCCTCGGAGCTAGTGGGGAAGTCCCATGAGTGGTCCCAGGCAAAGTCTGGGTCACCACGAAGGTTTAGTTGGGGTTCATGGTGGGGGCTGACCTGCTTGGGGGGTCTGCCGGGCGCATCACCCTGGAGTGGGATCCGGGGAAGTTGCGGGCATGGCATGCCCGTCAGCTCCAATAGACCACTGAACCTCTCCCGGAACTTCTCCACATGGGACGCGAGCTCATTGTATTCTGCAATGAGCTCCGCGATCAGACAGGGGTCAGGTTGACCGGGATCCAGCTGGTCCGGAGGCGGTTCCAGGGGTGCTCGGGATTCAAGGGGCACCGGCGAGCTGCTTCCCAGTGCGTAGACATTGGAGTCAAATTGGTCGATGGTGGCGTCCTGGCCCTCTCGTCGTGGCCTCAGTGGGGAGCTGCTCCGTAGGGGTCCACACCTCTCAGGGAAATTAGTTCCCGAGCTGGGAGGGCTCTGCCTTCGGAGGGGTCGTTAGGGGTGGCAGGGGCAGACCTTTGCTCAGCGGTCTCCTACCGAACCTCCTCAGGAAGCGCGCACCCGAAGCCGTTACTGGTCGGATAACCCAGCCATTCCTGGGCGTCTTAGGCGTCCTCCTTGGTAGTTCAGATGCTTTCCCTAGCCAGATTACGCTCTCCGGTGTCTGTGGGTCGCCAAAGGTGACCCCCTGGGTCTGGCAATCAACCGCCATCTCCCTGGGGAAGGGGAGGCGGGATCGGCCCGATATATCCAGGGAATCAAAGAGGCCATGCCGGAGCTCACCCGAAGGGAGCTCCACAGCAGTCGCCATCTGTGGAGAATTCCTTATCAAACACAAAACCTTTTATATAAGTAAAAATCAATCTAGAAAGGGGATATAGATATAAAAAGCTTATTTATACATGTGCATATTATAACACTTAGTATTTGGTCTAGTTGCATGTGTGCAATGATACTGTTGCACCCCAGACCATGAACAGCCACCCTAAATCACACACACCAGGCAGATATTATAACTGTACTTTTATTTAGAATAAAGAATAGTGCAAAGGTAGGTAGATAAATGCAAGGCAGTTAAATTCAAAGTCCAAAAGCACGGCAGTTCAAGTCAAAGTCCAAAAGTATCCAAAGTCCAAAAGCAAATCCAATATGGTTCCAAAACAGTGGCAAAACAAGCTGGCAATAGTTCCATGAAAGGCAAGGTTGTAAAGTCGAATCTATCCGCTCCTGCGGATGGCATGAACCGGAGACCCAGGACCCAAGTCCTATCCAAACCAAACGTAGTGTCAGGCCTAACAAAAAAAAACTCAGACCAGACCAGTCTAATAAAGGAATCTAACTTTTGTGTGTCCAACACACCCCATTTCTCCAATCTTTCCGTGAAGCCTGGATACTGCCCCTTCTGTCAAATTCCAGCTCATTAGCAGGCCCAGATGCATTGCTATCAGAGTAAGAAACAGGAAACTCCCTTTCTTCAGAATGCTCATCTGGAAAGGGAGTGGAAACTCTCTCTTGGGAACCAAGGCCGCCAGGCCTTTCATAATCTGATTCAGAATCATCTTCCATGGATTCCTCATTAAACTCATCTGCGGTCCTATATCCCTCCAACCATTCATCATCCCATTGCAAACTCTCGTTTGGAGACCCATACCCATCTGGCCAGTCTTCATCGCCACTCTGCCCCTGGTCATCTAGCCCATCCCCACTTTGTCCCTGGTCAGCTGGCACCTGCCTTGGCACCCCGGGGTCTGGCTATGCCCACCAGGCTGGAACACCACAGATACTAGTTATTAAATTGTAAAGTGGATTTCCACTATACTTCCAGTGTATGTTATTTTCCTGTAAACTTGCATTCAGATCAGAAGAAATGGGCCAACATGTTTGATCACTTTATGCTGTACCCTAAAAGTTTTTAAAATATTGTTTCAGTTGAAATGGGGCATATAATGTGTTTGGATAATGCTTGGCCGTTAGGCAACATTCAGGTATCTACCTGAGATCTGTTACACAAACAATAAGTGATGTGGAGGGTAAAACCCAAGTTTGCCGACAATAAAGACATAACAATTCATGTTTTACCCAACTATGAGGATTCCACCTGGGCCAATTCAAAATAATGAACAAAGAAAAAAATCCGAAAAAGAAAGCCTACATAATATCTCGGTGTTCATGAATCAAAGTAGACTGCTCACTTGGGAACTTTATTCAGCCCTGTCTGACAATTTAATATCCACTACAAAGCTCTCTACCTAGAACAGTGCAAACATTTAGGCTAGCAGTGTCAAACTATTGTACAGAGTGTTAATATATTATATGGTAGCTTTAAAAATAAAATATCATATTTCTGAGTTATTTCTGCATTGTACCTAGTTGATGTATTGCAATTAGTCTTGGGTATCTAGAGCCCCACATGCCATTTAGTGCCTACAGTTCTATTTTATGTTCCCCTAATTAATGTGAATTAATCTGGGGGATATAAAAGTACCAGTGATTTAATAATAAAAGAGCTCTTTCGACTGCTCTATCCTCTTAGAAGCTGTAAGGATAGACAAGTCCAACTGTTATAAAAAGCATGAAAGGATGCTCTGAGTGGGCCCTAGATAACAATATTCCCCCAGCATTCTTGAGCATGATTGCATCATTTGGGTTGTTTACTTAGCCTTTCCCTCCTGAACAATTTAAGAAAAGTTGCCAGTCTTTTTGTACAGAGATTACTATTGCTTTTATACCCGTATATGTGAGGTTGTCTTAATCTATCCATATTTTCTCTGTGGTGGGAAAAGATATAAGAACATACTCAACATAACCTATCCCCTGCTACCCCCCCCCCCCCACACACACACACACATGCACAAAGACTGTATATCCACAGGAAATGTGATCCCAGCTGGTCTATGGTTACCTGAAACCATGGATATGACCACCACAACTACTTCCAGTCCCAGCCTACCACAGAGTTGTGTTGGAGGGCTTACAATCATTCCACACAGCCATATAACCCAGAATATTAAGGCAGAAAACCCACAATACCTTCTTTGAACTGGGGCCCCTTCCAAACAGCTGAATAAAATCCCGCTTTCTACAAGCGCATTGATGACTAAGGAGGTTGGATGTGTCCTTCGAGCCTGTGCATTGGATTTTTCTGGTGGAGCACAGCATGCACAGAACTGGCCTCACCCTTTAAACCAAAGGTTCATCTGCTGGGCCTAGCAAGCTTAGGATGGTGGCAGCGAGGTCCTCAGGTCGAAGGTTTGATTTGAGTTTCCTTCTCTAGATGGTTGACCTTACAGGGTTAGACGAACACCATCTGCCCAGGTTTGAAATTGGAGTTTTCCTTCTCTTAGGATCGTTGTCAAAAGGCTAGAAAGCCCATCCTGCTCATTGACGCTCTTTGCCTTCGGTTGTGACCTGTCTGTCATGGAAGGCCCCACCAGTTGCTATTATGCCACCGCCAGCATAGCTCACAACTTCATTAGGGTACGCAAGCCTCTCCCCTGCGACAAGGGGGCACCAATGGAGAGGATTTTGGAAATACAGAAGTGCTATTTCAGTCTGACCCAACCCTGCTAATCTGTCCTTTTTATTTTAAGAAATTGAATTTGTTACCTTGATTACAATATCTTAATGATAGCTATAGGTAGGGAATAGTTTTCTAAATACTTTTTCAGAGAAAGTGAAATATTTGATTAGTAGTGTCTGAACATTTGATCCTGCAAACCAAGGCCATTTGATTGTTTATCTGAATTATCATAGATTTTTTTAAATGTAAAGCTACAATTACTACACATTTTGTACATTCCATTGCACGTTACATTTATATTCTTTTAATGAATAAACATAAGGAATTTTGGCTTGATACAATTTATCATTTTATGTCTGAAGATTTGATTAAGCTAAAACTGAAATGTAATGTAATATGGCTCTTAACTCCAGAAACTGAGAGAAATGGTTATAAAAAGCATGGAGAAATACATGGAGCTCAAGCCAGAGTTCGAAATATATTATTAAAGAGACAAATTGTTATTTGAACAGGAGATAGCATTCATATTTACAAGTAAGCAAAACCTCTAAGTTGGAAACTGATTCTGATGATTCATCTCTTTAATGACCCCTTTTTAAAAATAACAGAACAAAAATCCCAATTAAAGTTCTCGATCTGCTAGGTTTATTGCAGCATATTTCAACAAAAACTATGATAAAACATAGTTTGATAACTCAAAAGGGTAATGTTGCAGGCTTCTGCAGTAATTAAAAAGAGTGTGTTCTACAATCTATATTAGGGAAACTAAAATTATTGAATTCCTAGTCATCTTATAGTAACATACCTTAAAATATTTTTTAAATTTATATTTGCACCTTGAAGTCCATGGACTCAGGCAATCACTATTCCATGACAGTCATACAATCACAGATAGTGGAAACATACTGAGATCCTTCAGTTTGTAAAATGGCTCTGATTTGCTAATCCATGGCCCTGTGATGATATTTCCACATACCCTTGTACCCTGCAGACTCAGGAGGCAGACTGCTTCATTTGGTGTTCATTTGGTGTTACCCAAGGAAACAGATCCTACTACCATGTTTAAATGGCACTATGTTCATCACCTGATCTCCTAGGTTTTTGTTTTTATTTTCATACCATATTGGAAGGCTTAAGATGAATTCAAAAATTTGTTTTGATTCAGCTTTATAACACTACTGCACCCAATGGTTTAACTTAACATCTATTATCCACATTAATGGCCCTAGCTCAATCTTATGGAGTCCTAAGATTTGTAGTTTGGCAAGATAATAAAAATTCTGTATCACAGAGCTATAGTCCACTTCCCTGAACTGCAGACCTAGAGCTTTTTTATTTGTACTACATTACCATATTGCCATATCTCTCTAATGCAGTTATAGCTAAGAGCTACAGTATCAGGCCCATCACTAGGGACCTTGTTACACAGTTGGTGGCAGCCAGCGGCAGCGCTTCTCTTCAGAGTGAGGCATGGAACTCTTGTCTCCTCTTGCCTTGTGAGATGGCAGAGCTATCACATGGAGGGAAGCAGGGAGCATGTGTAGTTCACACAGCTTCCCTCCATGGAATTGACATGGATCTGGCACCATGCAAAGCCTCCCATGTTGCCAGATCCATGGGGGGAAGCCCAGGCCCGGATTATGCCCTTTTGGTGCCCTAGGCCAAAGGCTCCGCCCCTGCCCCTCAGCTTCACCCCACCCCCGGCTCCTCCCAGCCCCGGCTCCTCCCCGCCCCCGGCTCCTCCCTCCCTCCTAAAGCCACCACACTGGCCTCAGAAGCGGCTGAAATCGCCCTTCTCAGGCCGGCATGGTGGCTTTAGGAGGGGAGGGGAGAACTGCGAGAAACTCCCCAACTCTTCCTCCCTACTAAAGCCACCACGCCGACCCGCCTGAGAAAAAGGGTGATCTTTGGCCGCTTCTGCGCCCAAAGGTCGAACTTTTTTTTAATTTTGGGGGGTCCGGACCTGCCGCCTCTCATGGCTGCTGCCCTAGGCCATGGCCTAGGGTGGCCTTATGGATAATCCGGCCATGGGGAAGCCGCCCACACTATACACGGTCCTTGCATCCCTCCATGTGATCACTTGGCCAATGAGGAGAGGTAAGATGAGGGCCCCATTCCTCACCCTGAAGAGGACAGTTAGCAAGCAGCCATGTGACAAGGTCCTAAAAGTCATAAGGATGAGCCACATAACTTCTCTACAGTAGTCTTCTAATCCTTTTATTTTACTAGAAAAAAATCATATCTAGGCTTCTTCTGCCTTCTAATTCTGTCTTCTTTCTTAGCCCTCTAATTTTGAAATATGGAGATTGGCATCCTGTTCAGCTGTAGCAACCCAGCCTCCATTCCAGCCGGGGGGCGGGGTGCCGCTCCGGGGGTCCCAATTGCTTTGGACCCAGCTGAAGGGGATGCAAGGGATGGTGACCCAGCTGAAGGGGATGCACAGGATGATGGGCCTGCATCCCCAACTGACAGTTTACAATGGGATGACACCTGGCCTTCTGCTTACTCAGACGAGGAAGGCCAGAGAGATTCTAGACCAGAGGAATCTGATGACTCCTATGAGAATCCGGGAGGTTTCGGTTCTCAGGAACGTTTGTTGCTGCCAGATGCGGAGGAAGAAATGGAAACTGAAGTAGAAGGATGTTCCTAGGGAGATAGCGAGCCAGATGGTGCTCGGCCTTCGAGGAGCTTCGACCGGAGGAGTAATATTGTGGCCACGCGACGAGATTGGAAACGAAGCCTGGAGAGGCGTTGGTCTCACAAAGGTGGGGATTAAATATGCTCTTTGTGGGAACGCTCCCCAGTTGGTCGCCCACGTCTTAGCTGGACAGACGTTCCGGTGACCTGCTGTTCCTTGGAGCCATAGTTTGGCTTGCCTTGCCAAGAATTGCCAAGAGACCTTGTTTCTTTCCACATACCCTGGATTGCCTTGTTCTTCTATGGACTAAGTTACCTTGCCTTGTTTCGCTTTGTTTTTATGGACCTTGCTTGTGAGAGATTCTTTGCTTTTTGGAACTCTTTTGGACATTGATTGCTTTTACCTTGGACTAATTGATCTATACCTTTTTTGGACATTTTACCTTTTTCACCTGCTTTCTATTTGTGCTTAATTAACAGTTAATTGACATTGTCTGTGTGTGTGTGATTAAGGGGCAGGGCCAGGACCCGCGTTGCGACATCAGCAATAAAAATCTTGCAAGTCTACCTTAGACAATCACAATTCCCTTTTATGGTCATTGTGTATACAACAACCAAAAGCTTCTCAAAATTCACCTTTTCAGCAGTGCAGCCCCCAACCCATCCAACATGGTCATTTATGTATTGCTGGATATTAGGGGGACATGTCTACCTCTACAGAAGACAGCTGGATGCATCTCTGCTTCTCTGCTCCACTCCCTAACAATATGGAAATGCCCATGTGTCTGCTGAAAAAGTTGGTTTGGAGGGCAGGATTGGGAGATATAGTTATGAAAATGTATCTTCTTATGCAAGATCTTAGCCAATGACACATCAAACCACAGTTTTACTTTACATTTTAGCCCTTTATTCCCAACCAATTAATCATTGTCATCATCTTACCCTGAGCCCTATTGCTGTCTTATAGACATATTTAGATATTCTTTCATATCTTTGTCTTCTTTTACCCATTCCACAGTGTTCTTTGTCATTTGGTACCTCTTTCATAAGAGGGATCTCTTATTGTGTGGTTTTAAGAAAACAATTGAAATTTCTACCTACTTTGCTATTTCTTGTATTATCTTCTGTTTTTGAACCTTTATCGTCTGAGGTGTGTTTTGTTGTTTCCCATAGGAAATACTATTCTTGAGATTTGTCTTTTGAGCTGCATTTTTAATACAGGGTTAATTATCGGTACTACATTCAATGGTACAATATTCACATTTGAAGTTAGCACAAGAGTTCTGTAACAATACCAAAAACATAGCCACAGTGTCCCCATATTTATTTATTTGCTTCATTTATATCCCACCTTTCTCACCCCTACAGGGGGACTCGGTGACTCATATGACTTTCCCTTTTTTTTCTGTTGAACATAAAAATTCAGAAACGGTTCATACTTGGGTGTGCTGAATATTAGATGAGATATCTTCCAGAATGCTTTTGGGGTTTTTATATATATTGCATAACTACTTCCAGTTTACAGAAACACTTGAATTTAAAAATCATGCCAATAAGTTCATACCAGCATTTCTCACAGAGTCCCAACCTCAGTTCCATATTACAAGTATTTTGTTTCCAAAATACATCTGTGCTTTCCTAATTAGTACCTTTACTTCCTAGTTCACTGATCAGTATCCACAATCAGTGGCATTTTTCATAGTCCTTTGACAAATTACCAAATAATGACAAAATGTATGCTGACAGCTGCATAAGGCATTTAATTCGGTACCTCTTTACATACATGATAAAATGTAAGATTAGGATTGCATCCACAAAACATTATCACTGTCTATCCAAAATGCAGTTTGTTACATTTAAATCTGATCATTTCAAAAGTATATATATCATTTCAAAAGTATATATATTTCAGGGCCAAGCCCCCAGATTTAGGGGGCTTGGCCCTGAAATTAAAAATACCTAGTTAATTAATGATGACTTATCTTCACTTCATTTCTAGTTCAGAAGCATGATTTATCTCATACTAGTTTAATCTTGTTGACATATTGAATACATATTTCTCTTGCTTTTGGAGTGCACAGTGCTTGGAATCATGGGATACAACATATATTTGTGTTCTTTACAATGTATAGCTGTATTAAATGTAAATGATTCAGTGATGCTCAACAGGAAATAGGATATGATTTTTCATATATTTCATTCTCTAAGGAAACAAGTAACATCAGCAATTTTCTTACAATTGTGGTTTACCCTACTATTGGGCTTACATGGTTTAAAGGCAGATTTTGTAGGGTGGTACCATTTTGAAAGGTAGCTAAGAAGATGAAGCCAAGCCATCAGTAGCTACATCTCTTGATTCAAGATTTCAGCTACTATTTTCTACACATAAAATTCTGCAGTTACAGTAATTCTGCACAAAATTCAAATGTAATTTTTTAAAAAAATCGGGAAATAGCATTTTCTGCACAGAAAACATTTTGTATAGAAAATTATATTTCTATTCAAAAATATTGACCAGTATTCTCTATCAGCTACTTAGCTCTCTCTCTATATATATATACATACACACATACACACACACACACATATATATATATATATATATATATATATACATATATATATATAAATAAGTTGGTAACATCTCTGACCTGACCCCAACCTCACTGATACCTCATTGTTTTGAGTTTTGATAGAATGAGTCTTCTTCTCCCCATGTAGCTGATGACCAGTGAAGTTGAGATAATAGTATTACAATTGTACCTTTCATTGACTTTTCTGCTACTTTTGACTCCATTAACAGAAACAGATTATGAGAAAAGTTACAAAATTCTGATATAGATTGCAGATTGGTGAGACTGATTCAGGAACTATATACCAACACAGAAAAGAGTTGTCAAAAATGGTTCGCTGACAGAAGCCTTTTCTACAACAAGCGGAGTAAAACAGGGATGTTTATTGGGTCCCACCCTTTTTAACATCTATGTGAATGTTTTGCCATGTTTAGCCAAAACTAACTCTCCTTCACCTGCAATCAGAAACAGAAAGATTTTCATCTTGATGTAGTGGCTTTTCTTCGCGAACAAAGATTCAGATTCAGGAAGGACTCATCCCACGCTTTCTACAAGCACTTTGATGACTAAGAAGGCCAATCCAAGATAGACAAGTCCAGTTGCAGAAAGCACAGCAGAAAGTCTCCTTGGGTGATGTTGTTTCCAAGTTGTGGTCCTTTCTGCATTGTCGTTTCTCTATGAGACTCATTCGGCATGTCTTCTCAAAAGATAGTGCATCTCCATGCCTCCCAATGTGAGGCCAGGGTGGACCATTTTTGGTGATCAATCTGGCCAAGCCTGAGATGTTGTTTCAGGGAGTCCTTGTATCTCTTTTTTGGGGCACCTCTCCTGATGTACGCATATGATTTAGTGATCTTATCCCTTTCTCAGTTGGGTCTTAAAAATCTCTTGAAGGCTTTCTGTAAATACTGCCAAAAAGAATATCTATCAATAAACTACTCTTAGACCAAGGTGATGGCTTTTGGAAGATACTGTCCCAGGTACAAATGCATATTAGACCAACATGCCATAGAGCAAACCCAATTATTTAAATACTTTGGAATTGTTTTCAGTGAATCTCTTTCCAGGAAACATCACAGGGAAGCGGGGAAGCTGAAAGCCAAGAAAATAATAGATGCCCTAATGAAATTCTTCTATACACAAGGCGGCCAGCTGATAGAACCCACCCTAAAAAAATTAGTAGCCAAGTGCTGGCACAAATGCTTTCTGGCACAGAAATCTGGGGGTTCAGACACCAACATTTCTAAAACCTTGGAAATTTTGCAGAACAAGTTCCTACGATGTGGTTTTATGCTGGGTTTTTATGTATTTTAATATGTTGTTGTAGTTGTTTTTAAATTCTATAGCATTGAAGTTTTGCTGTTATGCCGGTCTGAGTCCCTCGATAGAGGTGAGAAGGTCGGGGTACAAAAGTTTTAAATAAATAATAAATAAATAAATACGAAAATACTCCAACTGGAACTCCCGCAGCACTTCTTTGCACTGAATCTGGATGGCCATCAGTAAAATCAAAAATAGATCGTCCCAATTAAGATACCTCTAACGAATTGCTACTCTTCAAAACAACTGTCTTCCAGTGTTGTGCTATGAGGAAATGAGTAACCATCAACAATGGAAATCCGGCCTAGAAAACCTCCTACTCAACTAATCCACTACAATCTTCCTGAATTGAATTCTGCCCTGGACATGAATAAGAGGCAACTAAGAGACTGGCTATTTTGATTTGACTCAAGAAGGACCCTGCAATCAACCAGGAACACAAAAATTTTCCTATGGTTCCCCCTTTTGAAAACCGAACACTTCAGAGCCAAATATCTGATTTAGCTCAAGCCACCCTCCTTAAGAATTGTCTTCCTGGGGGCTGAGGGGTAATTGTATGTGGGTAGTGGGTTGTCTATATATGTTTGTAATGTATAATTCTTTAAAAAATTGCCTTCGCTAACCTGTAATGCCAACCGCAGTATTAGATGGTCACTACCATAATGTCCCATGGGAAAACAGACTATGTATTTGTAGTCAATGTCAGGTAGACGATATTGTGCATTATCTGTTAGTCTGCCCATTGTCTAGTGACCCAAGGAAAAGACACCTGAAACCCTTACTGACACAAGGTAAAAGAAACTCGGTTTCTGCTGAACGACACAAATAACTATGTAACTTACAAAGTAGCCTTTTTTGCTCTTTCTGTAAAAAGATCAGGAAGACAGTTAGATAAAATTGCTATCAATTACCAAGTAGACCCTAAGAGTTAACTGGACCCTCTCCCAAAATGTACTTTAGTTATTAATTTGCATTCCGTTTTTGCTCTTTGTGGAAGCGTGATTATGGTTTCGATTTAGCATCGTTGGTGCCTGTGGCTCTAAGGGTACTATTGTGCGGATGTCGTGCTTTTTGTCATGGCCTTGGGCCCGTATAATATATTTTGATTATTTGTCTCAAAAACACATGAAATATTTTTCTTACAAAACATATGACTCTTCTTCATTTCACTTATGATGATGATGATGATGGAAGCTAACTATATGAAGACCCATGTAAAAATTGTAATTACCTCCCACCCTAACCTTTGTAATTTTGGTCTGTACTTATGTAGATATATTAATCAAAATATGAATACTCGCATGTGAATTTACTCACATATAATTTACTAAGGGTAACAAAGTTTTTATGCAAATGCAGAAAAAGAGTTAGCTATCTAGCATCCATTTGTATAATGGTAGTTAATGCTCTTCAAGTACTTTGAAAGCGGAAATTGCTATATAATTTCTTTTTATTATTCTATTATTAGGTATGCACTTCCATTTGCCTGAAGTTACTTCATTATTCACCTTAAACTCAAGAGTCCCATTTTCTGGCAATGTCTTTTTGATGCATGCTGAACCTTCCAAAGTTAGTGTCTCTGTGTAGCTATTATCAAACTTCTTCTGGGCCTCAAAAGAAAAGAAAAGAAAGCACAGACTGAGTTTTTGTTCTTGATTATAGTTGAATCCAGTTCTTGCTCTGGTGAGTTCAGATTGACACAATGGGCTTCTTAGCAATCTGGGTATGAATGCACAATAACTTCCTCATATTTAATTTGAGCACTGTCAATATTGTCTCACATTGGCTCTTTATTAAGGGTTCCCAGCTGTCAAATACAGATTGGGATCTTGTTCTTATAATAATAAATCTAGAACCAAAGATTAATAATGTGGTCAAGAACAGACTAGGAATCAGATTCAAAACAGGTAGACAATAGGGGAAGGACAGAAATCATGGTCAAAGATATTTATTTATTTATTTACTGTATTTATAACCCGCCCTTCTCAACCCCCGAGGGGGGACTCAGGGTGGCTTACAAGGCACAATTAGATGCCGGCACAATACACAATATAAAAACACCAATACAGTAGGATTAAAACAGCAGCATTAAAATATTAGCTAACCAATTAATTTAAAATTCTATCAATACAATCCACATTCAATCAATCAATCAATGGCGGAAGCCGTATTTCATGTCCGTCGTTAAAACAGTCCATTCCAAATAAAGTGCTGAAGTTACTGTGCAAAGGCCTGGTCCCACAACCATCATATCACTTTCTTCCAGAAAGCTAGGAGGGATAGGGTTGATCGTATTTCGCTAGAGTGATGATCAAATTACTGATCAAGTCAATAAAAAGAAATCGGAAGAAAATAATCAATTTGTCAAGCCAATGTGGCCCCCGAGTCCCATTACTCCTCTAAATCCTCTCAGAAGCCTTTAAAAATAATAATAATAATGCACATTTTGAGCAATTTTGCCTTAAACCCATGCAGAAAATCCCCAAACACATGAAAATCCCCAAGCTCTATTATTAGGTATGCACATCCATTTCTCTGAAGTTGGTTCATTATTCACCTTACACTCAAGAGTCCATTTCATATGAAAACACATGAAAACATTTTCACTCCACTTACTGATCCACTACTATGAAATCTCTACATTTGCATCACAGCTTCCAGTTGCTATCTTGAGAGTGACTGCTAAATCAAAAACAATTATCTGGGCTTCTTGAGTAGGAGATTTAAGACTATGGGGACATTCTAAAACTCAAAATATTGAAGATAACAGGTGGATTAATACTTCTAAATCAGAGGAGAAATGTATATAACTTCGATGATGTGGATCTCTCTCTCTCTCTCTCTCTCTCTCTCTGTGTGTGTGTGTGTGTGTGTGTGTGTGTGTGTGTGTCCCCTACTAGGAAGAAATTTGGACATACAAGTGTCCTACTTACATACATATAAATAGACATTCTACTAGGAAGAAATTTCCTAGTAGGACACTTGTATGTCCCAAATGTTGTAGTTGTTTTTGTACTACTGGCAAATGATAGTACAAAGAATTTCTCAACGTGATAAAGTGGTCTGGCTCTACCTTGTCAACTCAAGCAGCCACTGACTGGATAAGGAATACATGCAGAACACTTTTTCTATTACTACTGGCTAGTCAGCCCCATCTTCCTTTTGTGACAAATAGAAACTCTCCTAAATTGGATGGTTGAACTTTATACTTTTCTGACTTCATGGAGGATCTTGGCCAGACCTCTATGGCAGTTGTAACAATCAGAAATTTATTATAGTATGAGCTATTACACTCCTTATATCTGGAAAAAGTGGGTTGTAATGGCCAACGGTTCCTGCTGTAATAAATCTACAAGTCTTAAAGGTGCCATAACTATCTTTATATTCGTGGCATGTACCTTAATATGGACAAATGCCAAAACAGCAATGACAGTATTTATAGAAGTATTTATTCTCCCTTTTTCTTTGATTCTCAGTACTTGAACATTTAAAATAGCTGTTTCAAAACTATGGATAATTTAAAATAAATGCAATATGGAAATAAGGAAAATAATAAAATCAATAATGGCTATACTTTAATGCTGATAGGAAAACAAACTTGATAACAATTCATTTATGGGAATACTAAGTAAGAATATAATTCATGCATACAAGGTAACAAAACCAAATCATTGAAAAAAATAGTTAAGGGTCTGTATCCTGTATCATAAGACATGAAATTTGTAATTTAGTATCTTCCTTGATGTGTCATTAATCAAGCAAAATCTCAGTAGATGGAAGCCATATTAAAATACTGAAGCCATCAGATTAGCTGTGGTCACTAGGCTTGTGCATTTCAGCTGAACTTTGATCCATTTCTGCTGGTTGGATATCAATAGATCCCCATATACATTTACACACGCAGCCAGATGACCATTTTCGAACTGCAACTTTAAAATTCAGCTAGATCTAACCCATTGGTGGCAATGGGTGGATTCCCAGGCTTCCCTACTCATCATTTTTAGGGCTGTAGGAATGAAAATGACTACACTTGGAGGACACATCTACCACAGTTTCAAAATGTTTGGGTAATCCCCTGATTTATTTATTTCTAGAAATAAAATTTCCTTTAAAATCTCCCCAAAAAGCCCCCCCGATCCCACCCTGTAACTTCTGTAGTAGCAGCAACAGGGCACCATTCCTTTCTACCAAATATCAAAGGTGCACTTCCACATCACCCAGCCCAGTGCCCCACTATTACACTTTCTTCTTTACTAATAAAAAGCAACAGCAAGTAACTTCTTCCAAAGCTTTTGCATTTCTTGTTCTAACAAAACATAATGGAAGACACTAGCAGCAGCAAGCATAGCAAGTATTGTCCCTTTATTGGGGAAACACTCCTGCATGATCCACTGGGGGGAAAACAATTTCAAAATGTATTGTGGGAAATCTAGCCATGTTCAGGTTAAAAAACAGAGAGCACAGAGAGAAATATAAAAAGAGAGAACTTGTTTGCAAAGGAATGAAATTGTAGGTAGGTGGTGAGTAACTAGGTAGTTGTTTTCTGAAAACAAGTATTTTCTTTATGCTTGCTGTGATTATTATTATTATTATTATTTTCAAAGTATTTTCTGAATGAGAGGAGGGGAAACAGCTTCTGGCCAAGTTTCTCCAGAGATTGAAGCCCAAGTAAGTTTTATAGTTGTTCTTTGTACTACTGGCAAGTGATAACAGTCAGCCAACACTCAATATTTTACTAGAAAATTTAGACGTCAGAGATGAGCAGCCCAGCAGAGATATAAAGAGTTTGCAAAGGAAAGTGGCTGGTAACTAGATAGAAAATGAGGGTTTTCTTTTCGTTTTAATTATTATTATTATCTTTAGAAGTATTTTCCAAGGAGGAGGGGAGGGAAAAAAGAAGTTAAAGGATAACTCAAGACTCTCAAAGCTACCCAAATATTTCTAAAGAAAAGCACACCACAAGAGCAAAGAGAAAGAGATGCCCTTTCTTTCTCCCAAATCCCCAAACATGCACGTGCACCCTATCCATCCATCTCATACATTCCCAACTCCCAGTCAGTCCCACAAAATAAAAAGAATCAAGAAAATTAAGGAAAATCAAAAAGATTCCAGAGAGAGGCCAAGCCAAGCCCAAAAAATCAAGCTGAGTGGTGGCAAGACAAGTCTCTTGTTCTAAAGGGACATATGTTAGGAATAAACTAATTTTAAATAAAACTACACCGAAAGCACACAAGGCATTTTTCAGACAGGATTCCAATAGGGTTATAACTAATAACTAATGACCTGTCCTTCTTTTCTCTACTGTTGGCAGGAAAGATGCAGTTGGCCAAAAGGTGAATTGCTGGATTGCAGGCCAAGCCTATAACAAAGCCAAGAACACATTTTCATGATGCATCTTTATGTGCTTTCTAAACAGTCAATATTAATAAATGTTAGCTCCCTTTGCCTTCCATCAAACATTCAAAATTTGGCAAAGCGTAAAGTTTACATCAGACTCTGACAAGAACCAGCATGACTACTAGGCTTGTGCACAGATCTGTTTTAGTCGTTTTACTTTGACCAATCCAGCTTCTTCAACTTGGTTGGATGGCCGTAACAGCAAGGGCCCAGCCGTCATGGTTTCCTATCCATAATGGGACCACGTGCCAGCTGATCATGGCCCCTCCTTCCCTTTTTGGGAGCACAACGAGGCTGCCATCGTGTGCTCCTCCTATCACACGTGGTTTTCCTGTGAGCCCTGTCTGTTGGATCTATTGGAGTTGAATAATGCCGTGACATGTCTTATGCAAGCTGTGTCTATTTAATGGGGCAATCACCTCAATTGCTTTCAGTTGCATCCTAGTGCTTCAGTCCAATTTGGAGACTTGGAGACTTGGAGTGTGGTCAGTCTGCCACACTACATCCCTTCTTTAAAAGAGTGTTTTTCTTCTTTGTTTGTTTTGAGTAATCTTGCAATATGTTGTGAGAAATTGCAAAATGACAGCTTTCTGGCAGTCAGGGCAGTATTTCTGCCTGCTAATATTGATATTAATATTAAACCTATTACAACTGACTAACAGATTGATTTTTCCAGAGTGGAAAGTTTAACATTTTAAAAATTCAAATGCAACAAAGATGGAAATTGACACTCTCCTATAGACAACTCACCAAACCTCAAGATTCCATGGGATGCAGCCAGGGCAGTAAAAGTGGAATGATAGTGCTAAAACTATGTAATTTGGAAAGGTCCTGCATTAGAGTTTCTGACATGGCAAGCATGTCAATCTTAAGTTTTTCTTGGATTCTGATGGTAGAGTCTGGATACATAAATTGTTCTCTCTGAGAGATGCCTGTATCTTCGTAGGCTTCAAACCAATATGATCTTAAGGTTGAGCACCGGGAATGTGGCGCAGCTGGCTAAGTGTCAGCTGCATAAGATCTCTTTGACCAGTAGGTCATGAGTTCAAGGCCTGCCTGGATCAAGGTGGGTGCTCGACCTTAAGTGTAGCCTGTTGTCGACCTTTGCAGCACAAAAGACAGTTGCATCTGTCAAGTAGGAGATAAAGGTACCACATTAAGTGGGGAGGCAAATTTTGACTGAATTATGAGGCCATTAAGAACTCCAGGAATCGCTGAGGAATGCAGAAGTAACAACAAAGGGACGCTGGAAAACACTGAGAGATGAGGAGTGCGTTAGCTCCCCCTGGTGGCCAGAAGTTTGCCTCTGTTCGTCTATATATCATATGTTCGTCTATATGTCATATGTTGAACTGCAGGGATTGTCTGCAAGTATGTGTACTGTAATCCGCTGTTAGTCCCCTTCGGGGTGAGAAGGGCGGAATATAAATAAAGTAAATAAATAAACCTTTTTCTTATGTAGGTCGTGCACTCGAAAAAAATGTCATTCTATAATGTTTCTTGCCAAATCAGAAATTATCCTTTGTGGAAAGACATGTCCTTCCAATTTAAGAATATCACATAAGAAAGACGCTTAGTTATGCTTCTTTATGATGGTATCAATGGTCACTTGAAGGGAAGAGCAAAAAGCATCTATCAGTGAAAGCTTGCTCAAACTTTTATATTTTCAATTATAGGCAGTGAGTGCCAAAACAGTACTTTTAGATCCCCCAAAGAGAGATTCATTCAATGGAATGTTACTAAAATATCTATTTTTAAAAAGAGCAGCGCAGTCATAATATTCAGCCACACACACACACACACACACACACACACAGGTTCATGGTTATAATACAATGAAACACCACCAGAGATGTGTTTCCAGATAGTCTTGAGTTCTGCCTTTCTTGCTGCTCCGCCCCACCCCAGTTTACTAAATCCGAAAATACTGAGATAGAATGAGAGATGGAAAGTGAATGTTATTGCTTGCTGAAGATCAGCAGGTTTTTTTTTTTTTTGAAGGGCTTCAATTTTCCTCTGAGTGTCAGGAAATCAGATTATTACATCCAGCTGCAAGCTGTTTTGATTGAACTGAAGGTCTGATTTAATTTGATACAAATGGCAAATTACTCTTCTATTTATCCTTGGAAATATATGTAGTTTTGAAGCACTACATTTCACGATAGCTAGGCTTGAAAGCTGGAGGTAGAAATGATGGGTTTCCAAAATAGATTCTCTTATGTGTCAGCAAAATGTGATGAATATGCTTATTTACAAGTGTGAGGGACAGAGTTCCAAAAGTACTTTGGCATCCATCAGCTCCCATTTCACTATCTAAATAAGTGCCCAGATTTTTTGCTCACCATCCCCATCAGCTGCTTTTGAGAGATGATGGTTGTTAAATTTTTATGCCATCTGGCTACCCTATTTAGGTCAGTATCTATTTTTAAACTCCCACTTTACATATTCTGCCATTCCAATAATTGCTGAGTAATACAAAAGACGTTTTCCCATTCTCTTTTCAAAATATGCTAAAACCAACTCTAAACGTGGGCCTAATAAATGAAAGGAATCTCTATTCAACATACAATGAAAGGCTTTTAATGTAAATAACACTCTTGAAAACATATCCAATGCCCTGTTCAAAAAAAACTCTGCATGAAGAGAGAACGTAGTAAGTTTCTTCTATGTGTGGACAGCTGATTCTTTCACAAGCTCTGCCTCATTAAGCTCAGTGGCAAGAATTCTGTTGGTGGCATATGCAGGCATAAGTTGTCATGCATGCAGAATGGCTTTTTGGATAATGTAGAAGAGAGATATCCAGATGGTGGCAGAGGACCAGACCTCCACATTCAGAATTCTTGCAGATGTATAACAATATACGATACTTAGTATAATGTGTCAATATGCACTGCACATTGCATATTGTTTCTATTTATTTATCGTATCAGAAGCGAACTGGGGGTACAGTTGTACTGTATTTTAAAAAGCACAAAGTTTTAAAAACTCTGCATTATACTATTTATTTATTTATTTATTCAGTTTTATATTCCGCTCCTCCCTGCAGGCTCAGGGCGGATCACAACACACAATAAAAACACAGAGTGTAACAATGATAAAATAACGGAGTTACAATTTCCTAAAACTCATAGGCATAAGCATGCCTCTGCATTTTAGATTTACTTAAAAAATGTCCTTTGATCAGAAGCTGGCCACTTGGAGTGTCTCTGGTGTTGCTATGAGAACACCCTCCACTGTGCATGTAGTAGGGCTCAGACTGCGTTGTAGTAAGTGGTCTATTGTTTGCTCTTTTCCACACTTCACTTTGCGGCCCCATTTTTTTGGTGGGGGGGGGGAGACACACATAAGAGAAGCCTCCTCACATGATTGCAACACATCTGGGCACTTAAGACATGGCTATTCAGAAGAGCATATGCATGAGTGACAGTCAGTGACCTGGAATCTGTCTATTCCAATATTTTAACATTTTAACATTTTAATATTTTAATACTTTTGTATTGCTGTGTAAGTCGCCCGGAGCACAATTGTGGAGGGCGACTCATAAATAATAAAATTAGTTAGTTAGTTCGTAGTGTCTCCTGGGCACCGTCTTTGTAGATAGCTGATTCTCTCACACCAGAAGCGACCAGAAGTGACTTGCAACATGCACGTTGCTTCTATGCATTGCACAATATGTAATGAGGCTACAGCCATACACATTCACTGTTTCTCACATGTCGTATAAATGTAGTATTCATTATGGTGAAAGTGTAGTGTTAGTGTAACGAACTCTCTGTGTGCGGATGTAACCTCATGTTGTTTGTCAACTTATAGTGACCTCCATGTAATTTTCAGTGTTTTCTAAAGCAAGGAATACTCAAAGATGCCTTTGCCAGTTCCTTCCTCTAAAGTATTGCCTACAGCATCTGGTATTCCTGGTCTCCCATCCAAGAACTTGCCAGTGTTAAGGCTGCTTAACTTCCAAAGTCAGGTGGGATCTGGTGCCTTTAGAGCAGGGGTGCTCACACTTTTTCAGCATGCGGGCTACTCTTAAAGCAACCAAGTCCAAAAGATCTACCCGCCGCCGCACACTCCCGCCACCATGCATGCTCCTGCTGCAGTTTTCTGCCCGCGCAGCGCTTCTTCCACCTGCGGGGCATTTCAGGAAGGAGAAAGCACGAGGCAGGACATCCAGAGGGAACACTCCGCCCTGCCTGTCTCGCCAGCAGCGGAGGCTGCACAGCTGCTTCTGGATGACAGAGTGGCAGGGCGCTCCCTCTAGAAACCCCGCCTCGTGCTTCCTTCTTCCTGCAATGCCCTGCAGGCGAAAGAAGCACCGCGAGAGCGGAAGCCAGCAGCAGGAGCGGGTGTGTGCGCAGGGTGCGCGCGCGCATGGCAGGAGCGCCCCATCCGGCTGGTGAGGCCCGAAGATCACCTGGAAGAGGGCCGAAGATCTACTAGTAGCTCGCGAGCTGCCTAATGAGCACCCCTGCTTTAGAGTATTTAGGGTGTCCAGTGCCGCTCTGTTGAAGGATATTGACATTATGTTGAGACAATGTAGCATCTTAGCAGGTGTTTTTCTCCCTTTCCTTGTTGTAACAAATGGAATTGCTAGGCACTGGTCCAAGACCCACCTTTTTCGTCAGGCATTTGATCTGTAGGTCACCTGTACAGCTGCTGTTTTTAGTGTTATCCATGGTAGCATGTTGCACCACAGTTTTAATGTTTTGAGTGTAATTTTTAGCTAATGTGTTGTTGTTTTAATCATTGTATTGTTTTTATTGTGCCTTGTTTGGCTCCTGTGAGCCGCCCCGAGCCCTCCCAGGAGTGGCGGCATAGAAGCGCACTTAATAAATAAATAAATAAATAAATAAAATCATCCATTACTGTTACATTAGCTGGGCAGAGGCCATTAGGGAGCACTAGAGAGAGAAAATCATTCATTTTATGGGGATGGAGGGTGGATTGAAGAAGAAAAACTATTTCCCCCCGTTTTCCTGTTATTCCCCCAATCCATGTCCCTGTCATGGAAACAACTCTAGTTTATGATATGTGAAGCGGAGAGGTGGAATAACCAGTGAAAACAGAGAAAAGGGTTTTCTCCTCAACTACCCCCCTCCCGTAAAATGGACTATTCTCTCTCTAGCACCCCCTAATGGCGTAGACCCAGACACTGGAACAATACCAATCATTATTTAAGATTTACATAATCAAAAAGGAGTACTGTAGTTCTCAAAAAAGTATCAAGTTATTATTGGCTACAAGCATTCACGTGCTCAGTTTATCCCAGGATAGCAATATCAGAAGATATGTTATCACAAGTTTATCCTTCAGTAAAAGAAAAGGGCGGATCATTGGTAGTGGGATATAGCCTGAGAAGGTCTGTTCTAGTCCCTAGGAAGATTTATCACACCTGTGCTATTTTTCTTTCACAATGTTTATTAAACATGTTTTAATTCTGCTTGGCTTGTGAGACTTGCTGAGCTTTACACAGGCATTACAGTAGCTGGCTCTCCAGATAATGTTGAACTCAAATTCCCAGCAGTTGGCTATGCAATCTAGGCTTGATGGGTGTGATATTCCCAAGAATATCAGGACAGCCACAGTTCCATACTCTTGCTCTAACTACAATATAGCAAGAATGGGAGACATTTTCAACTCAGGGTTACACTCCATTTCAAGTAAATTCTTAAGGGTCACATACCAAAAGTGAGCTGCAAAAATTGATTGGGGCTAAAGGAGACGAAGAGGCAATTTTTACCGATGTCTCTTTCTCACTTCTATCCCCTGAGTCTAATGTAGAAGTCCAAAGGACCATTTTGATATCCAATATTGGGTTAGAATATTGGGTAGCACCGGGAATGTGGCGCAGCTGGCTAAGTGTCAGCTGCATAAGATCTCTCTGAGTAGGTCATGAGTTTGAGACCTGCCCGGGTCGAGGTGGATGCTCAACCTTTAAGTGTAGCCTGCTGTCGACCTTTGCAGCCCGAAAGACAGTTGCATCTGTCAAGTAGGAGATAAAGGTACCACATTAAGTGGGGAGGCAAATTTTGACTGAATTATGAGGCCATTAAAGAACTCTAGGAATGCTGAGGAACAACAAGGGATGCTGAAGAACGCTGAGAGATGAGGAGTGCATCAGCTCCCCCTGGTCGCCAGAGTTTGCCTCTATTCATCTATATGTATGTATGTGGAAAACAGCAGGGATTGCCTGCTAAGTTTGTGTACCTGTAATCCGCTCTGAGTCCCCTTCAGGGTGAGAAGAGCGGAATATAAATAAAGTGTAATAATAATAATACTGTTTATTTCTATTCCGCTCTTCTCACCCCGAAGGGGACTCAGTGCGGATTACAATACACATACGACAGACAGTCCCTGTCAGAAAGACATACAATTTACACATAGACAAATACAGTGCAGTTTTTAGAAGGACTTCTTCTTTCCTGGCTGTGTCATACAAGTGTGCGTCATCGGATGTGAATGCTCCATTACATCATTGTTGTTATGTCCCTGCGTCATTGCGCCTTCACGTCACAAGGGGGTGCTGTTGTTCCATCCTCATGACAGGAGCCTCTTGTTTTCACCACTTTTGCATCTCCCTTCTCCGTCAGCCTATTTCAGACGAGTCTGTGCAAAAGTCCTTCCCCACTTTCCGTGGTCCCCAATTTTTTTTTTGTTAATTCACAGCTGAGCTGTTGAACTGCTTGGGTAAACAGTAGACAGGGCTTACAGCTGGTGTCCAATCCAGCCCGGGATTCGATCCTGCAATCTTCAGATCTTCAGATTGCCAGCACAGCTGTTGTTACTGCTGTGCTATCTCTCCAGCCCCTTATTATTATTATTATTATTATTATTATTAGAGCAAGGAGACATAAATGAAAACCACTTATCCTTTCCGAACTGCCTATCTTCCATCAAAAGATTCCAATGGATTCTGTTTCCCTATACAATGCCCTTTCATCTGAATGGCAAGTCTGGATCTGGCTCCCAACATTGGTTGTAATAATTATTTGGCAAGAGGAATCATGGCCCAGCTACTCTAATTGTAGCATGATTCATTGGATTCTAAATTAAGGTTACTCAAATAAGAATATGTTTTGGGTTTTTTTAAATAATCCACACATACATACACATACATAGATGCATAAAGCATGCATCTCATCTTTTTATAAATCTCAGTGTCTTAAAATTTAATTAGTCTTTTATGTGTTTTTAACTATATGGCAAAAGATGAATATCACTACTGTTGATTTAGACTAATTGCCTTGATTGCTAAGATAACATCTAAAGTTGACACTTCAGAAAACTGCTCAGAAGCAATGTGCTCAAAGAATGTGACTCATTACAGCACTACATTCTCAGCAAAGGTTTTCATTATTGATTATTCAATGCAAACTCTTGAAATAACCATGTCTATATCTGAGATGCATACCGAAAGTATAATCCTACTACAACATAGTGAGCACTACCCAGAAAAGGAGAACATACCTGTGAAGTTAAGACTTGACCTTCCACGGATCATTTTATATCTTCTGCTGTTATTTCCAGTATCTTAAGTCCGCAAAATTCTCAGGGGAAGATGAGAGACGACTTGTAGCCCAAAAGTCTCTGTTCAGAATATTAATAGAGTAAAATGAATGCTGCAGAAGTGACCTGGGTGCTTTTTATGAGACTTTCAGAAAACTATTTTCTATAGTTGGGAGGAAGTGCATTTCTTCCTGAAATCAAATAGCTTTTCTAGAACTTATTGAAGAAGGAGAATATCTATTCAGAAATTCCCAAGCCACCTGCAGAAAAGTAGAAAACATGAAGCAACACTATTTGGACTTTTCATCTTCATGAGTGATAGAAATTTAAAAATTGTGTGAAGGAGTATGAATCTTATTCATATGACATGAAAAATAATCTTTACACTATTTGCAGCTCAGAATAAACAAGAGTTAGTGGTTTGAGCATTGGACTGAGGGCCCTTCTACATCGCCATATCATCCAGATTATCAAAGCAGAAAATCCACATTATCTGCTTTGAACTTGATTATCTGAATCTACATTGCCATATATTTCAGTTCAAAGCAAATAATCTGGATTTTATATGGCAGTGTAGAAGGGGCATTGTGACCTTGTCACACAGCCACCGGAATGGTCAATCCTGTAACCCTCATCGGGGGGGACACCACCCAGCTCCAAGGAAGATGATCCCATGGGGGACAAAGCATCGACCACGTAGACCCCTCCCCCCAAATTGCTTCCTATGGCAACACAGGAAGCCTCTCGCGTTGCCGCAGTGGTAGCATGCACAACCTCCACCTTAGATCATCCACAGAGCCCCACCAGAAGTTCCTCTGCATCATTTGATGGTAACTTGTGAGCTCCATGGATGACCTAGGGCTTAATCAACACATGCCACCAGTTTAAGCCTTGTACTATGAGGTGGTAAGATTTCAGGAGAGCAGATTTGAATCCCCACTTAGGTCCCTTCTACACTACCATTTAAAAGCCAGATTATCTGATGGATTATATGGCAGTGTAGACTCAAGTAATCAAGTTCAAATCAGATGATCTAGATCAGGGGTGGGCAATTGCCGGCCCTCCAGGTGTTTTGGACTTCAACTCCCAGAAATCCTAGCCAGTTTACCAGCTGTTAGGATTTCTGGGAGTTGAAGTCCAAAACACCTGGAAGGCCGGCAATTGCCCACCCCTGATCTAGATTATCTGATTTGATAATCAGGATTATATGGCAATGTAGAAGGGGCCTCAGACAGAATTAGATTAAGAATTCCCACTCAGCCAACAAAACCCAAACCTTATCTCATCCTCAGATGAGAGGCAAACCCACTTAGATCCAGTTTTGCCATGAACCATCTCTATCCCATGTAAGGTTTTCCATAAGTGAGAAACGACTTGCAGACAAAAGCAATTATGTGAGCTGGATACTCGCATTAACATACTCAATCTTGTGTGGTGTTAATCAGAGTTAGACCTGATTAACAGTTGGATGTATATTCACAAGAATTTCTGAATTACAACCCTGGTTGAAATCTGCAGACACAATCAGAGTTGGCAAAACTGGGACTGATTGGTCAGTGGAGGAAAGGAGACTGGGTGTACTTGGGAGACGTCAAGGAGTCGAAAGAGATGGGTGTAAAGGGTATATTTCAATGGTTTTAATCTTCATATAATCTTCATATAATAAAGTAAATATTCATCCAAAAGTCAACTGAGAAGTGGAATGCAGGTAGTTGTAGGTCACTATCAGTACATTCTCTGGCCATACAAAGTCCCAAAAATCATAAGTTAATGGCACATCAATTATACTTTCTTCATGGGACGGTCAGAGAGAGAAATGGGTCAACGGTCTGAGAAAGGACCCGCCGTTTCGCCTGTATATAGGCTTCTTCAGAACCCAAGTATGAGTAAACAAATAAAGTGACCATTCCACTGATCCGGGTATCCTAGGATATACAATAATACATATTTTAAGTGACTAGTACATTTCTAGGTAAATAACACAGAACAAAAGTAAAAGAACCCGCCAAGTACATGCCCAACAGTACATTCAATGAACATCAAATACATACCAATATTACAAATGCATATATATAGTCATCATCCTGGAATGGGTGGACGCAGCCACCGGTGCAACCAGATGCCCGGACAAAGGGCTGAGGAGGAGGGCCGGTTTAAATGCAGAGTAAAGGGTAATTGTGTGGTGTTAACTAGACAAAGAGTTACATCAGAACCTCATTAAGGCTTAATTGGTCGTTAAGACCTAAAGGCAACTCAGAACAAAGGGAATTTATCCAGGCACATTCTCGTCTGCGTAGTAGAAGTTTAACATCTTGATGTGGTAAAGGGATAATGCGCTCTAAAACCACCACCTTAAAATCATCAAAGTGGTGTGAGTTTTTGAAGTGGCTGTATAGGGCTGAGGATTCATTCCGCGTCCTGAATCTCGAGTGATGTTCTTGGACCCTCACACTTAATTCACGTCCAGATTCACCTATATAGTACCTAGAGCACGCACAGATTAGACAATACACAACATTTTTTGAATGACAGGAGGACCCTGAGCGGAGAGTGAAAGTATGTTTGTTGCGCAAGTCAGTAATCGTGGTTTGAGTTGATATGTGCTTGCATATGGAGCAGTGTGTGCAGGGTATAGTATGTTGTTTTGCAACTGGTCCTGGGGTCTCCTGGCGTGGGCGTGTGTGGACTAGGAGCTGGTGAAAGTTCGTGGTTCTTTTAAATGCAATCATGGGAATTTTCTCAAGGCCCGGGATGGAATCCACAATGGGCCAGTGTGTATTAACTATGCGGCGAATCTGTGAGGCGTGAGGAGAGTGGGTAAGAGGCCATACTATACGATCCGGCGGGGTTTTGGAGCGAGAAGAAAATAATGAGGATCTAGGAGTGTTATAAACTTTCCAGAAAGCAGAGTCAAGCACAGCCCGGGGGTAGCCCCTAGCCAGCAATTGGGCGGCCAAGTCGGATGCGGAGGACTCGAAATCTCGATCAGTGGATGAGTTCCTTTTAAGTCTAGTGAATTGGGAAAATGGGAGGCTGTTTTTAAGGGAGGGAGTGTGGTAAGAGTGGTAATGAAGGTAAGAGTTTTTGTGGGTGGGTTTAACATAATTTTTAACGTTCAAAATGCCTTTGTTTTTGTAAACCGTGAGATCTAAGAAGGTGACACTATGTGCATCAGCAGTGAAAGTAAATTTAATTTGTTCTGCCCATGAATTGAAATAATCACTGATGCGATCAAGGTCACCTCCTCTTCCCAAAAGGAAAAAAACATCATCTATGTACCTGTAGTAATGCCTAATAGGTAGAGTAATTTGAGCTATTCTTCAAGAACTAACACTAGCGTCACAGCAAGGAGAAAAAAATCTAAATCCCCTCACCTGACTTATTACTGTCTCAGTTATATTTTAACTACTTACTATGACGCCAACTGCCTCGAAAATCTGAGAGACTGGCCCGACTTAAAAGACAGAAAATTGCTGAATATAGAGAGCTGGGGAATGAGATATGGATGGCACGGATACCTATTTTATAATAAATACCACCAGGATAAGAACTTTAAAAATCACATAATAAGAGCACCCCTACTTAAAGTTTGGGAAATGTATAAGGCAAAATTTCCCCCCAAACTCCCGCTATGGCTCTCCCCCGTCGAGGCGATGCAGTTAATGAAAGTAGGAAAAGAGGGATGGCCAACCTATAAACATATAGTTAAGAAGGAACATAACACCATGTCCCTGAAAAACAGAGAAGAAATATGCGAAGGGAAACTAAATTGGTTTCAGTACACTCAAATGAGGAAGATATTCCAAACAGATAGAAAAGTGGGATGGACAGAAGCTATGTCGAGGGGGGGAGAAGATCCTGCTACTCTCAGAAAAAAAAGAGTAAGCAAGTTATATAAATATATCCTAGTAGACAGATACGAAAAGGCCCCGATGAGGGAATATATGCAAAAGTGGCATGACAACATAGGACATGATATACCCCTAGATAACTGGGAAAAGTTGTGGAAAATAACACCAAAATATATGTACGCATATACATTGAGGGAAAACCAGCTGAAACTTATGTTGAGATGGTACATCACCCCAGCACAACTATCAAGAATCTACAAAAACTCAAATGATAGTTGTTGGAAATGCCAAAAGTACAGGGGCACTTTTTACCACCAATGGTGGACCTGTGACATCACTAAACATTACTGGGGCATGGTACTCAAGTTGGTCCAAGAAATATTGAGAGAGGAAATTGAACCCAAACCTGAGCTCTTTCTTTTAAACATTATAGAACCCCCAAAAAATGGACAGACACACGGAAAATTATTATGCTTCATCCTCACGGTGGCCAGAATCGTCTTTGCGCGGTACTGGAAGAAGACCGAAACCCCTGACGAAAAGGAATTATTGTTTAAAATTATGGATCTCGCAGAATTAGATAAATTAACAAACCTGGTGAGAGGTAATTTAAGTTTATAATTTGAAGCCACATGGAAACCTTTTACAAGTTATATAAAGAATAAGGAAAATATAGAGTTGCACGGCTTCTGGTTGTAAGAGACAAGCCTGAAGACGTATATTGTATATAGAGACCTATTATATCAGAGCGGCATTAGTAAAGGTCTGGGAAAAATATAAAAATAGATTCTATCGTAGTACCCCAATGTGGTTCTCCCCGATGGAAGCCTTGAGGAGAAAAGAGTTGGCAAATAATAAGTATCTAACCTATAAACAGATCCTAAAAAGGGACAGCAATAATGAGTGGTTAATGAAGACCTTGGAGGAACTAAAACAGGTGAATCTGAATATAACATGGTTAGAATACCATCAAATGCACAAAAGCTATAAAATTGACAAAAAATTGGGTTTTAATGAGGAGGATTTATGGGAATCCGCAGTCAATAAGAAAAGGAAAAATATCAGCACACTATACAAAATCCTCTTAGGTTGGGAGACAGAAGAGGAGCAAATAAAGGCATGTCACATTAAATGGGCGCAGGACTTAGGGCACAACATACCTATACAACAATGGGAGGAAGTGTGGACTAAAAAACTTAAATACACTACCACCACGGAAATTTCTGAGAATTGGATAAAAATGCAGTTTCGCTGGCACTTGTATCCAGCGAGAATTGCCAAATTTTCACGAGGAGCCTCCAGCAGCTGCTGGAAGTGCAGAAAAGAACTGGGCACTCTCATGCATCAGAGGTGGAACTGCAAGAAGGTTAAAAAGTATTGGAGGGAAATCCACGGTGCAGTCCAAAAAATATTAGACACTAAATTCAAACTAGAGCCAAAGGTGTACCTGTTGGGCATCACAAATCCTTCCCTGAATCGTAATCAAGACAAGATGTTGTTTATCCTAGGAGCCTGCGCCAGAATAGTGTTGGCCAGACACTGGAAACAGAAGAGCTTCCCCTCCTTGGAAGAATGGATGTTAAAATCTCTGGACATGGTCCAAATGGATGTTATATCGCAGAGGCTAAGCGGAAGGAAAAATCAAACGGACTGGGCGGGCTTCACATCCTTTTTACAGAAGACAAGGGCAAAATTTATGACGGATTTAAATGAATTATAGATAAATTTAAGAAATGAAATTGCAACAAGAATACGACGCCAAAGTCTAAGAGGGAAAAAGTTCTCTTTGTTATCAAATTACTGGCACCGGGCAACCTTTTGGGAAGTTTAAGTTATATGTAACCCCCCCTCCCTTGTGTGCTATCCCCCCCTTCCCCCTGTCCCCTCCCCCCCTCCACCCCTCTCCACCTGCCCCCTCCTTTCCCCCTTGCCAAACCCGAAGTAGTGCTGTGCGTATAAATGCAAAACCCAATAAAATCATTTTTTTAAAAAGTATATAGAGACCTAAAAGTGTAATAGCCCCTCCAGCACGGGGTGAAGTCAACCCATTTCTGTTTTTTTTAATGTGCCATGTCTATGTTTTAACCTTGTGTGCTCTTCCCTCCCCCCCCCTTTTCCCTATCCCGACATACTTTTTTGTAAATGTGTCCAAGTCGGTGCAAATGTCGCACAGACAACCTGTGATGTGATATGTTTGTCAATGTTATTTTAAACAATAAAAAATTTTATTAATAAAAAAAATCTAAATCCCCTCACCTGACTTATTACTGTCTCAGTTATATTTTAATATAACTGATGTTTATTATTTTTTTAAACAGCACATATTCATTGGTTATTGCTATGCGGCTTCATGTCATTTCTGACTTATGGCAACCCTAAAGTGAACTTCTCCTGGAATTATCTTGTCAAGATTTGTTTACTTTTGCTTTCCTGTGAAGTTGTGAGTGGGCACATTTATACTGACCACTTAATGCAGTTTGAAAGCAGCTTGACAACAGGTTGATTAGATATAGTAAATGTGGACAATAACACACATTAATGGCTTTAAACCAGGATAAGCAAAGTCAGGGGGTAGTCGAATGTAGAACCTATGATGCACATTAGAGTGGCAAAGTGGAATAATAATAATAATAATCGTTATTTATAACCCACCCCATCTCCCCAATGGGGACTTGGGGCGGTTCACATGGGGCCTTGCCCAAACAACAAATTACAATAAAAACAAAATCAATACATCCACAATTAACATAGTAAACTACATATATCTAAGTAAAAGAACAATATACAAACAATATCTAAAATCACACATGACAGGGCGGGGCGCATGTACAAATATGAAATGTTAAAAACTCGGGTGAGATAAACGGGGTAGCATTCTTTTTAAAGGAGAACATATGTAAACATGGGGATTAATGGACAGATCATTAAGGAGAACGAGAATATCAAACTAAATGTCTACTCTCCAAAGTAGAGTAAACCACATTGTGTGGCAAAACTGCTTAAAGGTTGGGTATTCCAGTGATCCACACATGTGTATCACAGCAGCAGGAGTTGCGACAAAAATCCAATTTCTCCACAGCCATGGAGCCATGGATACTGTGGATTCTGGAATCATTTGAGGCCAGTCTCTGCAGTGCATATAAGCAACATTCAGGCCTCAAACCAGTTCCAGGATTTTCCATGTAATTCTCTACACACCTTCTCTGCCAGTTTCACATTAATCTAAGGGCAGTTACAGGTAGCACTTTATAACAGGCTTTAGTGAGGGGCTAAAAATCCCAGGACTTAAGGAGAGGTCCACATACCGGGATTTCTGCCTCTGTAGTCCAGATGTCATGCTTTGTTCCAATATTTAGGGGCTCCCAAGATGGCCACCAGAGGCAGGACATCCGATGGAAACTGGCAGTATATATATAGATACTATATACTATATATACAATATATAGTATGTATAAGCATCACAGAATGTGGATGTGCAGATATGTGGACGTTTGTATATATGGCGAACCGCAAAAGTTCCATTCTTCGTTCTGGACAGAAAAGCTGTTCCCTCCAAACGTTTCATGAAGTATCTCCCACACTTACAAACCCCATGGGATAGAACCACTACTGCCCAAGTCAGCAGTACACAAACAGGAACACACATTTTAAAGCCAGGAACAAAATTTTGTCATTATCTACTATTTATAGAGCCTGACTGCCTAATCATCTGTCTAGACTCTAGACACATTTGGTTGTGTACTTGTGGCATCCAACAACAGGGTCCTGCTTTGCTTTTCTGCCACAAACTTCATTAAACAGGTGAAGGTTGAAGTTTCTCTTCCCAGGAAAAAGTTTTTGCCTTCTACTCAAGTGTCACTTTCTTTTTACAAACTGGCCAATAAAGAACAAGCATCAAAAACCCAGGAACAAACCAAGATCATACAGACATCTGGATATTCGGCTAAAACCAGTGCTATTCCCGCACATGGAAATCTCAGGTTTTTTGCCTTTTGTTGCGATTACTTCCAGGCTTACAGAGAACGGCGTCTTGCCATCCTTCTCATTGCTGCGGGAGCTCCTGGGAAAAAGATTCTGTCTGGATGGGCCCTTAGTAATCAATGTAGATGTGTCCAATGTGTGACTTGCCCAAGGTATGACCTGCACAAAGTTATCCAATATCTGAGGTCATCCAAGTGGTCTGACAGAGTCATAGTCCAATACTCAAACCACTACATATAGGTGAAGTGCATCTAACATGACCTATAATTCTTTAAAAATCACTTAGTCAAAATTGAGTCCTACACTCCACAAAAGGAGAACTGACAATAAAAAAGGTAATTCTCCTGTCTTCTCAATGACAGTGATAAAATACCACATCCTGGAAACGATCTTTAAAAGACAAAAGATTTGTAGCAGTGACAAGCTCTCCTTCCCACTAATGATGTGTTCCAGGTAGTGTGTTGCTACTATGGAGACAGTTGTAGAGTAGCTAGCTAGCACTCCACAAATATAGATGTATGTATGCATCTGTTCATGTCTCTATTTCCTCATGCCAATATTTCAGGGTTCCCACAACCACATTTCCAACCCCCTGGAGTCATGTGGAGGAAGTCATAATATTTAGTATTTCCTTGTTGGAAATAAAACCAATATCTGTTTACAAAGGAGATTGGACAGTCCACTCTTAGCTGTTTTGTATCCAAAGGTCAGTTCAATAATTAGTCAATAGACCAATCTTTGTTTGCTTAAAAACAAAGGTCACCGTAAAACTGAAGAAAAAACAAGTATACGATAAATAGACTATCTCAGCCAGTGATAAATGTACTATATGTAATTCTGCTTAATTTTAAATAAAGTCACTGCAAATAAGGATAATTGATATATTTCTTTTAGTCACCTAAATGAAACATTTTTTCTCAATATCTGTTATAGCAGGATAAAAAAGAAAACTAGATTTTTTTCCTCTGAAGGCCAGTTGAAGGAAAATAAAATATATACAGTATGACCCTCCAACCCTATCAATTGGGGATACATTTCTGAAATTTACATGGATACCCAAAACTACAGATAATAGCCAATCCTATTGAAATGTAGAACTTTGACCCCAAAATAGTATGGCGTTATGCTGGAGTGCCTTGAAAATTCCTAGAGAAGATATATTTTGCCAGTCATGGATAAATGAAACCAAGGATAGGACTCCCATGGATATGGAGATAACACTATAACAACCCCTGCCTCCCCCCACCCAGAAACAGAGATGATGATTCAAATGATTTTACAGAACCTCCTTTCTGGATAACCAAATCCTTTTGGAAGCTTTTTTCTAGAGAGCCTGAAGACCAAAATAATCTTGTGCATTGCTACTGATGAACAAGTCTTATAATGCATACAATTTTCACTTAATATTTCTGCATAATAAATGGTATTTCCTGTACAAAATTCATGCATAATTGTTTCGAATAGAGAACATTTTCTGTACAGGTGATAGATTTTATGGATAGAAAATAATTTCTTTAACAACTAAATGACAAGCATAAACACAATGCAGATGTAGGATCCAGACAGGCCCTTGTCCCAGAAGCATCCACGTTAAAATATTACGGGTTCATAAATGTAATTAAGGGATATGGGATTAGATATATTGAACCACCACCATCTAAAACCCCTGGACCTTTTCACATGACACAGTTATGGCACTGGGAACCTTATCATAAAGGCCCATGGATTCGCCTGGCATTGTGGTGAATCCATGGGTTTCCAGGGGACCCACCTTGCTGTGTCCCTTCCCATGGGGGGAAGCATCACCACCTGGCTTCCTCTCATTGCTGGGAAGGCAATACAGGAAGGCTCCTGTGTTGCCAAGGTGGAGGCATGCGCTGCTTCTCTCCCTTTTCAATCTTTCGTGACCGGCTCTCCTCCCATGAACCAGCTCGAGCCCTTCACTCCTCAGGGGATGCCCTCCTTTCACCTCTCCTCTGTGGCCCCCCGTCTTTGGAATTCCCTCTCGGGAGAGATTAGGAATGCCCCCTCACTGGAATCATTTAAAAAACAACTGAAAACCTGGTTTTCCACCAGGCCTTTGGAGATTAAACTCCCAAATGCCCCCGTTTTCTTGATGAGACCCCTCTATGTGACCTTTTATGTGTTGGCACTACTCCTGTTATCTCCTCTGAGTTTTAAAACATTTTATATGTACATGTGGCTCACCCTCTCATTTCTGTTTACATTCACTTATGTTGTTGTGGTTGTATAGATGTATTTTTATTGTGTTTATTGCTTTTACTCTGTTTATTGTTTTCTGATGTTTGTGATATTTTTTGTATTTGTTGTTCGGGCACAGCCCCATGTAAGCTGCTCCGAGTCCCCTTTGGGGAGATGGATGTGGGTTAGAAATAAAGTTTTATTATATTATTTTCAGCATGAAGCCTGGTTGGAAGTGCCTGTGCTGAAAATGGAGAGGAAGCCGTGACGATAGGCAAATCAGCCCATTGATTGAGGTGTTGGATCCTACTCTAAACACCTTTGTTTCACTTTAGGGCTATTCCTGACTTTTGGAGTTTAAGGAGATGTACATAAAATTTTCAGCCATAGAGTTCTAATATATCATCAATTTACAAATTCCAGGATTCCACAGGAAATTGCCCTAGCAGATGAAGTTGACCTCTGTTCCAGTGTTTGTGAAGTGTGAGTATGTTGTGTTTCCTCCGTCGGTTCCAGACTTCACCATATGACTTAGGAAGGGAGTTTCTAACTGGAAAAGAACTTATCAGATAATTAAAAACTCACATACAGCAGGATCTTTTATCATGTGAAGCATTCTATTCATATTCAAGCAAGCATGAGTACAGCACACTTTCAAGTCTTTGTATACTAAGAATGTTGTAAGTAAAGTGAAGTGAGGATATGTGTTTGCATATCTGTTACATGCATTGTATAGGCATAATGGATGGACAAGTAGCATTTTTTATTTAAAAAAATACCCTCTACCCAAAAGGATACAATTTTCTGAAGAAAAAGGTATTTAGCCTTCCTAGCTATGTGCAAGAGGCACATTAATTTTATTTGTTGCTGTTTATTGTGCAACATAAAAGGGATATGGGGTGAAATGCACGATTTATCCATTGGTTTCCTGACTATTTATCTATTTCAGGGTTTTATAATGCCATCATTCACCATCGTATTCTGTGTCTTCACATAAAATTGATTGCTGTAGTAACCCAGCTAGTAGTTTCACCCTTCTTCTGCCTTTGAAATTAAGCCCTCCTTGGTGCATCATTAGGGTTAAAAGCACTATTTAGTTTAGCAGCATCACTCAGTACTAACTGCATTCATGACACAAGGAAAATAAAGATTATATAATTCTATGCAGAGCTGTATTTCCATCACTCCTCAGGGCAGCAAGCCAGAGAGTACAACAAAAAAGGCATGATCATTCTAATCCATTTAGGACAAAACTCATTCCCATTTGGCAAAGTCACTTCCTAGAGCAGTGTTTTTCAACCTTTTTTGAGTCACGGCACATTTTTTACATTTACAAAATCCTGGGGCACACCACCAACCGAAATGACACAAAATGACACTCTAACACAGTAATACATATAGTTAATATGTTTTTAAATGTATTGATACACTCAGTATAAATTGACCTTGAGTTTTGGACTTGTACAGTAGTTCACCTATATCCAGAGAGCACTGTAGAGGGGAGGGTGGAAGACGTGGGGCGAGTCTTTGCAGTAGCGCCCACACGGGTCACGTGAGCAAAGCGAGGCAAAGCAAGCAGAGCGAGGCTGGGAAGAAAGGAGCCCGAGTGGAGAAGAAAAAGTGTTCAGCAGGAGGGGGAAGAAAGGGTATTGGAGGTTCCAATTTCCCACGGCACACCTGATGATCGCTCACGGCACACTAGTGTGCCACGGCACACTGGTTGGGAAACACTGTCCTAGAGCAGGGCTGTCCAACTGGAGGGCCACGGGCCGTATACGGCACCCCAACCCCCTCCCCACGGCCCCCTACCCTCCTGCAAGATATCTGCTTTTAAAGATTTTTTTAAAAATTAAAAAATATTTTTGAATATTTTTTGAATAGGCTGCCCGGCTCCATTTTTTGGAGGACAATATTTTTAGTTTATTTATTTATTGCAGTGTGGACTCAGGGCCCTTCACACAGCCATATAACTCAGAATATCCAGGCAGGAAACCCCACAAAACCTGTTTTGAACTGAGGGCCCTTGATGAATATGACTGGATTATGTCCACACTCATATAATCTGGTTTAAAGCAAATAACATGGATTTTATTCAGATGTGTGGAAAGAAAGTCAATGGGTTCCTAGAATAAGGCATAATATTCATTCTGCCTCTGCTAAGATAATAACAACAAGACCTCCAAGGGCCATCAGGGCCATCCTCCAATCTCCTTCTGCCATAAGGGGAAAATACAATCAAAGCATTCAGATGACCATTCAGCCATGTTGAATCAAACCTAAACTCTCATAAGGGGGAAAACACAGCAACAGAATTCAGTACTGAACCTTGAGTTTGGGAGTTGTCCAGTTCTTCTCCATCCAGCATTCCTCAGCCAGCACTGTGGACTCAAATAATGATGGATCAGGACCAAACTTGGCACGAATCCTCAGAAGAGGAGGAAGCCGGAAAGGGAATGGATGAGCACCCCCCCCCCCGCGCACTCTGAACTCGGCCCCGCCCCTTTTTGCTCTGGCCTCGCCCCCTCTCGCTTGGTGCACTCTCTCCTTCCCTCTTTCTTTCAAGTGGTGGAAAAGGAAGGAATGAAAGGGGAAAGAGAGAGAAGGAGGGAGGAGAGAGAGGGGAGGGGGGAAGTAGGAGGAGGAGGAAGGGAGCCTGCTCCTCCTCCCTGCCCCGCCCCGCTCCTCCCCCACCCCCCCCACCCCGCCGCGAAAAAAATAAATAAAAAATATTCAAAAAAATATTCGAAAGATTTTAAAAAATATTTTTTAATTTTAAAAAAAATCTTTAAAAGCAGATATCTTGCAGGAGGGTAGGGGGCCGTGGGGAAGGGGTTGGGGGGCGTATATGGCCTGCGGGCCGCCAGTTGGACAGCCCTGTGCTATAGCATTGAACCAGAGCAGTTAAAGTGATGTCAACACAATGTAGATGCAGCCTTAGGCACAGATGGATGTTTCTCATTGGTCAGTAATTTTTGTCATGAAACTTTATCATGCAACTTAACTTGCAAGAGCCCATGATCTCATAAAACCCCATGAGACTTCAATGGGCTCACTTCTCCCCATCCCCAACCATTTCATATTAAATCCCAGTCATATCTAGTTCGAAGAATCAGGTAGGAAATGATTGGAAAGCACTTTGCCTAAAACCTCAATGCAAGGATAGGAAACCTGGCACCTTCCAGTTGCTTTATATCAGTGTTACTAAAAATAGTTGTCCTGGGACCAGTTTCAGTCCTTGAACCATTGGCTGCTAGTCCCTGGTGAGTTTCCAGGAAGAAAAGACTCAGTTGTGCTAAATAAGCACATATTTGGTGCTAGGTTGTTTTGAGTTTTCCGGGCTGTATGGCCATGTTCCAGAAGCATTCTCTCCTGACATTTCACCTTCATCTATGGCAGGCATCCTCAGAGATTGTAAGGTCTGTTGGAAACTAGGAAAATAGGGTTTTAAAGATCTGTGTCCAGGGTGGGAGAAAGAACTCTTGTCTGTTCAAGGTAGGTGCAAATGTTTTGACTGGCCACCTTGATTAGCATTTAATGCCCTAGCAGTTTCAAGGCCTGGCTTCTTACTGCCTGGGGGAATCATTTGTTGGGAGGTGATTAGCTGGCCCTGATTGTTTCTTGTCTGGAATTCCCCTGTTTCTGAGTGTTGTTCTTTATTTACTGTTACTTTAGAGACTTTAATAGCCAGATTTTGTTCATTTTTATGGTTTCCTCCTTTCTGTTAAAATTGTCCACATGCTTGCGAATTGCAATGGCTTCTCTGTGTAGTCCGACATGGTAGTTGTTGGACTGGTCAAGCATTTCTGTGTTCCCAAATAATACGCTGTGTCCAAGTTGGTTCTTCAAGTGATCTGCTATGTCTGACTTCTCTGGCTGAGTTAGTTTGCAGTGCCTTTCATGTTCCTTGATTCATGTTTGGGCAATGCTGTGTTTGGTGGTCCCTTTGTAGACTTGTCCACAGCTGCATAGTATATGGTAGACTCCTGCAGATGTGAGAGATGTCGAAAAGAGCTAGAGGATCCAGCAACATAATCCTGAACAGGTGTGGCCTTGCACAGAGCTGGAGTTGGGCCTGGAGCCACACCACACCAACGTGAGAAGCCCTGGCATGAACACTGCTGACTCAGGGAGGATATGAGGAAATATCCACAGCGTTCATTACAGATCCCTCTTGCCCTTTGCAGTGATTCTGGCCATGAAAGCCTTCGACAATACATATTTGATGCTAGTTCCTGGCACATTGGGGAGGAATTCCTGTCTATCCTCCAGATTACATAGCTTTTAATTCCCAGATTTGTTGACAATGCTGAATGAGACTTATGGGAGTTGTGCAGAAGAGCAAACCACAGACCACCTATTACAATACAGCCTGAGCCCTGCCACATGCACAATGGAGAACCTCCTTAAAGCAACACCAGAGGCACTCCAAGTGGCCACCTACTAGTTAAAGTACATTTAATAGAATGCCAAGTTTTTAAACTTTGTACTTTCTCAAATACATTGGTTCGCTCCTAATACAATAAATAAATAAATGGGAGTTGTCATTCAAAACAACTGCTTTGCTTTAGAATGCTGCTGCTTGTAAGAGTAGGCCACACTGACCTGAATGGACAAAAGGGTCTATAGCAGGAGTCGGGAACCTTTTTGACTCAGAGAGCCATGAAAGCAAAAAAATTGGAAATGTATTTCAGTGAGAGCCATATAATATATATATAATATATTTTAAGACTGAATTCAACTAAATGTGAGTATATAGGTACATATTATGAGAAAAGGATTCCCCCGGCAGACCTGACTCTGCAAAAGGCATGCTCAGCACTCTGGGAAGGAAGAGAAGACGGAAGAGGGAAAGAAAGAAAGAAAGAAAGAAAGAAAGAAAGAAAGAAAGAAAGAAAGAGGAAATAAAGGAGGGAGGGGGAGAGGAAGAAAGAAAAGAAGAACGAACTATGGAAAAGGAAGAAAAGAAAAGCAGGAGAGAGACAAGGAGGGGAAGAGAAAGAATAAAATGGGGAGGAAAGGAAAAGGTGGGGAAAAGAAAGGAAAGTAAAATAATGAAAGGAAAAGAAGAAAATAAAGAAGGGGAGAGGGGGGAAGAAAGGAAGGAGAAGGAAAGGAAGACTTGGGGGAAAAGAATAGAAGAGGAAGGAAGGAAGGAAGGAAGGAAGGAGAATGGAGGAAAGAAGGAAGGGAGAGAGGGAGGGAAAAAGGAAGTATAGAAAGAGAAGGAAATGGTAAAGGGGTAGGAAAGAAGGAAGGAAGGAAGGGAATGGAGGAAAGAAGGAAGGGGAGAGAACGATCAGGAAGCGGGCCCCTGTATCACACACACAAAGAAGTACTGAAGGCTAACTACTTTATTGAGTATAAAAACAGTTCCAAAGAGTAAATAGTCCAATAATATGCAATTGTCCAAAAGGTAATAAGCAAAGTAGTAGCAAACAAGCTTGAGCGTGGCAAGGGCAATCCAATGGGATCAGGAAACAGGGCAAGACTCCGCAAACCAATGCAGACCAGGAAACAGGGCAAGCTAAGAGGGAAGGAGAAGGAAACGAGAGAAGGAGAAGGAAACGGTGAAAGGGAGGGAGGAAGGAAGGAAGGAAGGAAGGAAGGAAGGAAGGAAGGAAGGAAGAGAATGGAGGAAAAAAAGGAAGGGGAGAGAGGGAGGGAAAAGGAAGGAGAGAAGGAAAGAATGGGCTGCTCTGGAGAGCCAGATGCAATCATGAAAAGAGCCACATCTGGGTCCCGAGCCATAGGTCCCTGACCCCTGGTCTATAAGAAATGAACATCCATTGTATATTGATACAATAGAGTGCATCCTCATTGCCAGCTAAAAGGTTAACAGTAATTAATCTCCTCATACCAAACCATTATGTTTCTACATTGCCTTCTGTGCTTGAAAATAAGCTACAAGATTTAGATGTTCGTTTTAGAATTCATTATACGAAGCCCAAATGTTGTGGAGATGGAAGCACAGTTTTCTTTACATCATGATCTATCAATAAGAATCTGCATAACATCTGTTTATAAAAGGCCATCTTCACTTGACATTGCGGTGTTTTACAATTTGCAGCCAGTGTCTTTATTAGGAAAAGGATTACTCATCAGGAAAGGTCAAAACAGGTGTTGCCAAAAGATAACACCAACCTGTATTCTAGATGAGGTTTGAAATGCTAACGATAGCAAAATCAAAGCTCTTGTCCTTTCTAGTTATGGCTTGTGATACAATGTATTAAACCTTTTAATCTTTTGCTCTATTTACCTTATGCTGCTTTCTCTCTTGGATATTTACTACCACAAGGTTGACATTTCAATTTAAATCAGGGGCTTGTTGTTAAGTTCTGAACTTTTTTTTTCTTGACTTTTTAAAAGCACACAATCAGTCTCTTTATGCTTCCTCGAAAATGTAAACTCAAATGCTTTAGTTCTTGATGCAATTCCAAAACGCATCTTACAATCCCTCTCCATCAAATATGCAAAGTGCAACGTCTCTCTTAAAGCACTCACACAGCAAGCAGGTTTCCCCCTCAACAGTAAATGGTTTCTGTACATTTTGTGTCAACAGGAGATGTTTTTTATTTCCTCTGGACCAGGGCTATTATTTCTTATGGGCAAGTCAACTTGGATGGAGGTATGAAAAGGAAGAGGAACAATCAGCTCCAAAGTTCTGCCAAAGTTACACCGGCAAGAGGAAAGGCAGAGGGATAAGCATTTTTCTATTACATTTGGCCCTTTTCTGTTTGGGGGTGGAATGTCTGCATCCGCAGATCTCTTTGTTGATACCAGCTTCACAGTTGGTGCTCTTTGCAATAGAAGGGTGTCAATTCTGGTTTGGCCCCATGTAAGCTGCCCTGAGTCCCTTTGGGGAGATAGAGGTGGGCTGGAAAAATAAAATTCTTATTCTTCTTTCAGTCTAGTTCTGCAATTTATCCTTCCCTAGCTACGGTGGTCCAAGCCACTGTCATCTCGAGACTAGACTACTGTAACACTCTGTACATTGGCCTTCCTCTGTCCGTGATCCGGAAACTTAAGCTGGTGCAGAACGCTGCAGCGCAACTGTTGGCAGGCCTACCAACACGCTGCCACATCACGCCTATCCTGCGCGAACTGCACTGGCTTCCAATAGAATTCCGGATCAGCTTCAAAGTGTTGGTGTTGACCTTTAAGGCCTTGAATGGTCTGGGGCCAGTGTACCTGAGGGACTGCCTTTCCCTATATTGTCCCTCCAGACCACTGCGTTCAGAGACACACAATCTCCTAGAGCAGTGTTTCCCAACCTTTATTGAGCCACGGCACACTTTTAACATTAAAAAATCCAGGGGCACACCACCAACCAAAATGACACAAAATGACACTCTAACACAGTAAAGAACGGTTGGGGGTTGGTGGCCTGCTGGGAGCAGCTGCTGGGAGAGGTGAAGCCGGGGAGGGGGCGGAGCCAGGCTGTGCCATGCCCCGCCCCCTACCCCCAGCTTCACCTCTCCCAGCAGCTGCTCCAGCCTTGAGGGGGCAGTGCCAAGCCAGCGGTGCCAGAGCCAGCACAATGCTGGCTTGGCAATGTCCCCTCAAGGCTGGAGCAGCTGCTGGGAGTGCCGAAGCTGGAAGAGGGGGCAGAGCTAGGCCGCGCCATGCCCCGCCCCCTCCCCCCAGCTTCAGCTCACCAACAGGCCGCACCATGCCCCACCCCCTCCCCCCAGCTTCAGCTCTCCTACAGAGGAGGAGCATGAGCAGTGAATGGGCTTCAGTGGGTGGGGCTCCTCCACGTGGCTTCATCGAGCGAGGGGCGAGAGTCATGGTGGGAGTCATGGCGGATTGGAGGCTGGCTGGGGAAACGGCCGAAGGAGGCGGCGCCCCGGCCCCTTCTTCTTTTTTCTTCGCCACTGCCCGGCCGTCCTCCTCCTCCCCCAAGCAGCAGGAGTTCGGCAGGAAGGGGGGGAGGAAGGGGGCAGAGAGCTTTTATCGCGGCACAGCAGGAGGTCCGTCACGGCACACTAGTGTGCCACGGCACACTGGTTGAGAAAGACTGTCCTAGAGATCCCGAGTTGTAGAAGTTTTCGACTGACCGCAACAAGGAGGAGAGCATTCCGCATTATCGCGCCAACTCTCTGGAATGCTCTCTCACCCGAGGTTCATGCCTTGCCCAGTCTTCTGGCCTTTAGAAAGGCCTGCAAGACTCTGCTGTTCAAACAGGCATTCGATTGTTAACCCCACAGGACCCCACTGCAGACAATGCAGGCCTGCGGGACTTGTTTTAGTGATAAGCTGTAATATGATGAGTTTTATATATGTAATGTTTTTATATTTTATTTTAATGCATTTTAGGTATGTGTGTGCTTGTACATGCATTTTATCTGTATTTACTTGTATCCTAGTGTTGTAAGTCACCCCGAGCCGCATGGGAGTGGTGAAAGACAAGTTGAAACAAATAAATAAATAAATAAATACCTCAATCAGAAAACCAACAGCAGTGTAGCAGAGGCACAGGTGGACACACTGGATGGAAGCTGTAATCGGCAGAGGGCGTTTGCCGTAGCTGCGCCAATCCTGTGTGACGAGCTGCGAACCATCCGGGACTTAATGCCGTTCCGCAGAGCTGTAAAGACCTGGCTATTCAGACAGGCATTTGGCCCATAACCAATGCCGTGTTATCAGCATCCTGTTGTGTCGCTGTCAGCATATTCCTACTGCCATCGCAGTTGTGCTGGAATTTTATTTTAACTGGGGGTTTTAATCTGGTTTTGTTGCATTTTATGTGTTTATCTGTTTTTAACTCTGTAAACCGCTCTGGGCTCCAGAGAGAGCGGTATATTAAGTCGAACGAATAAATAAATAAATAAATAAATAAATGCATTTCAAAGGCCATTGATTTCCCACTTGCTATAAAATACAGTGTTCCTTCACTTATTGCTGGGTTTGGTTTCCAGGACTTCCCGCAATAAGTGAAAAAAACGCGATGTAGGGATGCTCTATTTGTTTATTTTAATATTTATACATTATTATAGTAGTTACACTATTTTAAGTCCGGCCCAGCTTACTTGTCCTAACGTATCTCCCCTTATGTCCCACCTTGAAATTTACGATCCTCCAGGGAGGCCCTGCTCTCGATCCCACCTTCATCGCAAATATGTTTGGTGGAGACGAGAGACAGGGCCTTCTTGGAAATGGCCCCTCGCCTGTGGAACTCGCTCAGCGAAATAAGATCAACTTCTTCCCTCCTTTCCTTTAGGAAAGACATTGCTTTGGGACCGGGCGTTTAGTTGATGTGGAGCAGAGGACGGGCAATTTGAAAATGATAGGGTTGTGTTGGCAGACTGAGGATTGGCTTGGACAGCATATGAATGTGGAATGGGGATTATGTGCGTATATTAATATGTAACTGTTTTTAATCTGTTTTGCTGTATTTTGATATGTTGTTGTTTTTTGTTCCTATGTATGCGGCAGTGAATTATTGCTTTTTGTTAGCCTCCGTGAGTCCCCCTTTGGGGGTAGAGAAGGATGGGTTATAAATGAAATAAATAAATAAATTTATACACTTAAAATAAAGCGAAGGAAAAAGGAAGGAAAGAAGGAAGGAAGGAAGGAAGGGCCCTTCAAGGCTGAAGGGAGGGAGAGAGGACTGAGGGGGGAAAGTGCCTTAGAGAGCAGTGGTGGCAAAGCCCCACAAAACAGCGAAAATACCATGATATATATTTTAAATTAATATTTTTTAAAAATCTGCGAAACAGCGAGTCCACAATAAGCGAACCGCAAAGTAGCGAGGGAACACTGTACTAGATATGCCCGTAACCTTTCAGTATCCTCATTATATTGATTCAGAGGATGGGCCTGGGAGATTTAGAAACAAAAAGCCTTGTAAAGCTAATCATTAAACTCAGTTTACTTAGTTCCAACACACTATTTATGGCAAGTCACTAAGCTGTCACCAAATTCTTTAGTGAAATGAGTAATTCCATTTTACAGTTCAGCTTCCTTATGAAATGTTCTTCTGGCTGGTAATAAATATCCTACACACTGGAACTCATAATACATTTTCTCCTCAAGTGCCTGGCATCTCTCACTCAAAGTGTATTTTCTATTACTAATATATGAAGTAGTTTTGCTTTTTACTCTCAGAAAACTGACTTTAAAAAAACATTGGTCAAGATTTTTAAAAAACCTTATACATAACCACTTAATTGGTGTTACATAACCAAATAAAATGTCAATCTTCATTTAACAGCTTTATAGATCTCAGCCACTAATATGGAATCCCTCTATATAGCATTTGCTATAGCTTTCGAGGTTATTCATTGAAAATAGCAAAAAAAAAATGTTAATGAACCACAATTTTCCTGGAAGCTTTCTATATCTTGTTGCTGAGATCAGGAAATGGGCCTATAAAATTGTGTATCAATAACAACGTATCTTATATAATAGAAGGACCTTGCTGGAACCAGTAGAGACTGAAACAGCTTGTGAAGGCCAAATACATCCTCTCAATGCCATATGATATTTTCCATGCACAAAGGTCTTCCCCAAGCTGTTGATGCAAGTTATGAAAATAGTTACTTTGTGGGAAGAATGGCATGTTGGGATCACAGCTAATATTTGCATATTTCCCGATTGTTTCCATCAATGTCTTGAAGCTATGACTGGATGGCTGCGTACCAGCCGGTTAAGCTGGTACGCAGCCATCCAGGGTGAATCCAAAGTGAATCCATCAAAGACGGAGGTCCTATGGCTGGGTTGTCCTGGTATGGGTGAGTGCCAATTGCCTACCCTGGATGGCGAGCGTTTAAGCCCATCATCTTTGGTAAAAAGCCTGGGGGTTCAATTGGACCCACTGCTATCGATGGAGACTCAGATCTCCACGGTTAGCAGGACAGCAGTCTTCCATTTCTGACAGGCTAGGCGACAGGCTCCTTACCTATCCAGGAATGACCTAGCTATGGTGATCCAGGTGATGGTCATCTCGAGGTTAGACTACTGTAACAACCTCTACATTGGCCTTCCCTTGTCAACAACCCGGAAACTCAAGCTGGTGCAGAATGCTGCCGCTCGATTGCTGGTGGGAGCATCTGCGAGAGAGCACATCATACCAATTCTACAGCAACTGCATTGGCTGCCAATAGAATACCAGATTGTTTTCAAGGTGCTGGTTTTGACCTTTAAGGCCTTGTATGGTCGTTCCTGTTGCTTCTCAGTGACAAGACAACGAGCCTTCTCCGTGGTGGCAGCGACGCGTTACCAGACGATGTTCGGGCTATCACGGAGTTAGCCCCCTTCCGGAGGGCCTGCAAGACAACCCTTTTTAAGCAGGCCTTTAATCTAAATTCCCCCGGATAACTCTGACCATGTCCTTGTGTTTTATACAATAATGTGTTTTATCTGTATTTTCATCTGTTGTTTTATGTAAACCACCCCGAGCCTGCAGGGAGGAGTGGTATATAAAAGTGAACAATAATAAATAAATAAATAATAAATAAATAAATAAAATTAGCTGTGCTGGTTTGGAGAGGGTACATATTCTCCATGCAAGCCATGTGCTTTGCAAGGTAATCCTTTATGTATCTATGGGGAATTAAGTCCATTGTCTTCAGTGGGCATACTCATAAATGTGTGTATTCCATCAGAAAATCCCCCTACTTTAGCACTGTATGCAGTTGTTAAATTGTGCTCATGTAGTTAAACACAGATCATTCCCCCCCATATTTGTGGGGGATGCATTCCAAAGCGCCCATTAATTTGACCTATACTTGGGTCGGAAGCATATCACAGATTACCACTGGGTGATCTAGAGAGGTGTAAAAACACTTCAATTTATTGACCTTGCAAGATTCCCCGGTGCTATTCTATGGTATGCTTGGATCAGAATAATGTCATAAAGTCTCACTGAAGACATAGAGAGGCTCATGAAGACTTTGGGGGGGGGGGGGACTGGAGCATAGGTACATGAAACCATAGATATCAAGTCCATGGATAAGGGGGTTGTACAGTACATATTTTGGTTTTGTGGGATACAACATAATTTCAGGGCTTTTCAAACAGAGATTCACTCAGTTCTGCATCCAGGGAGTGCAACTTTAATCTTATTTTTATTATAAAAACTTGTTGCTGTTGTTGGACACTAATTTTGATCAATATAGAACAGGGGTGACCACACTTTTTCAGCATGCGAGCTACTTTTAAAGCAACCAAGTTCAAAAGATCTACCTGCCGCCCCGTGCACTCCTGCCACCGCCCCGTGCGCTTCCGCCATTGCCTGCGCAGCGCACCTGCCGCCTGCGGGGCATTGCAGGAATGAGGGAGTGTGAGTTGTGGCTTGGCAGCCTCCAGACTTCCTAAGGGGCCGCAAATTGCTCAGCTTGAAGGTAATGGGCATGGCTAAGGCTGAATAGGCCGGACTTTCTCACTATTACAGGCAGCCGAAGTGGTGGGTGTGGTCAAAGCAGAGAGGGCGTGGGCTTTCTCACTACATACACTGCTATGGGGTGGGCGTGTCTAAGGTGGAGGGAGCAGCCTCATCTCGGTGGGTGTGGCTTCCCCTATATATGTATAAGCAGAGCACTGGCTGTCGGCGTATCTAAGGCGGAGCGGGCTTACTGAGTCTAGCTTCAGAGGTTGGCGAGGCCAGGATGGAGAGGCGTGGCCCTACATTGGATACACAGCCATAACCGTGGGCATGGCTAGAGCAGATGGGGCATGGCTTCTGCAGTGGCCGGGTCTAAGGTGGGGGCTTGCCTTCCTTAGCTGATACAGTGCTATGGCAGTGGGCGTGGCTAGGGCGGAGGGAGCCTCTGCATCCGGATGAGAGAGAGCCCCGCCCCACACTCCCTCATTCCCGTAATGCCCCACGGGCAAAAGAAGCACAGCGCAAAGGGTGCGCATGCGCAGGGCAGAAGCGCTCCATCCGCCTGTGATCAACCTCATTTGGACTCGCGATCGACTCGTCGACTTCGTGGGCAGCCCTGGTATAGAAATGTTAAAAGCATAGAAATTACAATAACCATGAACCAGTTATGTACATCTTCTTCAGTGAATTCATTATGGTCTTAAGACATAAGAAGTAGAACTTGTGTAAAAATAAATAAAATAGTTCAGATTGGCAAAACACAAAAGCAGTCCCTATCTGCCCTAAGTGAACTATGTGTTTCCTTTCAATTCAGACTTGATTTCAACAGATTGTTAAGAGCATTTTCCCACTAGCATGAAGTATCATCTAAATGTTCTACCAATGACCCCAGGAATTGCTTATTTACTTAACACGACTATTGCAATTCTTTTGGACAGCATTTTTTGAGGGGGAGAACCCCTCCAGGAACTTCATGGGATTAGCAAAAATGCCAATAGAACATAAAATGTTATGTTTGGAAAACCACTCACAATTTTAAATAAAGTACTTTTTAGAGAATGGGAACCTTGTATACGATTTTAAAAATGAACTTTCCTACTCCTTTCTTCTTTCTCCCTTCTCTCTTCTTATTCCTCCTCCACTTCCTCTTCCACTTCTTCTTCCTCCTCCTTCTTTCTAGTCCAAAAGTTTGGACAGGTTGCAGGCCACAAAAAGATACTTGGAGTCCACATGTTATTCTAATTCAACTAATTAAAATGATTGATCAAACTAATTTAACTCTTAAGACCAGAATCAAACACATTGATCTGAGTGAAGTGAGGTAATTATGCAGAAGTGAAATGATTAACAACAACAAATGTGACTCTAAACTCAGAAAGGCTCATCCCTAAGGAAACCATCATCCCAGGCTTAAGGACTCTCAGATTCATGCTGTTCCCTAACTTGCACAGTCTGTGGAAGATCTTTGTGTATGAAAAACGTCAGATGACATTGAGAGGAATGTTTTGGCAAGCTTTTTTAGTCTCTAATGATGGCCAGCAAGGACCTTCTGTTGTATAAATGATACACAGTTTTATAGGTGCATTTTCTGAGTTCAGCACCAGGATCTGAAACAGTGGTTCTTAACCTGTGGGCCGTGAGGATGAAAATCTGGTCCGCGAGCCTCCTTTATTTATTTATTTATTTATTTATTTATTTTATTTCCAATACTTTCATACCACCTGCCACTCCTTCCATGTCGCTGTATCAGAAACTAGAGCTGATGTGGTCTATCGTCTATCCAGTGCAATTTTCTGAATCAGCACCCCAAACCAAATCTAAAGTTGACCAAAAATTGATTCGCAACCCTTTTGGTACTAATGATGGAAAGTAGTCCCTGGTCAATGTGGTCCCTGGTCAAAAAAAGATTGGGAAACACTGACGTAGAGAGAGTCCAGAAGAACTGTGATTCATTAACAATTGTTTTGCTATTCACAATGAATAACCTAGATATAGCAAATACTACATAGAAGGATATTGCTGAAAACCTGATGATAGAAAAAGATTTTTATTTAAAAATTAAAATAACTATCATGTAAAAACATCAAATATTTAAACAGCATGAAATTATTTAAGACATAATGGGAAAAATAAAAATGTATAATATATAATTATAATAATACTTTATTTATACCCCACCACCATCTCCCAGAAGGGACTCGGGGCGGCTTACATGAGGCCAAGCCTGTCAAATACAAATACAAATACAACAGTGCATCAACAAAACAAGCAAGCAAAAACAATATAAATAATATGACTAAACATAAAGCAATAACACAGAAGAGATTTAAAAACACTATGGCGGGGCCCAAATGTAATAGATTAATATTATTTTTTAAAAAAAATGGGCATGTACAGAGTAGGGTATGTCTAGACATGGGGGTTTTAGAGAGTGATGTAGGGAAATCAATCCAACGGGTTGAGAAAGTGCTTCAGAGGACATATAGAGGGGAAATTAGTCAGATTGGACTATTATTTCCTTTATTCAGGGAAGGCACATTGGAACAGCCATGTTTTCAAGCTCCTTCTAAAGAATGCCAAAGTGGGGGCTTGTCTGATATCTTTAGGGAGTGAGTTCCATGTTTTAAAAAATCTTTCCCTTTGGACCATTCATCACTAAGCCCTTATTCAAATAAAAAGCTTTTTACCTGTTGATAAAAAGAGAGCTGAGAGGGAGTCAGTAAGTCTCACATGAGAGGAAATTCCAAACCTTGGGAGAAACCCCCATCACATGCCCTCACTAGACAGAGAGGCCTATGACAATGGTGGGACCATGAGAAAGCCTTCTCCCAGGGATCTGAAGACTTGGGCAGGCTAGTCATGTTTCCCTTGGAAAGCATGGACACCCAGAAATTATTGAAACCATAGATCTCTTTCTTTCCAACAGCCTTGGCCGTAGGAAAAGTTGCAGAAATGTAAGATATAGTGTGCTCTTCCATAAACATCTAGAGCTACTTTGTTGGCTTATTTAATCCAGAACTCTCTACTTACACTGGCAGTTGTTCTCCAGGTCTAGGGTTCCGTCTTGCAAGGGCTGGTCTTAGTCTAGCAAAACGCCATATACGAAGAGGATTGGAAATCACAAACCTGCCACATATATTTCCAGGCAGGAAGATAGTCTGCAAGTGGACCCTGAATCAGTGGGGGGGAGCTGAACCTGAACCATGATTAATCAAAGAGTTTCTCCCACCTCAACAATAAAACAGCAGAGTTATTTAGTCAGGAGCCAAGAGAAACAATTTGCTGATTGCCATGTTACAATGATATAGGACCTCATCACATAAGGCTTTGACTCCATCCTAGAATGCTTCCAGGACAGAGCTCACCAGAACTCACCCATCACATGATGCAGAGCTACTTTCGGCCCTCCATCCTGGAAGCATCTATTGAGGTATGCATTGTATCAGGAGGGGATGAGAGAATGAATTGTTGATGTGAGTGGTGATTGGTGGAATGCCTGAGGAGATTTGAATAAGGTTGCTGAATGAAGGTTGGGATGGCAGTTGATACAGTGAGTTAGATAGTTAGTTACAAGTAAGAAAGGAATGAGTAAAGTGAGTATTAAGATTAGGAAAAATAATCAGTCAGGTTTTGGAATTAAAGAGATTATTTTAAATGTATTTATTGATTGATTGATTGATTGATTGATTCGATTTGGTATACCGCTCTCTTTGGAGCCCAGAGCGGTTCACAAGATTAAAAATAAGCAATCTATTTTGTTGCATTCAGCTTCTGTTAATAACGTATTTATTTATTTATTTATTTACATAATTTATATTCCGCCCTTCTCACCCCGCAGGGGACTCAGAGTGGATCACAATGCACATATACAGGCAAACATTCAATGCCATAGACATACAACATATATAGACAGACAATGAGCTACACAATTCGTCGAGAGCCCGACCCGGGCAGGCCTCGAACTCATGACCTTCTGGTCAGTAGAGATCTTATGCAGCTGACTCCCAGCCAGCTGTGCCACATTCCCCGTATTATCTTTATATGTAAAGAATCTAGCTTTTGGCCTCCGAAAACATTATATATTATAAAGGTTGGATTCAGACACAATGCATTTGGTAGCAGCAGTGAATAAAGAGGTGTGTTGTCCAGTAGAGATATAAGTTGTATATATTATCTCACACAAGTATCTTGAGAGAATCTAGAAAGTCCCCAAAATCAATGGCCACAGAAGTAGGACCCTAATAGGTTCCACAAAGATAACAACAAGTACAGTTTTTGTTGTCATAAATCACAACACAGCCATACATAACAAAAGGAAGTCACAGATTAAAAAAAGAAAAGCAGAACTATAAATTACTGATCTCCAGAATAAAATTCGCAACAGTCTCACAAAAGAATGCATTAGAGTTGTTCAGGAGGTATGGAATATTTAGAACACCCTTGCCATTGAGAACACTGTGAAAATAGAATTTGTGTATTTCATTTGTATATTATCATATTTAGGACATAAAACAAAGAATTGTCAAGTGTTTCAATAGAAACCAAGTCACAAGAACAAACTCTTTTAGAAGAGTCCATGTTTTTATATCTCCCATCCAAAAGAGCTGATGGCAACACAATACATCTTTCAGTAGCCAAAGCTCTCCTCTGGGTGGGATTAAACGAAATTCAAAGGTAAGATAGCCATAAATCAGAAAAGACTTGCACATGTACAGCAAGAAGAAATATATGTATGTTTCATCCAATTTTAAGGTGACCAGGAATTAGGACAGACTTCTATTATTGTGTGAGAGCTGCAAACCAACTGCCCTGGAGATATAGGACATAGGCAGCTCCTTTGTCCATGAACAGAACAAACTGATTGTAACTAGCCATGCATGGATGTGCTTCATATAGTTAGACTTATTGAAGAAGACATGCTAATACTAATAGCATCACAGCCCACCTTAAGATGTCAAATTCTTCTTCAGATTCCCGCTGTTCCTAATTACTGAAATTCTAGCGGCTGTCAAGCCATACGTATGAGAATAGCTCAGCACCTTGCTTGTGAACACAAATGATTTACAAACGGCGTTTCCACTTTAACGCAATTGTGATGCACAGGCATCAATCTTGTTTTAATGTACCCAGCTGGGAGTTTCCAATTTACCTAGACATTACTGAGCTTGGCCCAATCATTGCACAGTCTCAACTGGAACAGGAGCTGATTTTCGTCTTTGCCAAATGATGGGTTTTCCTGTCACAGGGGAGCTCATTATAAGGACAGATTTCTTGAAAAGTTAAAGCTACAGCATTAATTACACACAAAGCCAGTGTATAGGATGGAAATACATTGATGCAGGAGTACGTGACCTAAGAGAGTGGAGTTTTCTCACCAATCAACATAAACACCCCTATTACTGCTTCTGTGATCTATCACAGCTAACAGGAAGCTTCACAAGAAATAGCAAATAGTTCCTCGGCTCTCTGATTTCAAGAGAGATTTGAAGCAAACTGTGAGGGGAAAGGGTTTTATAGAGGCAAGGTTGAAATTTCCCTTAGGGTGAAAGATAATATATCTTACATCCTCCCCCCCCCCTCTAAACAAAACAATGTTCTAAAATGAAATTATAATAGTAAATATCAGTGCCAAAAATGGAATATTTCATGGCTCCCCCAAGGATGATGAATTCCCACTGGAATGGCTAATTTTGTGCCTGTTTGTTCCTGATTAAATCGTCAGCATTTTCTAGACATTTCTTTCACTTGCAGAAATCTCATAAATTGAAAATGTTGACTTCACATATTCATTAATATTCATAAAAGCATGACCCCTAAGCCTTTGGAGAAGACTCACAAAGAGGATGTGGCTGGGTGTTATTAGAAGGTCTTGTAACTTCTAAGGAATGTTGGTAGAGCTTCCATGTTACCTAAACCAGTCTGGTGTGTGTGTATATGTGTGTGATTTCCTATTGATTACATCAGCTTCATTTTTGCCCATCTAATCGCTTTCAATCTGAACACCAATTGTACAGACCTTTTTCAACAAACCATAACATAACCACCATGCAATGAGATCTTCCAGTAAGGAAACATTTGTCACAACTATACATTTACACATCTATAGCTGGAATTGTATGTACCTTTTAACCAGGAATCCTGGCTCGTTCTCAGATCATAGTTGGTGTCCTGTTGGTTATTGCCAAATATAGAAGACCAATCAATTTGGAATAGTGAGCACCGTTAGAAGCCATATCAGGTATAAACTCGGAAAAAAGAAATTGGCAACCATATAAAAATTAATAACAAATATAAATGAAGAAATACAAATAAAAACTAAGGATCAATTAGAAAATTTGGGTTGTAACCTAAGTTGGCTACAAATCATACAATTAAAAGAAAGATTTAAACAAGACAAAAAATAGTGATAACACTGACGCATACAAAATGGGAAAATGACGTACTAAACTCGGAAAGAAAAACACTTAGTAAAATATACAAATTCTTACTAGATTTGCAAAATGGAAGGAAGAATTATGAAGAAATTAAGACAAAGTGGCAAAAAACATTGGGTTACACAATAGGGGAAGACTCATGGGAGTCCATTTGGAAGAAAAATATAACATTTACATACTCCTACTCTCTAAAAGAAAATATTTTTAAAATGATATATCAATGGTATATTACCCCTAGTAAAATAGCCAAAATGGACAAAAAAAGTATAGCAATGCTTGCTAGAAATGCAAATCAGCAGAAGGAATATTTATACACAGCTGGTGGTATTGTACTCATGCAAAAAAAACTTCTGGAAAAAAATCCATATAAAGATACAAAATATTCTAAATATAAAATATAAAATGAAAGCAGAAACTTGCTTATTGGGAATGATGGATAAAAAAAAATAAAAATGTCACTTCCACGGGAGAGGTTACTTACATTTCTAACCACAGCAGTAAGATTAATACATGCAAGACATTGGAAAGAAAACTTACCAACGGAAGAAGAATTGCACAAAAAAGTACTAGCCATAGCATTAATGGACAAACTTACCTGTTCAATCAGAGGGAAAGTTGGCATATATTATGAAACATGGGATAACTATTTAAAGTCAATAAATATTAATAATCAATAATTGAACAAAAATAAATTTATTTAAAAATAAAAATATACATATATACACTCATAAAATATAAATAATATCTAGAAATAGGAAATTAATATAGATAATAATAATTAAAAAAAGAAGCACAGATAGTGCAGATTGGTTAAAATACGAAGAGGGAAAACAAACAAACAAACTAATAAAAACTAGCCGAAAGCAATGTAACATATCTTGTTCTTACCTCAAAAAAGTAAGAGGAGACGAAAGAACAAGAAAACATGACGCACAAGCTAGGAAGATTACCATTATGTTTTAAAACTGTTTTATGTGTATTTCTTTTTTCCCCATATCTTTGCCCCCACCCCATCCCATACTCTTTTTGCTCTTCCTTCACATCTGTTCACTTTTCTTTTTTTCTCTTTTATATTTTCGTAATACTTATTCTCTCCCTTTTGGCTTTGCTTTTCTTCTACGCTTTCCTTTCCCCTTTTTATGTATATATGTTGTTATTTTATTGAAAATTCAATAAAGAAAATTAAAACAATTTGGAATAGTGAGTCATCACATATGTAAAACCCAGTCAGGACTGACAACAGGATTTAAGAACTGCATGCTAATGCAGGCCATGTGGCTGTTCTTTTCCTGCTCGTGCTGACATGGATCACATCAAAAACAGCATGCATAATCCAACATTACATTTAAACATTCAATTAAACATTTCAGGGAGGGGGGGTTGAACCCTTGAACACCCCCCTCCCCTGGCTACAGGCCTGAATTGTGATCTGGGCTAAACTAACATTGGGTAGAACTAAGAGCTTGGTTACAATGCAGTATATTTTTACTTGCAATTATTACTACTAATGCTATTACTACTATTATTGAGCAGCAAATAACGGGTTCATTATGGTTGCAGAGTAAACTCATATTATAAGGTAAGTCACGTCAATGCAGGCAGGACATTAAAGAAGATGGTTTTTGTAATCAAGTCAGGGGTTTTAGGTTTGAATATGTTTTATATTGGTTTTTATGGATTTTAACTGAATTTTTAAAATATCATTATGTTTTAATGTTTGTATATTTGTAGATTTTAAATTGCATCAAAATACTTTTAATATAAGTCACTTTGCACCTCCTTTGTGGAGAGGAAAAGTGGGGTATAAATGAACTTAGCAATCGTAATTACAGTTTCTTGCACTCAAACAAGCCTGATTCACAAGCAAATAGCAAATCCTGGTTTAAATCTGGATTATAACTGTTGCTTTTTTTAATGCCAGATATCATTACCCTAAATTTAGGCACAACACTAAACTGTTTCCAATTACCCAATTTACATAGTCATTTCTACCAGCCTATGTTGAGTTATTCTATAATCAATTTGTATGGAAATTCCATACATAATAATAATGCCAAGTAACCAGCAAAAATCTGGCTCTATTGATATAGGGGATATCAACTTTGGACTCTGTTCACCCAGGTTTTAATGGAAACTTTTATTTTTGTTTTGTTTCTAGATTTTATTTTACTTTAGTTTATTTATTTATTGTGGAGATTTCTCTTAATTTTCTCGCTGGCTCATGTTTATTACTGATGACTAGGCTTAGTGAAATATACTATTTATTTGATGAGTCTCCACAATAATTGTAATTGGTTTAAAATGTTTTTAATGCTTAATATTTATTTATATCTTATTTATGGATGTTATTATGCTTTGTGTGATTTTTGTCTTGTATTTTATATTTGTGTCTCATTTTATTTCATTGTAACAAGGGCATTGAATGTTTGCCCGTATTTGTTTATATGCTGTTATCTGCTCTGAGTCCCCTCGGGGAGAAGGACAGAATACAAACAAAGTGTTGTTGGTGTTGTTGTTGTTGATATGTAAGAAATGATTTTAATGTTTGAGAAAAAGGGATTTAATTCCTCTTCTATGTGAGGAATGTTATTTTTTAATTGGCTTTCCATGGGAAGGTGCCGTTAGGTAAGTAATAACATTTTATATGAATTTGGGGGGCAAAGTTTTAGGAAAGCATGATGATCAAAAATGAGGATTTGGGGTTTTTTTCTGTTCATTTTACATACAGCCAAAATATCTTTCACTGGGTATATTTTTGTATCCAAAAGGAGTGAACAGTGGGGAGAAGGACTTTTGTGGAATGGCCTGTAATAAGAATAGCCAAGAATAGCCAAGGGCCAATCAGCTATACTGGCAGTCCATGGGCTTTGACAGGAAACTTATCTGGGAAGAGAACTCTCCTCTCAACTACATACCATTTAAATAAAATATTCACATGGCCATTGCTTCATGATTCACGCATCTTCACCGATGGAACTTCTGAGGATGCCCAGGAAAGGTGCTTTTAGGTAAGTAATCCATAAACATTTCTGATGGATTTGGCGGGCTTCTGACAATCCTCAAGAAAAACAGTGGCAGCAAGAATAAAGAGGCAGAGTGGAAATCTGTTGGAAGCAAAGAAGCATCAAGGCTTTTGCCTGCCAACCCCCGAAATAATGAAACCACACACCAGCATTTGGGTTTTAAGTATGGGCAACTTTTAATAACTGTTACCTGTTTAACTTTGACTGGATCTAAACATATGGATCCGGAACTTGGTGGCAAAGCCGAGGTAGCAACCCAACCCATCCTACCCCTCGGCTAATTAGGGCAAAACACCCGGGTCCCTGGACACCCAATTCGGGCAACCTTTTATTTATTTATTTATTTATTCTTCGATTTTATATTCCGCTCCTCCCTACAGGCTCGGGGCGGGTGACAATAAAATACACCTGGGCAGGCCAAGTCTCGGCATGCTGCCCTACAATTAAAACAAAAGACAGTTAAAAACACAAGTTCCACGTATCGCGAGGTACAGGAGATATACAACAGTATACAAGGGTATACAGCATGTCATCCAATCAGGCTTAAGTAAATGCTAGCTCAAAAAGAGCGGTCTTACATGCCTTTCTGAACGGGATTAATTCCGAGATGGTTCGGACTCTATCAGGCAGAGAGTTCCACAGCGCTGGAGCTGCCGCTGAAAGCTCTCTGTCGGGTTGCGGATAGGTGGCAGGAGCGGACTGATGGTATGGTCAACAAATTCCGTTCGTCTGACCGCAGTGATCTCGGGGGCAAGTGCGGGGTAAGGCGGTCCCTCAGGTACGCAGGCCCTAGGCCGTGAAATGCCTGGAAGGTCAATACCAATACCTTGAAGACAATTCGGCACTCGATAGGAAGCCAGTGCAGTTGCCGAAGAATAGGCGTGATGTGGTCCCTCACTGACGAACCCGTCAGCAGGCGTGCCGCGGCATTCTGCACTAGCTTGAGTTTCCGGAGTGTCGACAAGGGAAGGCCAACGTAGAGGGCGTTACAGTAGTCCAGTCTCGAGATGACCGTCGCTTGGATTACCGTCGCCAGGTCGTTCCCGGACAGGTAGGGTGCCAGTCGCCTAGCCTGACGCAGGTGATAGGACCCCCTGCAGACCGCGGAGACCTGGGCCTCCATGGTCAGCAGGAGTCCAACTGAACACCCAAGCTCTTAACCGATGATGACGGGCTAAGCTGCTCGCCATCCAGGGTAGGCAACCGGCACCCACCCAGCCCAGGGCGACCAGGCCACAGGATCTCCGTCTTCGACGGGTTCACCTTCAGCCGGCTGGCACGCAGCCAACCAGTCACGGCTTCCAGGCATCGGTGGAAACAATCGGGTACGGTATCCGGCCTGCCGTCCATTCTCAGCAGAAGCTGGGTGTCATCCGCGTACTGATAACACTCCAGACCAAAGTCGCGGGCCAGCTGGGCCAGGGGGCGCATTTTGATGGAAATGTGTCAGAGAAGTCTCTCTCAGGGTATCTCAGATCACACTCTCTCTGTTTCTAGGCCTTATAATAATAATAATAATAATAATACACTTTATTTATATTCCGCTCTTCTCACCCTGAAGGGGACTCAGAGCAGATTACATTACACATACAGCAGACAATCCCTGCCAGATTACATACAATTACAATACAACAGGTACAAATTAGAAGGATTTTTTTTCTTCTGGCTGCGTCACAGGGTGCGGTTGCTCCATTATGTCCTTACGTCACAAGGGGGTGCTGTTGCTTCATCCTCATGACAGAGAGCCTCTGTTCTGCATTCCACCTTCCGACAGCTGATCTTTCTTTTTTATTCAGGCGTTGTAAAGTCCTTTCTTGTAAAAATCCTTCCCCGCTTGGCGGTTCCCAGTTCATCTATTCACAGCTGGGCTGTTTTCGAACTGTTGGGTGAACAGTGGACAGGGCTCACAGCTAGATGTCCAGACCAGCCCGGGAATCGAACATGCAACCTTCAGATTGCAAGCACAGCTGTTGTTACCACTGTGCTATCTCTCCAGCCCTCACCTCACCTTATCAAATTGAACCTTAAGTGAGTGCTTTAGTTAACATCCTTCACCCCTGAAGGGTGTGCCTTAGGCATATACCAAATTTTTGCTTTTCTTAACAGTTTACCGTGACCACCTATTTAACGGCACACCATCCCAATTTGCCTTGTAACAGTATAGGGTAGGCAAAAAACTCTCCTAAAACATAAGGGGGGGAAATTCCTACCCGGCCCCCCAATGGCAACCCTAATATACTGTTTAATGGATGGGAGTGGTGGGTCGACGCTCAGTTTCAAAGTGGGGCAGGGGGCAGGGCAGGCCTAAAGCCTGGCTCTGCCCCCTTCGAAGTAGTTCCAGCTGGAACTAAATTGCTCTCTCTTCGTGGGAGGAGGCAAACTTCTCTCTCACCCCAGCTGTGCATGGGTGGGAAAGCTTCATATGATTAGTGATAGTGAGCTCTAGAAAGTCATTTTTGTCAATGCCTATCGGCAGAGACCGCTTCTCCCTTCTTCCAAAGTTAATTAGTCTTTTGTCTGGAACAGGAGCATCCATGAGATCCTCACCTTAGGATGGATCTAGCCAAACATACATATATACAGTACATGAGAGTCAGAGTTAGAACCCTTCCGCACAGCCCTATATACCAGAATATCAAGGCAGAAAATCCACATTAGCTGTGTGTGGACTCAGTTAACCCAGTTCAAAGCAGATATTGTGGGATTTTCGGCCTTGATATTCTGGGATATAGGGCTGTGTGGAAGGGCCCTTAGAGGTCCTTCTACTAAAAATGTAAGTACTCTTCTTTCATTTATGTCCCTTCCTATACCAAGATGGGTTCCCTGAAACAATACATTTAAGTTTTCCCTTTTTTAAATCATACAAGTCCATCCTAAATATTATTTCCTGTTTTCTACCACAAACCCACACTGCACAGACAATGCTGTATTCTGCTTCATATACATTATATGGCAGTGTACATGGGGCCACAGACCTTTGGTGCCAGGATACCATGTTGAGTATGCAATAAGCTATGAAATAAAATTCAAGCTGGGGAAGAATGGGGTTTTCTACTCTAGCATTTCTACTGAAGCTGTGTTGCTTGTGCACAATAGGCATGGTAGATGGCAGCTATCTCCTGAATTCCTTAACTCAGTATGCATAAACAGCAAAACAGAGAAAAAGAAGGAAATCCTATTAGCATTTTTCACTGCCCAGCCTTCCAGCATGTTCAAAACATAGATCTATATGTTTGACCACTAAAATGGTAACAGGAGGAAGCATGGAGACTGGGGAAATTAAAATGTATCCCTTGATGCATTTTGGAATGAGTTCTTAAGTGGTCTGTAGAAAGCTCAAACTGTTCTTGTTTACTTACGTGAGCATTATCCAATTTGCTTCATTTTCCAATAAGTGAATTGTTAGTTTTGAATAAAAGGTTTGCTGAAACATATTGAACTCTTTATCCATGTCTCTTCCATGTTAATAGTAGTTCTGGTACCCAATTTTCCGTTAAAAACATAATGCCCAGGAAGGAAACCTGGTCAGAGAAATCCCTTTTATTTCTGAATACTGAAAGAATCGCTGTTGAAGACACAGGGAATAGGAATACGGATATCTTAAAGATGCCATGTGGGACTACAGTTCTTGTGGATCTAAAAAGCCCAGCAATTCAACCCTACAAGACTTGTATACATATTTGTGCAAAATGGGAAAAGCTGAATCTTAGGGGCCAAACATTTGCGTGAAGAAAGATGTAGTTTTAATCTCTAGCATCTCTGAGCAGATCTGGGGAACCCTGGAGAGCCTACACCAAGGAAGCCAAACAGTAGTCTACTAGTGAACCCTGGCCCATACGACCTTGGAACAGATGTGATGGAAACAGACAACTTTAGTAAAAGAGTAAATGTTTCCCCTTGACATTAAGTCTGGTCGTGTCCGACTCTGGGGGACAACTTTGCACTATGAAAAATGTGGTAGCAGTAAAGTACATCATAGGCACTTTATGAATGGCATACATAAGGCTTTTCAGTTCCAGGATAAAACTGCTTATTCGCAAATGCACTGTTGCCTAGATGACTTTGATGGGCAGTGACAACATACACACCCTCCATAATGGACTACTAGGCCCACCAGACCATGGCCCTGCACTCAGGAGATGAAGGGTATACTAATGTGACAAACAAACACAAAATGACCGGGCACAGCATAGTGCTTTTAAGTGCTGCTTAAAATAAATTGGAAATGGTACTCACTGGGGGAGAATAATTTGCACCCTTCATAAAAGCTAGGCCAACTTAACAAGATGAATATGAAACACAGTTGTTGGAGCATGAAATAGAGCAAGCCTGGCATTTGGAAATAGGTGTCACTCTGGAACTTGGGAAACTAGTAAAAGCAAAAAAATGGGGCATAGAACTGGGGAACAAAATTTTTGGACTTGCAACATAACCACAGTACTTACATAGCTATGTAGTAAATCTGACTCTGAGTTCAATGGGATTGACTCCCACAGAGGCAGGTATGAAGGTATATCCATTACACTATAAAATTCTAGCTGTTTAATCCTACTTTAGCAGCCATAACTCCATTCTTTAGTATTTGTAATTTGTTGAGATTACAAATACAAATACTAAATTGCAAATCCTAGGAATCAATTGGGTGAAACTATGGCAGTTAACCTGGACTCATACTAATATAACCATGCAGTGGGGATGTATCATATAATTTCTTCTTGGCTTTTCTTTGCGAACAAAGATTCAGGAAGGACTCATCCCATGCTTTCTACAAGTGCGTTGATTATTTGGGGGTTGGTTGTGTCCTTCAAGCCTGTGCAATAGATTTTTCTGGTGGAGCGCAGCGTGCACAGAACTGGCCTCACCCTTTAAACCAAAGGTTCGCCTGCTGGGGCCTAGCAAGCTGGGATGGTAGCAACGAGGTCCTCAGGTCGTAGGTTTGGTTCAAGTTTCTTTCTCTAGATGGTTGACCTTACATGGTTAAATGAGCACCATCTGCCCGGGTTTGAAATCAGAGTGTTCCTTCTCCTAGGAAGGTTGCCAAAAGGCTAGAGAGCCCATCCGACCCATTGATGCTCTTTGTCAGACCCTTTGGTTGTGACCTGTCTGGCATGGGAGGCCCTACCGGTGGCTATTATGCCACCGCCAGCATAGCTCACAACTTCATTAGGGTACGCAAGCCTCTCCCCCACAACAAGGGGGTGCCAACGGAAAGGATCATGCGTATAAAGAAAACAACAAATTGTTCCTAAAATGATTAATCTAAATTGTATTAATGTGTAAGCCATCTTTATTCCGGTATTTGGAGAGAAAGCCAGTACCTAAATAAAGTGACAAAAGTGGGAAGGGAATCAGTATTATCTTTCAGTTCAGATACTTGGAAATTTAGTTAGTCTGAGCTAATCTAATTAGTCTGAGCTAATCTAATGGTGCTCCATGCAGTCATGCCAGCCACATGTCCTTGGAGGCATCTACGGACACTACTAGCCTTTCGGCTTACAAATTGAGATGAGCACCATCCCCCAGAGTGGGACACGACTAGACTTAATGTCAAGGGGGAACTTTTACCTTTAAAAAAATCTAATGTCAAGCCCCCGGTGGCACAGCTGGTTAAACCTCTGAGCTGCTGACCAGAAGGTTGGCTGTTCAAATCTGGGAGCAGGGTGAGCTTCCACTGTTAGGTCTAGCTTCTGCCAACCTAGCAGTTCCAAAACATGCAAATATGGGTAGATCAATAGGTACTGCCACAAGACCTTGGAGGTGTCTATAGTCAACGCCAGCTCTTCGGCTTAGAAATGGAGATGAGCACCAACCTCCAGAGTGGGACACGACTAGACTTAAAGTCAAGGGGAAACTTTTACCTTTAAAAAAATCTAATTTCAAGCCCCCCCCCCCCCGGTGGCACAGCTGGTTAAACCTCTGAGCTGCTGACCAGAAGGTTGGCTGTTCAAATCTGGGGAGCAGGGTGAGCTTCCACTGTTAGGTCTAGCTTCTGCCAACCTAGCAGTTCCAAAACATGCAAATATGGGTAGATCAATAGGTACTGCCACAAGACCTTGGAGGTGTCTATAGTCAACGCCAGCTCTTCGGCTTAGAAATGGAGATGAGCACCAACCTCCAGAGTGGGACACGACTAGACTTAATGTCAAGGGGAAACTTTTACCTTTAAAAAAAATCTAATTTCAAGCCCCCAGTGGCACAGCTGGTTAAACCTCTGAGCTGCTGACCAGAAGGTTGGCTGTTCAAATCTGGGGAGCAGGGTGAGCTTCCACTGTTAGGTCTAGCTTCTGCCAACCTAGCAGTTCGAGAACATGCAAAGCTACTGCTTCTGTGGGAAGATAATGGTGTCTTGCTGGTCACCTGACCTTGGAAGCATTTACCGACAACACCAGCTCTTCGGCTTAGAAATGGAGATAGCACCACACCCCAGAATCAGAAACAACTAAATTTAATGTCAGGGGAAACCTTTTCCTTTACTTTTTAATGTAATTTCAATTCTTAGACTAATATGCTAATAAAAATACGATTACATTTGATATTCTATACTTCTTTGAAATTTGTAGTACACTTCTTGGATCAGAAATGCTTGTGAAAATACAGATATTCACAAAAATTGCATACAAAATGTGTCTGTTGAGAGAACATATCTATCAAAGTGTATATATTGATTGGTAGAGGCAAAGGAATATTTCATACAGAAATGACTATATTAGGAAAAGATGCATGCAAAACACGCATTTGAGGGGAAAATATTAATTTTTCTTTTAAAAAAAGGAAATTTTGAATGTTGAAGAAATTGGTTAGAACAGACTTACTATTTAACATGGGCACACATTAAATATACACTAGTCCATATATCTCTGGTTTACCAGGTTCAGATCACTCATCTTTGAATTAAGTTCTCATGGACCAGGACAGAATATTTTAGAATTATATTTTGTTGCACAATGCACAAAAAACTAGGCTTACGATATAGGTGTTCCATGACATTGACAGGAAGACAGTTCTAAACAATTTGCTTGGTCACTTGCTATGTACAGAGGGGGTTTTCTGATAAGGAAAAGCCCTGGGATGTTTTTTTAAAGTCTTGACAAATCTTTTTACCACTGGGGTGATTTTTATCTCAGACTATGTAATGTGCCACAGAGAACATACTGGAATGCCTCTTTCAGAAGGGCTACTGCACAACCGATATGAATACACTGTGTGACCTGCTGAGCTTTGCTGGGAGCACGATAATAACATTTCCTTAAAACAATTGTGCTTTGAATGCGATTTTCCTGCTTCTCCAGCGTTCTTTCCTTCCTTCTTTCCCTTTGGCAAGGGAGGGGGATGTGGTGGAGGGGCAATAAAAGGCCCCGACCCCCACTCTGGCCCCACCCCCTACTCCAACCCCATCCCTGCCCCTTCCCCACTCTGGCCCCTACCTTGCCACACTCCCCCCTTTTCTCTCTACCGTTCCTTCCTTCTTTCCCTTTGGCAAGCGGGGGATGCAGAGGAGGGGGATGTGGAGGAGGGGCAAAAAGAGGCCCTGCCCACAGCTCCGGCCCCACCCCCTACTCCTGCCCCATCCCTGCCCCTTCCCCGCTCCGGCCCCACCCTTTCTCCCTTGCTGCACTCCCCTCTCCTTCCCTCTAATGCAGTGTTTCCCAACCTTTTTTGAGCCACGGCACACTTTTTACATTTGCAAAATCCTGGGGCACACCACCAACCAAAATGACACAAAATGACACTCTAACACAGTCATACATATAGTTAATATGTTTTTAAATGTATTTATACACTCAGTATGAAACCTGGGCCTGTTTCGATGAACACAACATAGATATTCTGGCAGGAATGGCAGAAAGACATAAACTTCCCACACAGAACTCCCATAACCAAGAGAAAATGCTAGAAGCGTTTGGTGGGCATTGACCTTGAGTTTTGGAGTTGTAGTTCACCTATATCCAGAGAGCACTGTGGACTCAAACAATGTTGGACAAGAACCAAACCTGGAATGAATCTTCAATATACCCAAATATGAACGCAGATGGAGTTCAGGGGAAATAGACCTTGACATTTGGGAGTTGTAGTTGCTGGGATTTATAGTTCCCTTACAATCAAAGAGCATTTTGAACCCCACTAATGATAGAACTGGGTGAAACTTCCCATTCAGAACCCCCAGGAGGCAAGAGGAGGTCTCTACTTGGGGAAAGGGAGGTGGGCCTTCCCAGTGCATGGAGAGGGAGAGACCAAGTAGACAACGGGTGGGGAGGGGGGGGGTGTTTGTAATTTTGTGCCTTTATCGAGGTAGGTTTCTTAGAGTTTTTATACTTCAACACACTAGACTCCCCCCCCCCTTCCTGGAGGTTCCAATTTCCCACAGCACACCTGATGATCGCTCACGCCACACTAGTGTGCCCCGGCACACTGGTTGGGAAACACTGCTCTAACGTTCCTAGGAGAACAAACAGGAAGGAAGGAGAGAAGAAAGGAGAGAGGGGAAAAGGGAAGGAATGAAAGAGGGAAAGGGGGGAGGAAGGAAAGAGAGAAGGAGGGAGGGAAAGAAGGAAGGAAGGAAGGAAGGACCGAAGGAAGAAAGAAAAGAAAGTAGATAGGAAAGAAAAAGGAAAGGCAGTAAAGAGGTAAAGAAGGAAGGAAGGAGAAAAGGAAATAAAAAATGAAAGAAGGAAGGAAACAGGGAGGGAAGAAAGAAGACAAAGGGAAAAGTAGAGAAAGGGGGAGGGAAGGAACAAAAAAGAGAAGGAAGGATGAAACCAAAGAGTGAAAGAAGGAATAAAAGAAAGAGGTTATGATGGAAGAAAGGAGAGAAAGGGTAAGAAAAAGGGCGGAAGGAATAGGTAGGTACCTCTCTTTCATAATAGTCCAGATATCTACCTCTTCTTTGAAAATTCTTACTATAGGCCACAGCAACACATGGCAGGGCACAGCTAGTGATTCTATAAACACAATTGAGGAGCAGGCTTTGGAAATGCGTCCCAATAAACACTGAAGGAGTGGTTCTTATGGCTGTAGTCATCCAAAGGGCAAAAGTGCCTGGTCAGTAGGTGTATACTTACATGATCCTGTTCAATGATGACCCATTGGAGATACAGAAATCTCAGAGGAAGTCATTAAAGGACCTGTTAGAGGGATTACACTGTAGATCAGGAGTCCCCAAACTAAGGCCCAAGGGCTGGATATGGCCGTCTAAGGTCATTTACCCGGCCCTCACTCAGGGTCAACCAAAGTCTGAAATGACTTGAAAGCACACAACAACAATCATATCTCATCAGCCAAAAGCAGGCCCACACTTCCCTTTTCAATACTAATAAGTTTATATTTGTTTAAATCGTTCTTCATTTTAATTATTGTTTTATTGTATTACAAATAAGATATGTGCAGTGTGCATAGGAATTCATACATGGTGTTTTTTTTTCAAATTATAATCTGGCCCTCCAACAGTTTGAGGGACTGTGACCTGGTCCTCTGTTTAAAATGTTTGAGGGCCCCTGCTGTAGATAAATGGTTTCATGGAACCTTATAGTTAGTAGGAGTCCCTGGCTAAAGCATTCCTGAAATGTGAACATCCAACTTCTGTTTAAAAAGGATAATCTACCATTCTCTGCATTACCAAACCAATCTTACAATTGAGAATTATTTTGAACTAGCTTGGGGACTCGGCGGTGCCCGGGTTATTTGAGGAAGGCATTGTGTGCCAAGGTTGGCTCCTATTAGATGTGTATTAGATGTGTATGTGGCTTGCAGAGGTCTCAGGAACTTAGTGAAGGTACTGCAAGTCCCATTGGCCATGGTCCATCCCCCTCCAAACAGCACCAGGATGTAGAGTGGGTCATGGGGGCTCTGTGTGTCACATTTGGTCTTGATCATTCTTTGGATGAGGGTTGCAGCAGTCTCGGAAGGTGAGTGAAGGTATTTCAAGTCCCATCATCTGTGGTCCATCCTCTTTGAAAAAGCACCAGGGTGTAGAGTGGGTCAAGGGGGCTCTGTGTGCTAATTTTGGTCTGTAGTGGTCATTGGGTGAGGGTCGCATTGTGAAGTGGGCCATTGGGCCCCTGTGTGGCAAGTTTGGTCCTGATCCGTCAGTGCTGTAGGCTGCAGTGTCTGACTGCCTGAGGCCTTTCCTTTACCCTCTGCATAACCTTAGAATGTTGGAATGTGGATGGCCAATCGGAGTCCTTTATGCAAATACCATTTCTGTGGCAACCAATCTCCTCTGTCTGGGGCCATAGAATGTTGGAGTTCTGAGGCTGGCCAATCAGAGCCCTTTATGCAAAAATTCCCTTAGTGGCAACCTATTGAAACGCTGTCACATATTCCTTGGCACCTCCGCACCTCCCAGAAAATGAACATTCCATTTCTAACGGGAAAAAACTGTCATTTGGCTAACTCTAGCATTCAGTTGCATTCTCTTTCGCTGGCTAATCAGAGTCCTTTATGCAAATTGTCTCTCAGTGGCAACCAATTCCCTCTGTCTGGTGCCTTAGAGTGTTGGAGTTCTGAGGCTGGCCAATAAGTGTCTTTTATGCAAATAATCTGGTGCCTTAGAGTGTTGGAGTTCTGAGGCTGGCCAATCAGAGTCCTTTATGCAAATAATCCCACAGTGGTAGCCAATTGAAAAGCTGGCACATATTCCTCCGCACCTCCCGCCCTCCGGACTGCCGCAAACACTGACTTTTATTAGATAGATAGATAGATAGATAGATAGATATTAATCACAATTTTCTTGCTCACAATTTAAACCCAAGGGTTTGGGTTCTATTCTCTGGAACAGCAGAAAACATCAACATGATATTCCCAGAGATATTTAAAACTGTCACCTCTCAACCTACTCTTCTCCAATATAATTTGCCTAGCTCCTTCAAACATTCCTCAAAGTGCTTGGTTTCCAGACTTGTGTATTGACTTCTTCTGGACACAATCCAGCTTGTTGACCATGGTTTAAGAAAGTTATGAACAAGCTGGAATGTATCCAGAACATTGTTGAAAAAGTCTTAAATTGTCTCATTGGCTTTTTTACTCCTCTGTCACAGCATTGATTGATGCTTAGCTTGTGAACTACTAAGACCTCTATATCCTTTGCACATCTACTCATGTCAATCCAAGTGTCACTCACACTACAGCTTTGCATCTGATTTTTCTTGACTGAATGACCTTACATTAATATCTGATGAAACTTATTTTGTTAGTGTCAGCCCAGTGCTTCAACCTATTTAGTGCTATCTTTTTATCTTTGGTAAGGTTTCATTAACAGTGATATGCCATTGTTGTTATTATTTGATGATCGTATTATTATTTCTTTTATTGTATAATAATAATTTTAGAAAGAACACACTTTTTTTCCCAAAAATAATATCCATTGCTTTCTGATTTCCAGTATATATACCTATACTGCAGAGGTTGCTACATAAGTTGCTATGTGGCCTTCTTTTAAGGTCTGCTACACAGCAGATAACAAATAATTCATATTGAAGTTTTGCATTATTTGCTTCTTTTTGTCATAACTGACAAAACTGACATTTGCCATGCACCACAGAACACATATTTCAGTGACCTGTTTAACTTCTCTAGTGTTTTAACTATCAAAGAGAAGGCACAAATAACTGATTTACATTAGTTCTTCTCTCCCCATGTATTATAAGTCATTACTGTTTACCAACATTAATTTTCCTTTTAACTGAAAGATAGGGATGGATAGATCTAGAAAGCTGATGTAGGATTTTAAAAATAATCCTTATAATTGCTTCTTTTGTTTTTCTTTCTTTTCTTTTGTGTATTCATCCCCTTTGCTTTTGAAACAGTTAATAGTAAACCAAGGGCTTAATTTTGATGTCTGTATTCAAAGGATTTAAATCTCTAATTGTTCCAGGTTCTTTGCAGTAAATAATCTTGCAAACTGTCTCACAAGGAGTTTAATTTTAATAGATAACCTGCAAGTTCTTTGCAAACGATGGGTACAAACAAATGCTATCACTCATTTATATGTAAATGATTTTAGTACAAAGTATCATGAGAAGTAAAACAACATAACATTTAACTTTTGAAAAAAGTATATAGTTTGGGCTAAGGTTTAAAGAAAACATTGAGTTCTTGACTTGGTAAGATGATTCCTTCTCACAAAATAAATCAATCTGGGGTGAAAATTTGAGAAAATTCATATTGGCTGAACAAACATTATAGTTCTCAAGCTATTTGTCTGTTTGGGGTTTTTTTGATAACTGCAAAAATCACACTGCTGGACATATTGCCTTGGAAATTCTGGAAGCTGCAATTCAAAAAAGGATCCAAGTGCTGGAAAGAATCATCCCCAATGTTCATCTAGACCAGGGCTGTCCAACTTCTCCCAGACCAGGGGCCTGAATTCCGGTCACTGATGACCTGGGGGGCCGAAGGGTCTGCCCCTGCCCCGGCTCCACCCCCGCCCCACCCTCCTGCAGAATTCTGGGGTTTGTGGTTTAGGGAGGAGCCTTTAACAGCCACACTAAACTACAAACCCCCGAATTCTTAAAGAGGCAGAAACCGGATTTAAAGAGGATTTATTCTCTAGTGTGTGATGAAGTCATAATTATAATATTGTTCTTTAATTAAATATTTGTGACAATAACTGGTTTCCAGTTAACAAGGTATTATAGAAGGTTGCACTTATTTCCCCTTATCTGGTTAACTGATTTGGAAACTGTGTCATACAGAAAGCAGAATTAGACAGAGAAAGTAGGAAAACGTTGGGGCAAAAAAATTCAATAATTTTAGATATGTTGATGAGCACCATATTACTATTAAAAATAGTACTGTTAAAAATTGGAGTTACCACTGATGAAAGTTGAAGAGAAAAATACTAACCATGGTTATGGTTGATTCCATAAATCTTCTGTGGTCACAAAAATACGACCACCAAAGATGTATACAGTATAACTAAATTTGATGGAGGCTGAGTGAAGGAACATAGACGCTTTTGAACTGTGATGCTGGAGGAAAATTTTGAGAGTTCATTGGACCGCAAGAAGATCAAACTCCAGGAAATAATGCTCAACTGCTCACTGGAGGGAAGGATATTAGAGGCAAAGATAAAGTACTTTGGCCAAATAATGAGAAGACAGGAAAACTTAGAGAAGACAATGATGCTGGGGAAAACTGAAAGAAAAAAGAAGAGGGGCTGACCAAAGTCAAAATGGATGAATGGTATCCTTGAAGTTTGGCTTGACTTTGAAGGAGCTGGGGGTGGCGATGGTCGACAGGGAGCTCTGGCATGGGCTGGTTCATGAGGTCATGAAGAATCGGAAATGACTGAACAAAAAAACAACAAAAACAAATTTGATGATTGAAATTGTTAATGATTTTCTTGGCACAGTCATCAATGAAAATGGAAACTGCAAACAAGAGATCTGACGAAGGCTAACTAAGACCTGTAGGGGCAATCTTCTGCCTTCAGGGTCAATAAGGGCTTTAAAAGGATGGATGTTGCCAGCTATGACCCTGAAGGTAGAGAAAAGGCCTTCCCACATGCAGGGAAACCCAGGATCTCTATAAGAATGAGTGCTGAACTCAAAAATAGGGTGAACCAAACAGGGTTTATTGAAATAACAACCAGAAAAATGCTGGTGGCACAAAAGGGCTTAGTTGGTTGCAAGAAAAGTCCTTTAAGAAAGGAGTCTATCACTTTGCCTATTTGTTTGCAAAGCGACGGTACCTCTATTAGATCCCAGGGGTCCTGTTGTCCTCTGGCTTGTAGGCTCACGAAGTCCTGTATTAGGCCCCAAAATCCTCAGTCTATGTTGAGAGCGAATCCTCTTTTGTACTGAAGATTTTGTTAAAGACGAAGGTAGACCAATAGGTGAAATAAGGTTGCTTTTTCCCAGCAAGCTAGATTCCAACCTTGCTTGTCCTTGATACCTCTGGAATGAGGGCGGAGGGAACATCCAGCCCCTTAAATAAACTCCAGAAAAAAGGAGGAGTTGAGGGCGGGAACACCAGGTTTGGAGCCAAGACACAACTCCGTCCCTGAGTGACCGCATGGCAGAGAGTGACCGCATGGCAGAACAATAGAACCATAGAACAAAGACTTTGCAGGTAAAATACAAATACAGATGCAAACAACCCCTAGGGGGCGTCACAGGCAGCTACAAAAGAACTAGATAGGTCTTTAAATATAAAGATACATCACTGAACATAAAGATCAAGATAATTAATGCCAGAATATTTCTTATTTCTTCATATGGATAAGAAGCCAGAAAAATGAAAACAAATCTAAGAAAATGAAGAAAGCTGACTGTGAAACGTGGTGCTGAAGAAGAATTCTACAACTACTGTGGACCACTGAAGCAGCATATAAATGGGTCCTGGAGGAAATGAAGTCTGAACTCTCCCTAGAAACCAAAATGACTAAACTGAAATTATCTGTTTTGGATATGTTATGGAAAACACAACTCACTGGAAAAGACAATAAGGCTTGGAAAAGTTGAAGGCAACTTGTTTGTGTGTGCAGTTTTCAACTGTACAAATAAAAGTTCTCATTTTTCAAAAATAGGCATGATTTTGTCTATTTAAATGTACTGAAAACTGGGTAAATGTGAGAATTTCTAAGGTTTGGTTTCCTTTTTTCACAACAAGTCTTAAATGATGTAAAATATGTAATTTCAACAAGACTCTGAAAGAGACAAAACTAATTACCCTAATAATACCCAAGATGTAGTACTTGTCTGAGAGCATATAATTCAGATTCCTACACCAGGTGAATATGGCTCTTTCAGAATCTAATTTTTTTGTTCTTTTTCTCTCTTAAAAGTATGTTGCATCTGTCAGAAGTTTGGAAAATGCTCTCTGCCATACACTGTCATTTCTGAAAATGCCTATTTCTTCAAATGACATTTTGTTAGCTGTGAAGGTTTTTTTTTAAGATGTTAGATTTTTTAGATCAGGATATAAAATTCCAGTTCTCATTATATCTTTTTTATTAGAAACAGCTTAAAATATTCCCAAGTTGATATAATTACAGCTTTTTTCTTTCTGAAAGCTACTATTACTGCAATAAACCCTTTTTTGCGGTGGAGTGTTCATCTTTATTATTTTTTATCGACACCAATAAAAATGAAATAATAAGAAAATAAACTTTTGATGGCCTTTAGATAATGGCATTCCTGGTAAGATATCAGTTTAGAAGCGGCATACCCTGAAGCTTCACACAGCTGTTATTAGCCATCTAAACATTTGTTATTTTCCATCTCTGCACACTAAATTTCTTTAATGTGCATCACCTCCTTTGTTTGATAGAGACAGAAATGTCAACATGTGCACACAAACACACAGTTTCTTCAGTTTCAGAAAAAAATGAAAGTCATAGGAAGACTTAAAAGGGTTTCATTCTGTGCTAGAAAGGGCCCATAAACATACTATGTGAACCCTTTTTTCTGTTCCCCTGCCTCTCTTTCTCCTTCTCAATTTAAAGTGAAATCCAAATACACTACAATGGAACATTTCCTACTCTTGAAGGAGAAACAATAGTAGACGATAGTGGATTTCCCCCAGAAATTTCTCAAATGCTCTGGGTAAAGACGCTTACCATCTCATCACATAGGCAAAATTGTCCATCCTATGACAAGTCAGGGACAGAGCCCAACAGATCCCATCAGACAATGTAGATCCCTGAACTGACATGAAACTGTCATAAGAGAGAGCAGAAAAACACAGGAAGCTTCCCGTGTTCTTATTGAGAAGAACAGGGGGAAACAGCAGTGACACTTCCCCCGTGGGATAAGGTAAGGGGCAATGTGGATTATGTGGGATGCAGGGCGATGGGTTCCCCATGCCCCATGCCAGATTCCCCACAATCCATGATGAATCCCCCCACTATTACATGTAATTTTAACGCAATGTGATTAGATTTTTACCATTTTTTCGCAACTCCAGATATGTGGTGTTCCAGCCTAGTGGTCATAGACAGACACCGGGGGTTCCAGCTGCCCAGGGTCAGAACGGGGATGATGGGTGGCCAGATGGATACAAGACTGCAGATGAAGATTTAGCCTGGGATGACGGATGGTTACATGGATATGGGCCTGAGGATGGGGAGATTGATGACTCCATGGAAGTTAGTTCTGAAGTCGACAGTGAGAGGCCCAGAGACCTTGATTCTCACGAGAACTTCTTCACTCCCTTGCCAGGCGAGCATTCCAAGGATAGGGAGGATTGAGTTTCCCAGATTGATAGTGAAGCACCTGGGGACGCTAATGAGGAGGAATTTGACAGGAGGGCCAGCATCCGATCCTCCCGGAGAGATTGGAGTTTGAGAAAGGGGGTGCGTTGGTCACATAGAAAATAGATTCTTTTATTAGATCGGTCTGGGAGGGTTTTCACCAGGCTTGGAGCTACGTTCAGCTTGAAAGGACTCATGCTCAAGACTCTAAGTTGCCGTTCGACCGCAGGAGTGGTTTGCCTTGTTTTCGTATCTTGTTCCTTGGGACTCAAGTCAGCTTGACTTGCCAGCTATAGAACTTTCTTGGACTATCTTTGGATTTATTCGAGTTGCCTTATATTTTGCTTCTTTTGGACTATTACTTATTCTAAATAAACATACGTTTATTGCATCTGCCTGGTGTGTGTGATCTAGGGAGGCTGTCCAAGATCTGAGGTGCAATAGATATCTCCACAACACTGTGAAGGACCAATGTCAATTTGGGGACATATAACAAATAATAATAATATACAAATTGGGATCCGGTAAAAGACTATTTTAGAAAATGTAAAATAGAGATCATTATCTGAAAAATAAATTACAACTAAGGAAAAAACAGAAGGGAAGTAAATTACTTTTTCAGAAATATAGACACAAGATATAAAAGACCAACGAAGATGAGAGGGAAATCAACAAATGTTCTTTTTTTCTGCCTTTTTCTTTTTTTTAAGGGGGGGGGGCTTTTCCCCCTCCCTGTTCCTATCTTTTGTTTTCCTTCTATTCTCTTAACTACAACAATAATGTTCTCCCACTTTCAATGTAAAATCTATACTTTCTTTTTTTAACCAAATCTTTGAATAAAAATATTTCAATAATAATAATAATAATAATAATTATTTGTATCCCACCACCATCTCCCCGAAGGGACTTGGGGCAGCTTACAAAACACTCCAGGGTGCTCATATAACATACAACTGGTAAAAATTAGTATTAGTTCGTGCAAGCAGACACACGCATAGGGTCTCGCAGAGAAAATATACACTTGTCATCTTCTTTGTAAAACAGGATACTCGCAAATTACATGTACATAATGAAATATATGATCTAATAGAGTGGAGATGAGAGAAAGACCAAAAAGGGAGAAAAATTGCTGCAGAGAAGAATGATGCCATTCACATTGTATAATTACTGTGCTATATTCCACAGGCATTTTCGTGACAGCATCCTAGAATCTGCATTTGTAAACACGGCCACCGATTAGAACTTTAGTCCAAACAAACACATTGAAGCAAGTAAGCTAACCAACATCAACAGACCAGGGTCAGAAATGCCGAATATAAGAGTTCTTGAAAAACAGCAGAATAAGCAGAAGTTGGACTGAAGTCAGAAAACACTATGTACAAAAACCCAAAAATGCCTATGCCATGATTCAGTGTTGAAGAACTCAAAGTAAAAAGTCCTTATAACAACAAGCTTGGAAAAGCAGCGACAGATCCAAGTCAAGAGCAAATGGGCTTTGGAATCAAGCCAGATAGTGATGTTGTCTACATGAGGGAAGCTCAGCACTAAGAGCTTTATATCTTCAGATCTCAGCTGCTGCTTGATTAATGAGTATTTTTCAGCTACTTTATGAAACCTGTAGAACCCTGCCTGATCTAATCGATGCTCTAAAGCACGGGTGCCTATTAGGTCAATCACGATTGACCAGTCGATCGCGAAGGTGGTCGATCGCGTAGCCTGGAGGAGGGAGGAAGCAGTGAGGAGAAGCAGGAAGGCTGGCAGCGAAGAGGACGGCCAGGAAGCGCTGCAGGGCATCCTCGCCCAAGCAGGGGCTTTGTGGGAGAACGGGCCTCACAGCGTGCAGCCTCTCTTGGGCGAGGGGCTCTGCCTCCACCTGCACAAAGGGCGAAGGGACTGGGCCCAGCAAGCCACCCCACGGCAGCGGCCAGGCCACCCAGGGGCTTTCTACACTCGCCTCCCATCCCCTCCGTACTCAGAGGGGGCGAAAGGCGAGGGGGGGGGGAGGCTGCCTGCATGGCGAGGTTTGTGGAGTGCAGGTTAGCCCAATCCCCTCACCTGAAAGCAATGGAAGCAGGCGAGGGAAAAAGTAGGAGGGCAGAGAGAGGGCGCCTTCATCCATTTTTTTCTTGGAAAGTTCTCTCCTCCTCCAGAGAGGGCCCTGGGAACCCACTTTCGCAGCAGCCCTTGCATAGGGTGGCCATTGAAAAGTTCCTCTCGGATCATGATGTTTTTCTCTGTTTCTCAGCCAATAAAAAGCCTGGTGGTGCCCATCCTCTGATTAGCTGGGAATGGACACAACCACCGACTACAATTCCCAAAACCCTCTCTTGCAGTTTGTCTTATTTTTAAAAATGTTATGTTTACAATTGTAATTTATTCTAAAAACATCAATAAATTGGTGAATTTTTAAAAAACTTGGCAGGCCTGCAGTTGTAAATGGGCTCTACAACTGAGGTAAGTTTCATGCAGATAGGTCTTTAATGTTTCCTATTGTAGTCAATGGATTGAATCTCTGCCGAATGAAAATGGCAACACCCCTCCCTTTTTGAGTAACTTCCCAATAAACAGGATGAGGGGCCAGCTAGCAATGGAACCTTTGAATGAATTGCACACCTGTAGTTTTTACTACTAAGAAGCAATAACTTTGCCTCTTAGTTTGAACTCCAGGGGTTCTTGGCAGACACTGATTATCTTGATCCGGCAAAGTCTGGCTTTAGGCCGGGACATGGTACTGAAACAGCCTTGGTCGCCTTGGTAGATGATCTACGCCGGGAACTCGACAGGGGGAGTGTGTCGCTGTTGGTTCTGCTGGACCTCTCAGCGGCTTTCGATACCGTTGAACACGGTGTCCTTCTGGGTTGCTTTGCAGAGATGAGGCTTGGGGGCACTGCTCTGCAGTGGCTCCAATCCTTTCTGGAAGGTCGTACCCAGAAGGTGTTACTGGGTGACACCTGCTCGACTCTGCAAACTTTGTCTTGCGGAGTCCCTCAGGGTTCAGTACTGTCCCCGATTTTATTTAACATCTACATGAAACCGCTGGGAGAGATCATTCGGAGTTTCGGAGTAAGGTCTTATCTGTACGCAGATGATGTCCAGATCTGTCAGTCCTTTCCACCTATAGTGTAACACTGGTCAAATTCTAGTGAATATTTAAGTCAATATCTATACTCTAATGTAAATCATGCAAAGACATATATTCACTTATGTATCTATTTATCAGTCATAATACAACCTATAACATTTCAAAGCCCAATTGGCTGTAAACTGAAACAATAATATAAGCAGTGTATAGTCGCTGCTATTCCAATATATATCCTTCCAAGCACCAGAATACAATAAGGACTAGATGCAATATATATATATATACAAATGCACTCAGTACAATCCCATGAGGGAAAAGCAGAAAGTAAATCTGTCCCCCTATGGGGTGCTATCCCCGTAAAACGATCTGAAAATAAACTATAATCCGTCCCAGATGGGAGGCTGAATGGAGCGCCGCCGCTGAAAAACAAGCCAATATATTTGTAATCCGACACCGATGGGTGAGTGGGCGGTGGCGTAAACTGCTGCAAATAGCTCTGTAGCACGTCCCCGAAGGGGTGCCCACTGAAGCCTCAGGGTTGAATTGTAATCCATCCCCGATGGGAAAACAAAGCAGGATGCTGCTGTATAGAAATCAACACAAATCGTAGTAAATACGGTCCCGCTGGGACATGGCAGATGTGACGACAGTCAAGCCGCTGTAAACTGAAGAAAAGGGGATGGCCGAGTGCACATCAACAGAATGAAAATAAACCTCCAATCGGTGCTGGGGTACGTGGGTTTCTCTCTCCGAAACCCGTACCTTGGGAAGTCTGATCTGGCTATGGTCATCAACGCTCTGGTCACATTCCAAATAGATTACTGTTACGTATTTGAAAAAATCCAAATTAAGTTGGATGATCGAAATTTAAGCATATACAGATGTAATCAAATAAATAACCACCTCACAGGGTTTAAAGAATGGTGGTTCGAATATGTGAATTGGATAACATATTAATATCATGTATTGATTCTCTTTTTGTTTAAGGGAAAATTCCGTTTGCCAAACAAATAGGGGTTTATGAGTGAGCAGAAAGTATTCAGTGTATGTTTTTTGGTTTGTCGGGATGTGTAAGGGGGAGGAGGGGAGGGCAGGGAGGGGGGTCAGGGTACAGTGTGTATGACAGTCTTGTGAGACTGTTTTTCTGTTTCTTTTATAACTTTGTAATTCAATAAAAATCATTTAAAAAATAGATTACTGCAACGCACTCTACATGGGGCTGCCTTTGAAGACAGTTCATAAATTACAACTAGTCCAGTGGGCAGCAGCCAGACTACTAACTGGAGCTACATACAGGGAGCATACCACCCCCCTGTTATGTCAGCTCTACTGGCTGCCTGTCCACTTCCGGGCTCAATTCAAAGTGCTGGTTTTGACCTTTAAAGCTCTATACGGTTCTGGCCCACCTTACTTGTCCGAACGCATCTGCCGCTACGTCCCACCTCGTACTTTAAGATCATCCGGGGAGGCCCTGCTCTTGCTCCCACCAGTTTCTCAAATGCGGCTGGTGGGGATGAGGGAGAGGGCCTTCTCGGTCGTGGCTCCCCATCTGTGGAATGCGCTCCCTAGCAACATATGATCAATTCCATCCCTGCTGACATTCAGGAAAAAATTAAAAGCCTGGCTATGGGACTAGGCGTTCGCATATTAGCACAAGGCAGCATTTTAGACTGGATTTTAATGGAAAGTTGTTGAATAGGGCTCAATTGCTTTTATGGACGGAACACTGTTTTTAACATAAATGAATGCATAGGATATGTTAATGTAATTGTATTTTAATGTATTTTATTGTTGAATGCTTGGGGGTTTTTATACTGTGTTTTATACTGTTTTTTATTGTATGGGCATCGAATTGTGCCTCCTGGAAGCCACTCTGAGTCCCCCACCAGGGGTTGAGAAGAGCGGGGTAAAATGCCGGAAATAAATAAATAAAATTGCCTATGAGATTTTCTATCCATTATCCTGGCTTTAGGTACTATGTACCTTACATTGGGGGTGGGAGCATTTGATGCTCCTTCTCGGGCAGCAAAATACTCTGTTCTTCCTTTCTATTGTCTTAAGGCCCCTACTACCATGGCTTTACTTTTCAGCTCCTGGACTCCTGACTGTTAGTTCTTTATTTGGATCCCAATTGGTTTGTGAATACCCATGATTTTGTAACTAGATTCTTTTGTGCTATATGTTGTATTACCAGACGGGCCTGATTCTTCTTTCTTATTCATACTACCTATTGTCACATTTTTCCTGTGCCAACTCATTAGGAGGCCTAATGTTCCTATTCAATGCCACAGTCTGTAGATATCAGTGACATTGAACACGGCACAATGGCACAAAAGAGGCAAACCCCTGGAATAGAAGTCTTTCAAAACCAAGTCTCTTTCAATAGAGCAAAGTTGGACCAATGTCAATGAAGTTACAGCAAGATTTTGCCTGATGCAGAATCTTTGTTCTGTAAACAGTAATTTGATGCATGGATTAAAATGCAGCGACATGGCATCAGGTCTGTGGGTTTTATAAAATCACTTCCAAAGTAGGCAAATATTTTATTTCATGGACTAAAATTCAGTCCATGATAAATTAGTCAACTTTCATTTGCAGTGAACATGCATATATAATGCTTTCTAAACATCCTGAGCAATCAAAACCACCATGTGCCTTCAATAGAAAATCCAAAAATAGCCGTCTCTCCTTAAAGGACAAAGAAACTGCTGTAGTCATCCCCATTAGCGTTTAATGCTTTGCCAAACAATCAATTTCTAAAGATTCTGAGTGCACACAAAATTCTTTTGAAACATCCAAATTACCCCCTGTGTTGAAAAACTTCCTTTTAATCAAAAGCGGCCAAATGTTTTTCCTTCAGGAACCTTTGGCTGACATTCTGCGTGGAAAAATAAGCAAGGCCAGTCTTTAGCACAGACCATCTGTCCTGTGTGTGCAGAAAGATTACAGTTGTTTAAAGTTTATAATAACCTTGCAGTACATCTCGAAGAGGAATGAGCAGCTATTATTGCTAGCCATCCCACATACATTTCACAAGTGCTACCGACAATATTGTCAACTGTTTGTGTCACATAAAGCAATTAATAAATCTTTGCACAGTCTTGAAGGCCTCTGGGATACCATGGAAACATAAATGCAACCATGGGTGTCTTCTTCTTTCATTGATGAACCTTCAGCCCAGAGAAAACCATTATTTGCTAGACAGTGGTATTTGATTGTGGCCATTGTGGCCAGCCATACTCCTACAGTGGTAAAGTTTACTTAAGCAAAAGTAAGCAAAATTGTACAATTTCATACAGGAAGTATGTGATAAAGTCCTAAAAAAATAGAGTTTTATGCCACATGGCCTGGCCTACATCTCCTAAGATGGCCTGTCGCTTTCTGGAAGCTGTTGTAACACAAGTATTAAGTTACTTGTGCTCTTGTAAGATGCACCGGGAATGTGGTGCAGCTGGCTAAGTGTCAGCTGCATAAGACCTCTCTGACCAGCAGGTCATGAGTTCGAGGCCTGCCCGGGTCAAGGTGGGTGCTCGACCTTAAGTGCAGCCTGCTGTCGACCTTGCTCATTTGTCAAGTAAGAGATAAAGGTACCACATTAAGTGGGGAGGCAAATTTTGACTGATTTATGAGGCCATAAAGAACTCCAGGAATCGCTGAGGAATGCGGAAGAACAACAAAGGGAAGCTGGAAAATGCTGAGAGAGATGAGGAGTGTGTCAGCTCCCCCTGATGGCCAGAAGTTTGCCTCTGTTCATCTATATATGTTCATCTATATATGTCCAAATATGTCTATATATGTTGAACTGCAGGGATTGTCTGCAAGTATGTGTACTGTAATCCGCTCTGAGTCCCCTTCGGGGTGAGAAGAGCGGAATATAAATAAAGTAAATAAATAAATGTGTACATTTTCTTCACTGTTGAGCATGCATTCAGGATATCAGAAGCCTTTAAATAAAGGGATCACATCCCTTCCCTAAATGAGAATAATAATAATATTGTTTTATAATTGCTGTTGTGTTGTTATTATGTGTTATTGGGCTTGGCCTCATGTAAGCCCCCAACCAAGGGACAATGGGCAACCTTGCCAAAACAGCCACAACACAACAGAGGACCAATGATTAGATCTCTAAAGATTGTAAAAGTAATACAGTGTGGCACTGTCACTCTCAATAATGTACTAATTTGAAAATAATAATTGCAGTGCCTGAGAGGTTCAGTTCCAATGTAAAATAGCTAGTGCTATCTGTGGTATTCTCCGGAACCTGTGGATTGGAGTCTATGCTTTGTTAATATGCACACTGTAACATACTTTTACAATCTTTAGAGATCTATTCATTGGTCCTCTGTTGTGTTGTAGCCGCACAGAGTCCCCTTGGGGAGATGTTTGTGGGGTATAAATGAAGATAATAATAATAATAATCTTTACTTATATTCCACTCACTTTCCCCAAGGAGACTCAGAGCAGATTACAGAACACATATATGGAAAATATTCAATGCCATTACAGAATTAACAAGGGCAGACTATATATAAACACAGGTTAAAAGACGGAGTCTTTTTCCATTTCCAGCATTTGGAGACTGTGCTCGACTCCAGCCATGGGGGGGAGGGGGAGGGTGGGTGCTGTTGCTCCATCTTCCATGCCGAGGAGCTTTGTCATCCATAGACATCCTCCTGGATGAATTGTTCGCATGTCCTTATGGGTGTCTTTTCTTACCTCCCCACTTAGGTGAACAGAAGCTGGGGCTGATGGTGGATGATTCTAAACCAAAGAGAGGGGGGCTTACTAGCGCACAAACACAGCGAGAGCAGAGCTACAAAAGAGGGGGTGGTTACCCAACCTGGCTAATAAAGATGCAATCACCAAATCAAAACTTCAATATCTCTACAATATAATATCAAACATCATACAATCTCAACACAGGATTATTACAGAATGATGAGGATGCATTCAATAAAGTTGCACAATAATGAGGGTATTTACAATCAAAATATCATGTACTGCTGACCTGGTGGAGTCCCGGTAAGGCGAAGTGTTCAAAATGCCCGTTGTGTGTTAGTTCCGCCGCGGCTGAATAAAGACCCGTAAAGATAAAGGTCTTTGGATGGTATCTGAGTCACGCTGCTGTGGTAAATGGACCAAACTATGTGGTCGATCTCTGGCGCATGATGCGGAAGTGACGAGTTTGTATGCCCGGTCTGTGAGCTGCGATTATAATCCGGGTTTTCCAAAGGGACTCCTTTTATGTAGGTGCAGCTGTAGGAATCCTCAAGTAAATCAATAGAGTTCCTGGTGAGATGGTTGGGAGCCGAAATTTCCCTGGTGCTGTAAAGCACTATTTGTAATCCAGCAGAATGTGAAAATGTGTTACAGCGACTGTGGAGTGTACACTGCTCCGGACCCTGTGGGAGGGGGCCAGAGCTGTGCCGACGGCTTTCCAAAGTCTTTGGGCGCCTGCTATTTAGGGCCATTTCTTGTGCATATCACACTTCGTGACGGGTCGCTGAAATCTATATCATGCATGAAGTAACAATAACATAATGTGGATCCCAATAGCTGGAGTGTGTTGCTGATGGTGGATGCTCACCCCAACCGGGCTTGAACTGCCAACCGTTCCTTTGGCAGGATTTTGTGCATCTTAGTGGTTTAACCCACTCTGCTAAGTCCGGCCCCTTATTATATTATATATGCTAATTATTTTATATGCTAATAACCATACTGCTTTTTGCTGCTATCCAATGATATGGTTTTGATCATAGAGATGGGCCAGGATTTTCCCCTCTGACAGTGTCAGATTTTAGATTTCACAGATCCTTCCTATGCCCCCTTGGAAGTGCAAAACTGCAAGCAAAGACAATGTCACAATATGTATACACATAACATGTTGGCAAAAATGATTTACAACGCACCCAATGTGATTTGATTTCTACTCTCCAACTAGTATTCATTTATTACCTTTAATATCCCACTTTTCTATTACAATTAGTGTTCCCACTAGCTCTCGGCAATAAAATGCAAGGATGAGATAAAATTATAGTTGTAATTAAAGCATAAAAGAAAATCAGTCAAGTGTGCCTTTGGTTTTTACAACTCCCCAAGAATCAGCATTGTCTGGAATACTGTATGGAAGTTATTTTTCAGAAGGGATGAAAATGAGAACTGGACAGTTCCATAATGTTCATATCCTGTAGTTAGTTACGTTATTACATAGTAGAACCAGCAAAGCAAGCATTACACAATGGGACTGATGCACAGCATACCAGACACTCCTGTCATTATGCCAATGGGAATTTTTGCAATTCACTAACAAGGCTTCTTAGCAACTCTGCTACTTAGCTAAGAATATATAAAGTTACATTTAGTAAAAGGCAATATGGGATTCCAGCAATCAAGCCTGTTTTGTCAGTTTTGATTGCATACAGCTGCTTCTTCCAGCAGTAATAGGGACTGTTGAACCAAACCAGTGGTTTGAGGACTCAAGCCTGTCTTATCTTTGTTGTATCTTTAAAAAAATCATTTTAATTACAACTATCATTATTATTATAATAATTACATTTGATACTGCACCAGAGATTGTAGCTAATTCCATCATATATGGTATCAGTATCACTTTCTGATGTTGGAAGGAAAGGACAAAAATGAGGAAAGGCCATGCCATAAGGAAGATGACAACACTTGGATCTGTTTCATTGGGAGTGGAAAAAGTGTTAAGTTAGATATATAGAAGTTTATAAAATTGTGCATGATGTGGAACAGAAAGGATGGTGAAAACCTCAAAGGTTACACTATTCAGGATGTATTATTTGTGTTGGGGGGGAAGGCAAATAAGGGAAAGCGTGATAGAAGGGCACTAAATTAATTAATAGTATGGAGAAATTGGACAGGGAGTTATTTTGGTCCCTTTCATGATACTTTTACCCAAAGCTATACACTGAAGCTGAATGCTGAGAGACTCAGAACATTCAACACTTCATCACACAGGGCATTGATAAACTGTGAAATTTGCTAGCACCTGTAATAATATTAATAATAATAATAATTTTATTTTTATACCCATCACCATCTCCCCAAGGGGACTCAGATCAGCTTACATGCGGACAAGCCCGAATCACAATAAAAACAGCAGCATTAAAATCAATCAATACAAACTTAATACAAACATAACAACAGCATCATAAAAACAGTAGCATGGCTATAAACAGAGTCAGAACTGGGTCCAGGCTCAAATAAGTGCAATTAATTCCTAAGTAGAGCCGTGGGAAAGTGCAAAAAGTATATGTCAAGAGGGAATACCTCTGACCATAAAGTGTCAAGTTTAGTGAGGGTGGGCAAACCTAAAGTGCAGGAACTTAGGTAAGATTGAGTCAGTTATCTAGTGAGCTGTCTAATCAAAGGCACAATGGAACATCCAAGTTTTTTAATCCTTATGGAAGGTCAGGCATGTAGCCCGAAATCCCCCGAAATTCACAGAGTGGTCCGCAAGAAGGTACATTATTTAAACTGTTATGTTTATTCATATCATTATCTGATCACTATGCTCAATATATCCCATATGCATGGGGGTATTGGGATAATGGTACAAAAGATTTGCTAGGGTAGACCCTCTCTAACTCAGACTCAGCCCCTCCCACCCACCCCCCAACCCCGAATCAAACTCAGGATTTCTGGGAGTTGAAGTCCAAAACATCTGGAGGGCCGGCAATTGCCCAGGTCTGTCTTAAGGCAAGAGCTGGTTTGTAGGGGATGATGTAATCGTGAAGATAGGCGGGTCCCAAACCGTTTAGGGATTGTAGGTAATAACCTGCACCTTGCATTGGGACTGGAAACTAATCGGAAGCCAGTGAAGCTGCTTAAACATGAGGGTTGACAGCTCCCTGTAGCTAGCTCTCGTTAACAGCCTGGCTGCAGATCTTTGGACCAACTGCAGTTTCGGGGCCGTCTTCAAAGGCAGATCCATGTAGAGTGCATTACAGTAATCCAACTTGGAGATAACTAGGGCATGGACCACCATGGCCAAGTCAGACTTCACAACATTAAATCAATGGAATTAAAACACCACTGGACAAATTAATGAAAAATAGTGCTGTCTGTGGTTTCAAATCTTTTTTTTAAAAAAAGATTTTATTTACATACAAAAACAACTTACAATGTAGACAGAATACAAAACAGTGAACATTTTACATACACATAACCCACCACCAAGGCCTAAACAGGTATCCTTTACTTTGTGGTTTCAAATCATAACATACATACATACATACATACATACATACATACAGATATATATATATATATATATATATATATATATATATATATATATATAGATAGATAGATAGATAGATAGATATATAGATATATATATAGATATATAGATATATAGATATATAGATATACACACACACACACACACACAAATACAGATAGTAATTTTCTTAATTCCAGTTACAGATAAATCTATTTCACTCATAGAATGGAATCATACAAGAATACATACTCAAAGCACTCCTGACAGGTGGCCATTCAGCCTCTGGAGGCTCCATCACACTCTGGGCCCTTCCACACAGCCCTATATCCCATAATTTCAAGGGAGAAAGTCCCACATTATCTGAGTATGGACTCAGATAACCCAGTTCAAAGCAGATATTGTGGGATTTTCTGCCTTGATATTCTGGGATATAAGGCTGTGCAGAAGGGCCCTCTGATGCAGTATATTCCACTGTTGAAAGGCTTTTGTGATCAGCAAGCTCTTTCTGATGTTTAAGTGAAATCTTTTTTCCTCTGGTTTGAATGCATTGCTCCTTGTCTGGAGCAGCAGAAAACAAGTTTGCTCCATCTTTCAAATTCCTGCTCATTGACTTCCCATAGACACCTGGTTGACCTTTGGAGGAAATGGAATGCTTAACTAGATTTGCTTTTGGTCTGATCCAACGTGGCTCATCTTAAGTTCTTAGATTTCTACAACTTTGCACAAACCATCTACAGCAGTGTTTCCCAACCAGTGTGCCGTGGCACACTAGTGTGCCGTGAGCAATCATCAGGTGTGCCGTGGGAAATTGGCACTCTCCCCCCTCCTAGCAGCCCCCTCACAGGTTTCCAAGAAACAAATTGAGCCTCTTCGCTTGGATTTTTTTTATTACTATTTTACTGGATTTTTTGAGAGTCCCCCCCCCCCCCATGAACTGTTTATACAGCTTCATGACATCCATAGTTAAATGGAAGCAAGTTTCACTCAGGGTGAAATTTCACAAAGGTCTGGAGAACAAGCTCTATGAGGAGCGGCTTGAAGAGCTGGGCATGTTTAGCCTGAAGAAGAGAAGGCTGAGAGAAGACATGATAAATATGTGAGAGGAAGTCATATATGTGTTGTGTTCATCGAAACACTCAGTTTCACACTGAGTGTATAAATACATTTAAAAACATATTAACTATATGTATTACTGTGTTCGAGTGTAATTTTGTGTCATTTTAGTTGGTGGTGTGCCCCAGGATTTTGTAAATGTAAAAAATGTGCCGTGGCACAAAAAAGGTTGAAAAACACTGATCTACATCTATGCAGGCAAGCGTGGCTTCTAAGGTTCAATTGCAATTTTATTTAGTGGAGATATGATCATGTGGTATGCAAAAATAAGGCCTCAATGGTGTTTCCGTTCTCCAAGTTCTATAATAGGAAAACAGAATCTGGGCTTTAAGAAGTGTGGACAAATTGGTATTCACTTCAGATAATCAAAAGGGCTCATCATCTCCCAGTTTAGTTTCCATTGTAAGATAACTGCGTCAGTTAGGAAGCAATGATCCATAATGATCTATCATTTATGGAGAGCTGATTACAGACAATTGATGCATATCAAACAATAACTGCAATTACGGCATGAATGCTTGAGTTTTCACATAGAAAGCGGATGTAGATTTCGTTTGCATGATTTGCATTTCTGCCGTTCCCTCAAGTCATTTGCATTTCTGCTTTCTTCTCCATATGCCTTTCAGGTGTGCTGATTTTCAGACAAATCCAAAGTTCTTCCCATTTATCCTTCTCATTTACCTTATTTTATCACCCATCACCTTTAATTTTGAGTTATTTCAAATAGAGTTTTCTTGCTGGGCTTGACACGCACCACGGGTTTCATAAGTGCTTCTGAAAATGTGTTTCTGTGCCTTTTATTTTCTGTTCTATAAATGACCATTTTACAGGCAAAATCTGTGTTGCTCAAAGGCTGTAAACCCCACCTCCATCCCTCGTTTTTTTGCTGGCAATTGAATCACACATTTCTTATGCATTAAACTTTGATGGTCAGCCCTTTCAAGAGAAGTGGACGTGAAAACACTGTGCAGTCTGGCTGGCAACCTTCCATTCATACTGTTCGGCTCAAAGATGAACCAGGGCGCATCCTCCAGCCCTCTCAAACATCAAGTCCCCTTGAGAAGGAAGGGTTCAAGAGATGTCTGTCTACTCAACATTGCTTTATTTCCTCCACCACTCCACTTCAATTCATCCAAGTGCTTCCACCCCACTTTCCCAGTCTTTCTTTCTTCAGTTCTTCAGGCCTTCAACCCAACCTACACTGAGCAAAATTTTGCCTCAAGTTCAGACGTGCTGGGCACAGTATGAATGAGAGGTTGCCAACCAGATTGCACAGTGTTTTCACTTCCACGTCTCTTGAAGTGGAAGTGATTTTTGGCAGTAACTTCGATGGCAGAGGCTGACTGGCTACCTCCTCCCCTACCCCATGCTTTATTCAAAAGAGAAAGAAAATGAAGTGGATAGCTCGGTATTGTAGGAACGCTTTCAGTTGGAATGTAAGAGTTGAAGCATAACTCCTACACTTGCTGATGGTTGGCATTATTCCCATCAGCATTTTCTACTGTTGTTTGTTTATCTAAAATATTCATATGCCACCCTATCTTTCAAGACATAGCAGGGCAGTGAATAGCAAATATGCAATGCAATATTTAAAATATAATAAAACCACTGGTGATCAAAACAGGTGTCAACTCAAACACACAGTTGGCCGAGGCATTTAAAAATATTTATGGAAATACTCTAGCAAGCAAAAGGGTGTAATGAAGGCACAGTGGTCCCTTTAGAAGAAGCATTCCATAATTGGGGTGCAACCAAACAAAAATATACTCCTTTATTAATGAATAGCATGCTTATGGGGGCACTTGAAAAAGAATGTCAGCAACTCAGAGTGTTGATTGCAAAACCTTGGTAGCAATGAAATTCACGTACAAGAAAATCTTGGAATTTTTTTAAATGTTAGGTTATTATTATACAACAAAGTTACAAATGAAGAAAATGCGGGCAACTTCTCAGTTTCAATCCCGCAACCCCAAACTCATATTTTGGATCTAACATAAGAACATAAGAACATAAGAAGAGCCATGCTGAATCGGACCTCAGCCCATCTAGTCCAGCATTCTGTATCACACAGTGGCCCACCAGTTGTACACAGGGATCTCGAGCAGAAAGGAGGGCAAAACCCTGACCTGCTCCCGACCCCCCACAACCAGTACCCAGGGAAATCCTGCCTACCTCAACCAACTCCGAGGTGGCACTTGAATGTCCTTTTCAGTAACTACCGATACACTTGGTATCCATGAATCTGTCTAATCCTGCCTTGAAGTTGTTCAGGCTGACAGCTGTCACAACCTCTTCTGGAAGTGAGTTCCATAACCCAATGACCCTCTGGGTGAAGAAATATTTCCCTTTATTAGTCCTAATTTTCCTACCTTGGAGCTTCAGGGAGTGCCCTCTAGTCCTAGTGTTTTGTGACAAAGAAAATAATTTTTCTTTATTCACCTTTTCTATCCCATGCATGATTTTATACACTTCGATCAAGTCACCTCTTAAACGCCGTCTTTCAAGGCTGAAAAGACCAAGGCGTTGCAACCTGGTTTCATAAGGGAGCCGCTCTGTGCTTTGGGGGAGAGCACAGCATCTCTCAGGTCAAGTTAAACATTGATTTAACATATTGAGATCTCTTTTAAAGCCACCTCCTCAATGCCTGAAAGTTCCTCCATCCAGCCTCCAGGTCTTCCAGTCTGAGACTCCTTCCCGCTCAAGACCCTAGATCAGGGCTGCCCAGGAAGTCGATCACGATCAACCAGTCGGGACTGAAGGAGGTCGATCCCAGCCAGATGGGGCGCTTCTCAGAGGGGGGCGGAGGCAGGCTGTGCCAAGCCCCGCCCCCTCCCCGGCTTCCCAGCAGCTTCTCCAGGCTTGAGGATGGCAGTGCCAAGCCAGCCTTGTGCTAGCTATGTCACCACTGGCTTGGCATTGCCATCCTCAAGCCTGGAGAAGCTGCTGGGAGCTCCAAAGCCAGAGGGGGCGGGGCTTGGTGCAGCCTGGCACCGCCCCCTCTGGCTTCCGCTCTACCAGCAGCTTCTCCAGGCTTGAGGATGGCAGTGCCAAGCCAGCCTTGTGCTAGCTATGTCACCACTGGCTTGGCATTGTCATCCTCAAGCCTGGAGAAGCTGCTGGGAGCTCCAAAGCCAGAGGGGAGGCGGTGTGGCTTGGCGCTGCCTGGCTCCGTCCCCCTCTGGCTTCCACTCTACCAGCAGCTTCTCCTGGCTTGAGGATGGCAGTGCCAAGCCAGCCTTGTGCTAGCTATGCCACCACTGGCTTGGCATTGCCAACCTCAAGCCTGGAGAAGCTGCTGGTAGAGCTGAAGCCAGAGGGGGCGGAGCCAAGGCACACCAACCCCCACCCCCCCCCCTCCCTTCTCCAGCCTTGAGGAGGTAGGTAGATCTTTCTGACTTGGTTTTATTATAAGTAGCTCGCGTGCTGAAAAAGTGTGGGCACCCCTGCCCTAGATGTTTTCATTCCTCCAACTTGGCTATGAAACCCATATCATGGAGGTGTGTGGTGTCTTGAACACTCAGGCTGGGTCATTCAAGAAGAGGTAGTCTTTTGGTTGTTTGAATCCTAAACTGTTTCCTGCTTTGAAGTCATTACTGGCACCTAGAATTGGACTTGGATGCAAATTGGCAGTCATTGTAAATCTCTTGAAACCACTGTAATATGAACAAACCTGGCTGAACCAGTTCAAATGTTGGCAGCTGAATTTTGGACTCAGATCATCTTCAAGGGCAGATGTATCTAAATTATCTCAACAATTCAGCCTTCAGATTATGAAAGCACAGGCTTTCCTGGACAAACTATCCATGTCCAGAAATGGCTGCAAGTAGTGAATCAGCCAAAGCTGGTAAAAGATGCCCCCATGCTCCCAAGGCCACGGGCATCTAGCGACAAACCTGAATTTGAAGGAATTGTAAACACTCATGCTCTGGATCTGTGTTTTGAGGGAAAGCACAGCATCTCCCAGGTCAGGTTAAACATTGATTTAATATATTGAGATCTGTTTTCAAGCCAGGTGTCACCCATCCAATATCTCTGCATTCCATTTTTATTGCTTAAGCGTAATACTGTCCCTATTGAAATTTATTTTATTATGTTTAGTCCCAGTTCTCCAGTCTGTTAAGGTCATTTTGTATTTTGATGCTATCCTGTGGGCTATTTGCTATCCCTTTCAATTTGATCTCATTTGCAAATTTGATAAGCATTCCCTTTAATCCAACATCTAAGTCAGGGGTGGGCAATTATTTTTTCCAAGGGGCCACACGAGAGGCAAAAAATATTATAGAGGGCTGCACTTAAAGGCGGAACTACATTCTAATCTACATTATTTATTTATTTATTTATTTACTATATATTACACATCATTAATATTTACATATTAATATATCAAGAAATATTCATATATTATTAGTATTAATATCATAATTATTATATTATAGTGTATATATATAGACATTATAATATATTGAAATTATAATATAATTATATATTATATTATTTATTATATTATTATTATAAAATTATAATAAAATAATAATAAAAACCACTAAAATTAAATTAAATTAAATTAAATTCAAGAAGATAAGGTGCAAACCAAGATGAAGGCTGACATCCTCAAGAGAGGAAGGATCCCAAGATGGAATGGCCCAATGGCCCCAGCCCAGAGGATGGCAAAGCGGACCCAGCCGCCGCCGCAACAGAGGAGAGCAAAGCAGCAGGTGATCAGAGGCTGCAGGCCTCCGCCGCTCTCACCCCCAGCCGTTCCCCAGCTGATTGCACTGCGGGGACAAGAGGAAGGGGTGCCGCTACCGCCATCCCATCGCAGGCTCTGTAGGGCCTGTGTCGGCAGACAGGTTGGAGGTGCGGCAGCTTTGGAGTGCCTGCCATCCCTGGAGGCGATCCTGGCCTGCAGGGAGAGCACTCGGCGACCTGTGGGGTCTCATCGCCGAGTGCTCCCCCTGCAGGCCAGGGTCGCCTCCAGGGATGGCAGGCACTCCAATGCTGCCACTTCTCCGGCCTGTCTGCCGACACAGGCCCCACAGAGCCTGTGATGGGATGGCGGCAGTGGCACCCCTTCCTCTTGGCCCCATCCCTGACGCCCTTCTCCCAGACCAGGCAGAATCGGCTGCCGGGCCAGATCCGACCCGCAGGCCGTAGGTTGCCCACCTCTGATCTAAGTCATTGATAAAGGTATTGAATAGCACTGGGTCCAAGACAGAACCCTGTGGCACCTTGCTGGTCACAACTCTCCAGGATGAAGAGAAGCCATTGTTCAGCACCCTTTGAGTTCAGCCAGTTAACCAGTTTTCAATCCACCTAGCATTAACATGTTACTAGCTTCATTGCAAAAATATCATGGGGGCCTTATCAAAGGCCTTACTGAAATCGAGCTAGGATACATTCACAGCATTTACCTCATCTATCAAGACTGTAATTCTAACAAAAATATAAGGCTAGTCTGGCATGACTTGTTTTGGAGAAATTCATGTTGAGGTTTAGCAAGCATGGCATTCCTCTCTGAGTACTTACAAAATGTTTGTTTTATGATCTGCTCTAGAATTTTCCCTGGTATTGTTGTCTGGCTAACTGTGAGGTAATTGCTTGGGTCCTCTTTCTTCCCCTTTTTTGAAGATGGAGATAATGTTTGCCCTCCTCCAGTCTGCTGGAACTTCTCCTATTTTCCCAGAATGATCAATATGATTGCCAGTGGGTCCAAAAGTATTACCCTTGGATACCTCCTCCCCAGAGACATCCCCTGTGTGTTTCTCCTCCAAGGAGTTCAGCACACTATATAGCAGTGTTTCTCAACCAGTGTGCCGTGGCACACTAGTGTGCCATGAGCAGTCATCAGGTGTGCCGCGCAAAAAGCTCTTTGCCCCCCTTCCTTCCCCCCTCTTCCTGCCAAACTCCTGCTGCTTGGGGGAGGAGGAGGAAGGGCCAGGTGGCGGCGAAGAAAAAGAAGGGACCGGGGCGCTGCCTCCTTCGGCCGTTTCCCCAACCAGCCTCCAATCCGCCATGACTTTCACCATGACTCTTGCCCCTTGCTTGTTGAAGCCACGTGGAGGAGCCCTGCCTACTGAAGCCCGTCCACCGCTCATGCTCCTCCTCTGTGGGAGAGCTGAAGCCAGGGGGAGGGGGGGCATGATGCAGCCTGGCTCCACCCCTTCCCCCCGGCTTCAGCACTCCCACAGCTTTGCCAGCCTTGAGGGAGCAGTGCCAAGCCAGCGGTGGCAGAGCCAGCACAATGCTGGCTTGGTACTGCCCTCTCAAAGCTGGCAAACCTGTGGGAGAACTGAAGCCAGGGGGGGCAGGGCATGGTGCGGCCTGGCTCCGCCCCCTTCCCGGCTTCAGCAGTCCCACAGCTTCGCCAGCCTTGAGGGGGCAGTGCCAAGCCAGCGATGGCAGAGCCAGCACAATGCTGGCTTGGCACTGCCCCCTCAAGGCTGGCGAAGTTATGGGAGAACTGAAGCTGGGGAAGGGGCGGGCGTGGCCTGGCTCCTCCCCTCCCGGCTTCGGCACCCCCACAGGTCACCATCCCCAGCCGTTCTTTACTATGTTAGAGTGTCATTTTGTGTCATTTTGGTTGGTGGTGTGCCCCCGGATTTTTTTAATGTTAAAAGTGTGCCACGGCTCAAAAAAGGTTGGGAAACACTGCTATATAGCATCTATCTGCTTTGAATCCAGTTGTTTCCTCCTGCAGAATTCTGGGATTTGCAGTTTAGTGAGGCCCAGGACCCTTCTGGCTGAGCAGTTTAAAGGTCCCTCTCTAAACTACAAACCCCAGAAATCTACAAGAAGCAGCAATTGGATTTAAAGTGGATAAATGCTCTAATGTGATAAGGTCCCTGGATTGTCTGCTCTACTACAGCCAAGAAAACCTCTCCTGCAATGCATTGGAGTGTGGATACATGTGTATCAAGCTGCTGGACCTTCTTTTCCAAAACAGCCACCAACTTGTACTTTCTGTACGTATAGCTGCTACCCATATCTTCTGGCAAGAACACAAACATGCCACAGCTCTATATGGTGACTACACGTGTTCACTTAAGAAAAGAATGGAACAGAGCTCTAGGACTCCCTCTCAATCTTCCCCCATTAAATATCCTCACAAAACATCTCTGCTGGCCTCACCTTTTGGCATCGCTAGTATACATCTCACTGGGCTGTAGCTGTATTTGAAAATGTCTTGCATGATGGAATGGGTGGGGAAATTAATCAGCTGCTTCCTTGTCAATAGACTCCTTTCAACAGAGTCCAGTTATCTGTGTTCAACAGACTATGGTTGATTGCAGTGGCTTCTGTCCACAGTAAGTGGGCACAGGAAAATGTTCACAGTCCCTATGAGAAATAAGGAAATACATAAGGATCATTACTATGAGCCAGTCATGAATTTGCAACTCTAGGTTACACATTCATGATTAGTAAATTCTGGTCAACAACAATGAGTCTTGTAGAAAGCCAGTGTAAATGTGGTTTTCACTATTTAAATTTCTTCTTCTCCCTCAAACAATGTGTTTCCTCAATCAATTCATACAGATGTCCATAAGCGTGGGACATGTGATAGCATACTATAGCATTCTATAGCATAAAATCGGGTGAGCAAATATTTATTTATTTATTTATTTATAGCATTTGTATCTCGTCCTTCTCAACCCGCGAAGGGGGACTCAGGGTGGCTTATAATTGGCAGTCATTAGATGCTGTTGCACTTCAGACAAGGAGCACCCCACCTAGTCACACACACAACAGACAGTCTCTGAATAAGTAGGTTTTTATTGAATCAAATATAGTGTCCAACAAAGGGTTAAAAGAAGATAAATTTTAGAATATATCCAAGGTAAAATCATACAGTTCAATTAGTCCCAAAATCCAATAGACAAAAGTAGAAGGCTTGATGCAAATCCCATAAATGATACAAGGCAGCTTTGGAAGCAAAATGTGCATGGAGGCCTAGGCAAAAAATCAAGAACTTGGAGACAAGTATAGCTTGGCATAGTATTTTGAATGAAGCTTGGAATCTAAAGACAATTTCCCAAGCAAGCTCTAATAAGGACAAATTAGTTTCGGTTACCCAAAGAGCCACTACGTCGTAGACTGTCCGCTTGCCGAGATTCTAGAATGTTATCTCTACAATTGAATGTAAGGTCATAAAAATTGCCAGGTGTTCCGTTATCAGTCTGAAGGCCTTCAGACGCCTGCTCATCTAATACAGCCCTGGGAATTGGCCTATTCTCAGGAAGACAAGCCTCATCTGAAAGTTCACTTTGCAGTTCAGAGTTCTCATTATCAGCATTTATATTAACAGTATTTTCATCATCAGCATTCACATTAACAATCCCATCATCCCTAGCATGCACATGAACACCAGGCTGAAACACCACAGATGCCAACAGAGCACAACAATTAACATTAACAAATCAACAGCTATTAAAATACATTAAAATATTGGCCCTTAAAATATTAACACAAATAGGCCCATCCCTAACCTTATCTCCTGTAAATGATTCTGCAGATAACCATATCACTATACAGGTGCCATAGAGTTGACCTAGTAAGATGGCATGCCTGACAGTATCAAATACTCCTGGAAAATCAAAGTGAATAAATAGAGTTATACTCACTCCCCTCTTTCCTGACAGAACTCATTCATCAGAACAACCATAGGTGTTTCAATGCCAAAGCAGATCTGAACATGGTCTGAAATGGGTTCAGATCCTCAATTTCATCCAAAAGCACCTCAAGTAAGATGCTCTTATACATTATTTCATATTGAATGTTTTTCAACATTTTTAATTTTGTTCATTAACAACGATGCTTGAATTCTTGTTTTCTGCTTTTCTGACTCCCAGCCCCCTCCCGCCCAAGTCTGTGTGAGAACAAACAGCAAAAGCAGCAAAGAATTGTTATGGTTCAATAGAAAGTCTCTTCCAGAATCTACAATTGCACTCAAATCCATTTTAATGAAAAGCTCCGAACCTATAATACATTCCAAACAAAATTTTATTGCCTGCTTCCTTTTCTTTAGTTTTGTAAACTGGCCTCAACAACTGCCATGCTTCACACTGCCAATTTTCTGTGATTAATATAAAGAAATCCCACAGCCACACTTATTGAATAAAAAAATAGGAGAGGGTGAATCTTTTTGAGAAAAGAGAGAATACTCCAAATGGGAAGGAGGAGGTGAAGAGGTGGAGGAGGAACCAGAAGTTGCATATTTTGTGTACAACTTTCAGAAATCATGTTCCTCAAAATTTCTTTTCACGTAGTCCATGGAATAGCCTTACATTTTAAGTACAAAAAACCATGCAAACGCAACAGTGACCATTCCAAAATATTGCAAAGTAGAGCAGCATGGGTTAATTCTGCTCAGAAACTGCTGCTAATATCCTCCCAGATGTATGGACAAATTACCAATCGGAAGGGAAGAGTTTGATGTAAGTTCCTTTCTTTGTTGCATTCTTAGTGAAATCGATATAGGATGTAAAGAAGGAAGAGTGAATCAAGAATGGTGATTATGGACCCTGGTGATCTGGCTAACACAATATTAATTCTTAGATTTATTAGACCAATTTCCCTTCACATTAGTGGTGAAACTGAGTGGCTAGCTACTGTTCCGATTCTATATCTGCTGTCCATTTCATGTCCCACTCCCACTTGCCTCTTTTTGGTACAATGCTGCCCTCTTGTGGAAAACTTCTCCAATAATTCTGCTGACAGTTGTATTTGAACTGTATTTTACTTTGAAAAATACTTTTTTGAGTAAGATTCACAAAAGATAATGTGCAGGAGAGCACTAGGAATGCTAAAAAAAAATTCCTGTCGGGATTTCCTTAAAGAGGAGTGAATATTTATTTATTTATTTATTTATTTATGGCATTTTACCCCACTCTTCTCAACCCCCGAGGGGGGACTCAGAGCGGCTTCCAAAAGGCATAATTTGATGCCTACATCACAATTGCACTATAAAACACAATATAAAACCCTCCAGCATTTGACACTAAAATACATTAAAATATAATTATATTCACACATCCTATGCATTCACCTATGTTAAAAACAGTGTTCCATCCATAAAAGCATTGAGCCCTATTCACCAACTTTCCATTAAAACTACTAAAGTGAAGGACTCAGATCAAATCCAAATGACATATTAATTTATTTATTATTTCGACTTGTATACCACCCTTCCCAGTAGGCTCAGGGTGGTTCACAACAAGCATAAAACACAATTCCAAACAGCAATTCAAAACACAATAAAACAATTTCAAAAAACAGAACAGTTACTACGAAAAACAGAGGAGATGGATTAAGCAGCACCTCTAGAGGTTGATTTAGGGACATTTTTATTTTATTTATTTTATTTATTTTATTTATTTTATTTATTTTATTTATTTGAATTTGTAGACCGCCACTCCCAAAGGCTCGTAGCGGTTTACAGCACAACTCAGTAACAGACAATGGGTAAAACATAGAGTAAGATATACATAAAACAGTCAATAAAATATGTCTAAGTCACAGGGTTCCAAACGCTTGTCTAAACAAATGCGTCTTGCAGGCGCGACGGAAAGAAGTCAAATTTCATAGGGCCCGCATTTCTGATGGTAGTGAATTCCAGAGGGCCGGGGCGTTGGTATAGAGGCCCTGCGCTGCATTGAAGTCAGATGGAAAGACTTCATACTAGGAGTGGCGAGAAGGTTCTGGTCTTCAGAACAGAGTGATCTCGGGAGGTTATATGGAATCAGGCGATCATGTTGTTTATTCATTCAGTCACTTCCAACTCATGGACCAGCCCATGCCAGAACTCCTTGTCGACCATCACCACCCACAGCTCCTTCAAAGTCAAGCCAATAACTTCAAGGATGCCATCCAGCCATCTTGCCCATGGTCAGCCCCTCTTCCTTTGTCCTTCCATTTTCCCCAGCATCACTGTCTTCTCTAAGCTTTCCTGTCTTCTCATTATGTAGCCAAAGTACTTCATCTTTGCCTCTAATATCCTTCCCTCCAATGAGCAGTCGGGCTATATTTCCTGAAGTATGGACGACATGTAGCAAAATACGACATCCGATATACTAATTGTGATAATACATTTGTTAGGTCGGAGAAAAACAGCAAATCAAAAGAAGGGGCACTTGCTTTTTAATAGTTAGGCATTCTTATTACCAAAATATTTGCAAACAGTTTGTTGCCGTTGCTCAATGTCTCCTGAAATGACCATTAAAAGTAACTTTAAAAAGTAACTCGAATATACTGATAATTATTCATTCCCAACATTTTGAGAGTACTTTTGAAATATGACTTTATTGCAGCCTTGATATTGCTGAAAAGTCGTTAATTTCACATGGCTATATTGCCTCTGACCTCTTACTTGCAAACTCTTTCCAAATCCCATGTGTAAGCTTAAATGTGTACCACACTGAACTCAATGAATATTCATTCTTAACAGTAGGGCTGCACTCTTAGCTGTTAAAAATTATATGGGGGATGTTTTTTGGCACCCCAGATAACTCCTTTAGAGTTCAGAGTAAAATGTGGAGTGGATTAACTCCACTTTTCCAAGTTTCCCTTAATTCCAACAGACCTCACAACCTCTGAGGATGCCTGCCATAGATGCAGGCGAAACGTCAGGAGAAAGTGCTTCTGGGCTAAATCCATAATCACTTCTGGATGATACAGCCGGATTAGATCCCTTCCAGTCCGGCTTCCGCTTGGGGCATGGGACAGAGACCATGCTGGTCTCTATCACAGACCTGCTGCGCTGCCAGTTGGACCAAGGTGGGTCAGTGCTGCTCATGTTATTGGACCTTACGGCAGCATTTGACACAGTCGACCATTCACTATTGATCCACCGTTTAGCCATGACGGGAGTGAGGGGGTCCGCCCTTAAATGGGTGGCCTCCTTTCTCTAAGATCGGGGACAACGGGTGGAGAGGGGAGGGATGGTCTCGGAAAGGGTCCCCCTTAATTGTGGGGTCCCCCAAGGGGCTATCCTCTCTCCTCTATTATTTAACATCTACATGCGGCCACTGGCCCAACTGGTGCGTAGCTTTGGTCTGGAGTGTCATCAGTACACTGATGATACCCAGCTGATGCTGAGGATGGAAGGCCGGCCGGACTCTGTATCCGATTATTTCCATCAGTGCCTTGAAGCCATGACTGGGTGGCTATGGGCCAGCAGGTTGAAGGTGACGGAGGTCCTGTGGCTGAGTCGCCCTGAGTCGCCCTGGGGGGGGGGGCAAGCTCCAGCTGCCAATAATGGATGGCGTTGTGGTTAGTCTGTTGGCCCTGGTTAAAAGCCTGGGGGTCCAACTGGACCCTCTGCTGACGATGGAGGCTCAGGTCTCCACCGTGAGCAAAGCGGCGTGCTTCCATCTGCACCAGGCAAGGTGACTGGTGCCCTACCTTTCCGGTGGGGACCAAGCCATGGTAATCCAGACCACGGTCATCTCGAGACTGGACTACTGTAACGCCCTTTACATTGGCCTTCCTCTGTCAGTAATCTGGAAACTTAAGCTGGTGCAATACGCTGCGGCTCGACTACTGGTTGGTGCGGCACAATCGTGCCACATCACTCCAGTTCTACAGCAATTGCACTGGCTCCCCATCAAGTACTGGATTGCCTTCAAAGTGCTGGTGTTAACCTTTAAGGCTTTGCATGGCCTGGGGCCAGTGTACCTGAAGGACCGCCTATCCGTGCACATTCCCCAGAGACCACTACGGTCCATGGATCAAAACCTATTGGAGGTTCCATCACTTAAGATCTGCCGCCTGTCCTTGACGCGGCAGCGTACTTTTTCTGTAGTAGCGCCTACCCTTTGGAACGCCCTCCCAGAGGAGGCTCAAGCAATAACTGATCTACAGGCCTTCCGGAGGGCCTGCAAGACCAATCTCTTCAAACAGGCGTTTAACCTTTAAGGCTGTTAAATTCCACTCTTGCCTCAATCCGTTTTATTATGTTTTTAACTATGTTGTGATTATGTTGTTCACTGGTGTGAACCACCCTGAGCCTCCTTGGGAAGGGTGGTATATAAATCAAAATAATAAATAAATAAATAAATTATGTGAGTTGATGCAACTGATGACATTGTATATATCTTGTCCTGAACTACAAAGAGTAAACTACCTGTTATTTATTGTTCAGCTGTGTGGCATACTTTCTTTCTCTGGCAAGGCAGTGTGTGGGCTGATCAAATGTGAACTACACATGGTTTATTTTACATTACACCACAAAAGACACCCAAGGTCTCATTGCTTAATTATGAAACTTTAGGTACACACACAGTTCATTTTTTTCAGCAAGATAGTACATGGAACTTTTCTTCATAAGAGAACCTTTTGGAAGACAAAAATCTAAAGTTCATGTTATGTCTTATTGGGTTTTCAACTTTACACCACAATAATTTCACAGCGGTGTTGCAGCACTTTGGTTCTTTGATCATCTCACTTTCGGAGAGTGGCTGTTGCTTCATCCTCATTTCAAGGACTCGGAGAAACTGAGCACATCAAACTATGCCGTGTACCTTCACACTATTTTTTTTCCCTGAAGCATTCCTTGGGCCAGAGTGAATATCTGTACTTTTCCTTTTTCAGAACCCTTTAAGATACTGGATAGATTCTGACATATTTTCCTTTAATCTTCTTTTCCCCTCTGGAAAAAAAATAAACCCAGTTCACTCAATTTCGTCTTTTGACCTGTTTTATAGATCCTTTGTAATCCTTATAGCTTTTGTTCTGATCCTTTCCAAAATAAAACACCACCCTGAGACTCATTAGCGAATGGATATGACCCATACAAGTGTCAGCTGCATAATTTTAGCATGCTGCTCGGATTGTTTTTCAGTAGTCTCCCCTGGAAATCAAAACTAGCACAAATCCAGGCCATGTATTGGGCTGGGGAAAACATGAATAAAATCAATTCTCATTTCTTGGGATATTTTAGTCACCCAGAGTACTTTTTGTTGTAGAATCCATACAGATCTCAACCTAAAATGTATGCATTCACAGGCATTATTATCTGAACAGTTATAAACAATTTCCCCAAGCAGCCAGGAGAAAAACCTATTGCTTTTGCTCTTGACCAAAGTGATGAGCTCTGGCTGTCAACAGAATAGCCCCATTTGGGGATATTAAAATTCCTCCTATGGAAATTGGGGGGGGGGGGGGGAAGACTCATTGACATAAGAAAGGAAAGGGAAGAAAATAGCCTATGGCTTCCATACAGCCCCAACTCTACTTTTGTTCCCACCATCCTGCCAGAACAACATATAATTCCCAAAATTTACACTTGGACTCCCAAATCATTCCAAATAGCGTTCCACAAGAGACAGAACTAGAAGATTTACTTTAAAATGCTAACTAGTTATAGTTCCAATCCTTCCAGAGTAATAAGTTGTTATTTGATTATTAATAGACAGAAATCTGTGTGCACCTCTTAGTTACATAGCTACTTTAATTGTGTGAAGAGATAGATCACAGATTAGCAAAGACATATAGTGCATTCGGAAGGCTTCAGAAAAGAGTCTGGAGTAACAAACACCTGAGGCAAAGCACAAAAATCAGTGTGTACAGAGCTATTGTACTGTCTATTCTCCTATATGGGTCTGAAACATGGGTCTGCTGACCAGAACATGAGAGTATAAAAAGTATCCTGCTTCTCATTAACACAGTCTTTCCAGCTGGTTAGCAACCACTGTGACTAATGTTGTTCAGGAAGCAGCTAACTAATTTTCTCACTCCTTCACATGGCTGAACTGCTGACCTAGAGGGTTAAGGTTAGTGTTACATTTCAATACATTTTCAACACATTCACCCTCCAGAAGCCAAGATTACACTTTTGAAGTTTCTTAAAATCTATGAAAAAGGTATTATTATTTTCCTGCATCCGAGTATTGCAAGGCAATAGTTCTAAAGAGTTCAAGATCCAATAAATGAAGAAGTAAGCTTGAAACCCCAATGGGCTAAACATCCTGGATAAGTCCTTGGCAAACAATGGCTTGGCTGGAGACTTGAGTACCGTGGAGGCGCGGCGGCCTGGTTCTTGGAGCTTAGATTCCGTGGAGCTTGGCAAGGGAAGCTAAACATTGGGCGAGATCCAGAGCGCCAACGGAACCCCACTTAAATAGGTTCTGCATTGTTTTGACCTTTGAGATGCTGACTGCGTCGTAACTCTTTCCCACGGACAGTTTGGGGGCTTGACTTTCTCAGGCCCTTCAAGGCAGGCAAATATGTCAGCTCATTCATGACTGCACCTGGAGATACAGGGGAAAGCGAATCCTTGCCTCCCCAGCACTTCTTATCAGCTTGGGAAGGAAAAGGGCTGCAGCTAGCCTTGACTGCTGCCTGACACGGAGGCCTCTGCAAAGGCTTCTCTTTAGACTTGGTTGAGGCCTGTGGTCTAACATGGCTTCTGTCTTGCTTGGCTATGGAATCAGGCTGGGGCATGACATTAATTTCTTAAGCAATTTCAGTCAATGTTAAACTCAAATGTTTTTAAATAGAGTAAGTAATGTGCATTTAATGTGTGTTTTATAGCTTTGGTTATGCCAGTGGACATGTCATTTCTATTTTGTGGGTGATTTAATTATTATTAAGTTTTAAGTTGTGTTTTATTCCACTACTGTTTTATTAGAATGTGTGTTTATCTTTCTTCCTTTGTATTTTATTCTGTACTTTTTTTCTAACAGAAATGCCACAGTACTTGTTGCAATGCCTATGGCTAAATGAGTAAATATGCTTGCTTACTAATTCTACTGTTAATCAAAATCATACTAGAAACTCAACTGCAAGCATCACACCACAAGGCATGGGAAATAGGCTTCAGATGACTTACTATCCATTTCTGCTTGCTGGATATCAGAAAACCCCCATACCATTTGTGCGCACCTCCCAAAATAGGGCAGGCTGCTGAATGGGCACTTTTGTTCTCTGAAAAAAAGGGGGCTCTTTTTGGCCTATTGGTGGCAATGGGGAACGTATAAGGCTTATGAGGCTCCCCTTCCCCATGGGAACCGTTCCTTTCTTCCCTTCAAGGGAGCCTGGGTGTCAGCAATGGGGTTAAGAAAGCATCCTATCCAGCCCATTATGGATCGGACTTCCCACAGGCTCCCCTTCCGCATCCTTCTTTAAGACTTGGATTTAAAAAAGCATCAGAGTTAGGATGCGACTCTTTCTGGATCCTTTCTCTTTTGTTGGTTGTGGTAAGAAACCGGGTTTAATGCTTCTTAAAGTTGTTTCTATGCTAGAGGAAAGGCAGGTGCATGCGCTTTCTTTCCCAGCACCAGCAGCATGCCACACAGTTTTCAAAGGCATTTTAAGGAGGCCCAGGGAAGGAAGAGTGATGACCTGCAGCTCCTTAGAGTTATCCTCCCTGGACTACCTTAAAAATCCCCTCTCTTTCCTGTAAACTCCTTTCTGCTTGGAGTTTTGCTTCCTTAAAGCTGTTTCTACTTTCTAGGATTCTCTTTTTGTTTGCTGGGATTACTATTATTAATGATTATTATATTTTAGATTTATTTTCTGAAGGAGAAGAAGGGAATGAGAAAAAAAGCGAAATGAGTGACTCTCCAAGCACCCAAACATGCAAGTGTGCACCCACCCACTGTCCCTCAAGTCCCCAACCCCCAGTCAATCCCAGTCAGCTGTCACATGATCCTTTTCTGGATGGAAATCCATGATTGCATGGCCCTTGCCATTATGGATACTGTATCAAATCTAAAGAGCCTGATGGACTGAAGGGATTGGCTAAAAACGGTTCCGGACTCAAGTCTAATGAGCAATAGTACCATTGTAGTGCCTGTGTTAGAGGAACATCTCAGTGCCGTAGTCTCCCATTGGTGAGCCTATCACACCAGCTGCTGATGCATAAAACCAACTTCATAGATTAACAAAAATGTGAAGGATTCATCATAATGAACTGACACAAGGCAGAGCCTTCCACTCTTCCCCGTGTGGATTTTGAATGTCCAAGGCAAAACATTTGTAAGCAAACACCAAGTGTAACATTGCCCATCATTCCTGATAATGGGAAATTTTGTTTAAGCATGATTTAATTTTCAGATTTGAAAGAACTTCAGTCAATGTGTTCTCAAAGGTTTCATGACAAGAATCACTGGGTTGCTGTGAGTTTTCCAGACTGTGTGGCCATGCTCCATTCTCTCCTGACATTTCACCCACATCTATGGCAGGCATCCTCAGAAGTTATGAGGTATATTGGAAACTAGGCAAGGGAGGTGGTGTGTGTGTGTGTGTGTGTGTGTGTATGTATGTGTGTGTATGTATGTGTGTGTGTGTGTGTGTGTGTGTATATATATATATATATGACTTGTGTTATCATGCTTCTAAATGTTTCTAAAGTACTTACAAAACCAAAATTCTGAGGGTGAAAACTACATGACACTGGTACTTTGTTTCTATAGTGTTGCTAAAGTTCTGGTGGTGAACATTTAGCCACCAGAACTTTAGCAACACTATAGAAGCAAAGTACCAGTGCCATCTAGTTTTCACCCTCAGAATTTTAGTTTTTTAAGTACTTTAGAAACATTTAGAAGCATGATAGCATAGGCCTAGTGTGTGTGTGTATGTATGTGTGTGTATATGTGTGTGTGTGTGTGTGTGTAAGGTCCAGGGTGGGAGAAATAACTCTTGTCTGTTAGAGGCAAATGTGAACGTTGTAATTAATTACCTTGATTAACATTTAATGGCCTTGCAGCTTCAAGGCCTGGCTGATTCCTGCCTGGGGGAGTCCTTTGTTGGGAAGTGTTAGCTGGCCCTGATTGTTTCATGTCTGGAATTCCCCTGTTTTCAAAGTGTTATTCTTTATTTACTGTCCTCTAATTTTAGAGGGTTTAAAAAATACTGGTAGCCAGATTTTGTTCGTTTTCATGGTTTTCCCCTTTCTGTTGAAATTGTCCACATTGAACTTTTTAATTTGCCATGGGTTGTTGTTGTTGTTTTAATCATTCATTTTCACTGCTTGAAAAGGAAATTTATCATTACAGTGTTTGGAGAGGATCAATATACTGTAGAAACACAAAGATGCCAATAACTGAGTAGTAGGCATGGTTTATTTATTTATTTATTTATTCCCTCTTGTATTCCGCCCTTCCCTGCAGGCTCGGGGCGGATAACATCATAAAAACTCGGCTGACATGTAGCAACCATGTCGCCGTACAATAAAACAACATAAAATACAACATTAAAACAACATTGGTCCCGGAATAAAGTTATGTCATGCCATAGCATTCCCTGAACCCGGGTGCTGGTTAGAAGAAGAGTACATTCGGCTTATTCGCCTAGCCGAAGGCCAGTCTGAATAGGGCGGTCTTACAGGCCCTGCGGAACGAAAGAAGCTCCGTGGCGGCTCGAACCTCATCTGGGAGAGAGTTCCAGAGAACCGGCGCCGCCACAGAAAAGGCCCTTTGCCTGGTCACAGACAGATGGCAGGTGCGGACCGATGGAATCAGGAGCAAATTGGACTCCTCTGAGCGTAGTGATCTCGGGGTATATATGGGGCAAGGCGGTCCCTCAGGTACGCAGGCCCTAGGCCATGTAAAGCCTTAAAGGTTAACACCAACACCTTGAAGTCAATTCGGTACTCGACAGGCAGCCAGTGCAGCTGCCGAAGAATGGGCGTGATATGCTCCCTTACCGACGTTCCCATCAACAAGCGAGCCGCGGCATTCTGCACTAGCTTGAGTTTCCGAACTGTCGCCAAGGGAAGGCCAACGTAGAGGGCGTTACAGTAGTCTAGTCTCGAGATGACCGTCGCTTGGATCACCGTGGCCAGGTCATCCCTGGAAAGGTAGGGAGCCAGTCGCCTAGCCTGTCGTAGGTGAAAGAATGACGCCCTGCTGGCCGCGGCGACCTGGGTCTCCATGGCCAGCAGGGGGTCCAACTGAACACCTAAGCTCTTAACAACAGGCGACGGGTTAAGCCGTTCGCCATCCAGGGTAGGCAACCAGCACTCACCCCCCCCCCCCAGGTCGACCGGGCCACAAGATCTTCGTCTTCGATGGGTTCACCTTCAGCCGGCTGGCCCGCAGCCAACCAGTCATGGCCTCGAGGCACTGATGGAAACAATCGGGTACGGTGTCCGGCCTGCCGTCCATTCTCAGCAGAAGCTGGGTGTCATCCGCATACTGATAACACTCCAGACCAAAGTCGTGGGCCAGCTGGGCCAGGGGGCATATACACATTGAATAATAAGGGGAGAGGATGGCCCCTGGGGACCCACAGTTAACTGAGGATCTCCCAGAGACCTCCCGCCCCCTCCACACGTTGTCCCCAGCCCGGAGGTAGGTGGCCACCCAGTTAAGGGCGGTCCCCCTAATCCCGGCGCCGGCTAGACGGTGGGCTATTTTTAGAACCCGAAAATAGGAAATCGAAAATCTAATGGGGGGGGTTATTAGTAATAGAAAGACTTACAAAAATTTTTCCAAAAATTTCTAAAATGTAACTTAATTACTAACGAAATTCATTAGTAGTTCGTATGCCAGCGCATGCGCATTCCAGATGGTTTTGGCCTACAACTCCCAGAAATCCTAACAGCTGGTAAATTGGCTGGGATTTCTGGGAGTTGTAGACCATATCTTGAATAAATCAAACTGAATTCTAGATGGGACTCTCCAAATAGGAGGGAGGGAGGGAAGGAGGGAGGGAGGGGGGGTATTCTATTCTAGGAAGCAGCAAAAAAGGAGGAGGAGACCCCCCCTCCCTCCTCGCAGCCACTCTCTCACCCCGGAATGGTGTGAGTTGAAGTCCAAAACACCTGGAGGGCTGAAGTTGGCCCGTGCGATGGGCCAAGACAGAGCACGGGGAAGAGAAGGGAGGGGGAGGAGCCACCAGGCAGAGGAGGGGGCAGAGAAGCATGTGAGAGGCGCAGGGAGAGAAAGGAGGAGAAGTTTGTGTGTGTGTGTGTGTGTGTGTGTGAAGTTGGCCCGTGTGCTGGGGCAAGACAGAGCAACGGGGAAGAGAAGGGAGGGGGGAGAAGCGTGGAGGACTACACTTTCCAGAATGCCTAGCAGCAGCGTCACTTCCAGTTCCCCATAGAAATGCGGGAAAAAGAAGAAGATGAATGAAGGCGGGAAGGAAATGAGGGGGAGAAGACAGGGAGAAGTGAGTAGTACAATAATTAAGAATTAATTACGATCATAACGCAAATTGTTGGCCTCAAGGACCGTAAAAGAAAGTCTACTTCCTGGTTAGCTGCCGTGATGCGTATAAACTAGAAAGTCCCATTACATACAAATCACTTAGGATTTCTTTTAATTTTCATAACTTTTTTCTCATGCCTATTGAGTAGATGTGTGCAAATGAATAGGTAATGTTCATTCTATGCCCAGAAAGCCTTATTTCCAATTATAAGAAATGTTATTTTGGTCTGAACCCAAATCAATGGGATTTCGCACCACTTTGCAATAAAAAAACATACTAAAGCCATCTTAAGTTTGACCTCACAACATCCCTTTGTGCAAGCTTTTCCGCTGGTGTCAAAAGTAAACTGGTTCTCAACTTAGTAATTTTTGTATCAGTGCAGCGGAAGCAATCCATCTAAAATATGTGCATATGCAAAGTGATCAATACCCCCAAGCTTTTCATAAATGGGATAGTTTTTGTGTTCCCTGACTACTAATGGGGAAAAGAACATGTTACATATCGATTTAATAGGTGTTAGTACTCTCAAGTGCATTGTAGAGGATTAAAGCGGTGTGATTTCCCATTTGCATGATGGCTATATGCAATTTGTGCTTTCAGTGAAATAATTTAATGAAGCTGCTGCTTTTATACGTGATACCAACGATTCAGAAAGAAGTTAGTGAAGAAAACTGAGCATTGGATCTATGATTTAAAAGACAGGGAACTCGACTAAATAAATGCAGGAGTGCTGAAAAATTTATGGCCTCATTACCGTCACTCACGGCCAGGTCTTAAATTCATATGCATCCAAAAGGCTTCATAAAGACCTATATAATGATTTACTGTTTTTGAAAACTGTCATATAGGTAGCACACTTTGCTTTGTATATTCAAGGTAACCGACTATCAGACACACATGTGGTACACAAACAAAGTTTAGATCGCTCCTTCAGTTGCGATTTAGTGAATTCTGTAAACATTGGTTCATATTTCTGAAAAGCTACAAGTCCAAAACTATTTCACGCACATAAATCTTCCATTTAGATATCCCCTATCCGTGAAAAGCCATCTCGTGAATCTGGAAAATTTGTTCTACTGGGAGTGTAAATTTCATTCCAGCGTCAGTGGAACTCTAGCATTTTATTGCCATACAGTTTTACTAGCACATTCCCAAATCTACATAACGTTTAATTGTTCTTTCACTAATACCATGATAAATATTTGGGACAGCCTAATAAAATAGCTTGCAAGTGGCAATTTTACCTTCTGTTCCGCATTGCTATAATTACTTCCCCGAGGAGTACAGCCAAGCCTTTTGTCAACTGAGAGCTGCTGTTATTTTCAAACGAAATGGTGGAGATGGATGCACATAGGGAGAGTTTTAAATCATACACACCTGAAGCGGCGGAACATTTCTTTATGAATCTGCCACTCTACGACTTATTTTGGGATCCGGCTTGAACTGCTGGGAAGTTCCAGCTGTGATTTAGACAAAAGGAAATAGGATTAAAGAGCAAGAAGCTGACCCATCATAGCTAATGATAATCTCCACAGCAGTCATCTATCTTGAAAACATAATTGGCTCTTTTCATTGTGTATAGAAAGTACATTTGCCATTAGTACAATGTGGGATTCTGTCTTTCCCTAAATGATCTGATTTATTTATTTATTTTCAGTCATTTCATGAAACCTCTACTTTGGCTGCTGAAGGACTGTGTTCTTCGATACTTCGAAATGTCTCCATCTTTGCCAATCTCAGGCTGGATCTACACTGCCTGTGCTGACCACTAGGGCTTCTGGATTTAAATTTAGGTATGGACGTGTAGTCTTTAGGCCCTAGGGTTGCGGATTGCCTTCCTATAAAGCAGGGGTGCTCACACTTTTTCAGCATGCGAGCTACTTATAAAACAACCAAGTCAAAATGATCTACCTACCCACTACTCAGAGAGCCATAAAAGCAAAATATTTGGAAATCTATTTCAGTGAGAGCCATATTGTGGTGTTCCAGCCTAGCGCTGTGACCCCTCAGTCTGATGGTCAGGGACTGATCCGGGTCAGGATGGATGGCCTGAAGAGGACATTTCTGCAGAAGGCGATTTGTCTTGGGATAATGACTGGCTGCATGGTTATTTGCCCGAGGAAGGGGTTAATGAAGATTCTATGGAAGTCAGCTTCGAAACAGCCAGCGAGAACTCCGATAACCTTGCCTCTCACAGGAATCTTCCTCCCGTCCCAGCTGGGGCTTCGGGAAATAGGGAGGATGAATTTTCCCAGCAAGATATGAGTACACCTGGAGCTACCAAAGAGCTACCGAGTTTTGATAGAAAGGCCAATATCAGATCTTCGAGGAAAGATTGGAATTTGCGCCGTGGGATTCAGTGGTCCCACAGAAAATAGATTCCTTTAAGAGTTTGAGTCCGGCCAAGATTTCTTTAGAGTTGAAGCTACGTTTGGTTTGGATTGGTCCCGTAGTTTCCCTGTTCCAAGTGGCTGCAGAAGCGGTTTTGCCTGCGGAGCCAAAGATCCTGTTTGCTGTGGTCACGTTCCCTTGGACCCTGAGTTCCTGTAAGGCTGCCGGAGTGGCCTGCCTAGTTTTTGGATTTGCTTTCCTTGGATTTTACTCCAGTTTAAAGACTTGACCAGTTATATTTTTGGACTTACTCTTTGCCTTATTTCTTTACCTTTGGGCTATTCTTATTCTAAATAAAAGTCTTTTACCGAGCTCTATTGTGCATGTGATCTAGAGGGGTCCATTCAGGTCTGAAGTGCAACACATATAATATATTTTAGACTGAATTCAACTAAATGTGAGTATAATAAGCCCTTGAATTTATTCATAATAATAATGATGATAATATTAATTCAGCCTCTGCTAATAATAATAATAACAACAATAGGTTCCTAGAGTAGAAGGAGACCTCCAAGGTCCATCCAGTCCAACCTCCTTCTGCCATAAGGGAAAAATATAATCAAAACATTCCTCACAGGTGGCCATTCAGACTCTGATGATGATAATAATAATAGGTTCCTAGAAGAGGAGGAGACCTCCAAGGGCCATACAGTCCAACCTCCTTCTGCACCTGGGCGGCGTCAGGAGCCTGCGGGGCGGGACTGAGCCTTCCTCCCGTCCTGCCTGCGATCTACCAAGACACCCTACGCGATGTACCAGTAGATCACAATCTACCTAATGAGCACCCCTGCTATAAAGAAAGGGAGACTTGGCCAGACTTAAAGGATGGCACTGGACTCAGAATGGTAAAGTTCAACTGTTTTATTGATTTACAACCAGGTCCCTGCTTGGTCCAGTATCTTGCTTAGTTGCTAGGAGTTACAGGAAGGTCCTTTGGGGAAGGGGATGTGATGACTTGCCTCAGAGTTGTGGAGATAGATGCAGTCCTCTGGTTCCAAGTTGTCCTTTGCTTTCAATGGCTTCAGGGTCACAAAGTCCCCAAGGACCCAAATCTACAGTCTCTTTGTTGAAGGCGGACCTTCCTTTATGGCTGCAGGCTTGGTTTAAGGCACTGCGATCACACAAGGTCACCCGGATCTTGCAGTGTATCTGGATATCTTGAAGTTGATCCCAGATGGGTTTGTTAGTGAACAAAAATGCTTTGTCCAATTTCCAGCTCACGTCCATGCTTTCTTTTTTGGAATGACCTGGGAGGAAAAACCTCTTCCTCAGGTGACCTCAGAAAGGGGAGGGGTCAAGGTGCTGAGGTCATCTTTGGCGCCAAAACACAAGCCCCTCCCACCCAATGCACACACACAGTTGAAACAATACAAAGGGGCTGCAAACATTCAGCCCTATCGGATTAAAACAGAACCTTCAGGCCACAATACTGCTGCATTACTGCCATATAATCCAGATTATCAAAGGTAATATTCCAGATCATATGATTTGAACTGGATTATATGAGTCTATTCTGCCATACAATCCAGTTCAAAGCAGATATTCTGAATTTTATTTGGCAGTGTAACTGGACCCTCAGACCCTTTCTACACTGCCAAATAAAATCCATATTACCTGCTTTGAACTGGATTATATGGCAGCATAGACTCATATATTTATTTATTTATTTATTTATTTATTTATTTACAGTATTTATATTCTGCCCTTCTCACCCCACTGGGGACTCGGGGCGAATTACAATGCACGAATACATGGCAAAAATTCAATTCCATTAGATATACAACATATATAGACAGACACAGAGGCAATTTAACATTCCAGCTTTCCTGCTTCATGAGGGTATGCTCAATTCTGGCCATAGGGGGAGCTGCCACTTCACCGTCCACTTTGTGACACCAAATCCCTGATGGAATATTTTTTCATTATTACACACACTGCTGGAAGGTTTTATGGTGTCGTAAATCAGTTAAATTAGCCTCCCCGTATAAGCAGTATCTAAATTTCCTACTTGGCAGATGCAACAGTCTTTGGGCTACATAGGTCAATAGAAAGTTAGATTTTTAGTGGTCAGGAGCTCACTCCTACCCGGGCTGGCTTCGAACGCATGACCTCTCGGTCAGCAGTGACTTAATGCAGCTGGTGCCACAGCCCAGTTCAAAGCAGATAATGTGGATTATCTGATTTGATAATCTGGATTATATGACAGTGTAGAAGGGACCTCCGAGGTACATTTGGAGACTTCTTGGGGATTGCTCCCAAATTGTGGAACTTTCCTCCAAGGGAAAATGCTCCTTTGGAACCTCCACTCCCATCCCCATTGCCTTATGGGAAGACAATACTTGTAATACAGAATAGCTATTGTTGATTAGCTACCTGCTCAAGTAAAGTCATTTAATAGGGTGCAGTGAATTTTTAATTAATTTGCTACTTGTTATAAAATCACATCTATGCTAGTAACATTAGACTGTTTAATTCTGCTTATTGTATTATAAATTCTTTGGTTTTATTTATAGTATACTTGTTTTAAGCAAGTTGTTGCAAGGCACCTTGAGCCCCAGTTTCAAGTTAGGCTAAAAAAATCAAATAAATCTGTACACATACCCACACATTTAATCAATTAGTCGATCTAGAATGCAACATAAATAACAGTTTCAGTATTTGGGAGGAATCCACAGGCTCTAGAACTGGGACTATTGCCCCAATTTTATGGACAAATTAAAGCATGATCTAGATCAGTGTTTCTCAACCAGTGTGCCGTGGCACACTAGTGTGCCGTGAGCCATCATCAGGTGTGCCACGAGAAAAGCTTTCTGCCCCCCTTCCTTCCCCCCCCCCCTCCTGCCGAACTCCTGCTGCTTGGGGAGGGAAGAGGACGGGCCACGTGGCAGTGAAGAAAAAGAAGAAGGGGCCAGGGCGCCGCCTCCTCCGGCCGTTTCCCCAGTCAACCTCCAATCCGCTACGACTCCCATTCCTCACTCGCTGAAGCCGCGTGGCGGAGGAGCCCCGCCCACTGAAGCCCGTCCACCGCTCATGCTCCTCCTCCGTGCGGCTTCAACGAGCGAGGGGCAGGAGTCATGGTAGAGAGCGGTGCCGGGGACGGGGGCCATGACTCCCGCCCCTCGCTCGCACTGTCCCCTTAAGGCTGGAGAAGCTGTGGGAGAGCTGAAGCTGGGGGGAGGGGCAGGGCACGGCACAGCCTGCCTCCACCCCCTCCCCTGGCTTTTGCTCTCCCACAGCTTCTCTGGCCTTGAGGGGACAGTGCCAAGCCAGCATTGTGCTGGCGCTGCCACCGCTGGCTTGGCACTGCCCCCTCAAGGCTGGAGAAGCTGTGGGAGAGCTGAAGCCGAGGGGAGGGAACGGGGCATGGCATGGCCTGGCTCATCCCCCGGCTTCCGCACTCCCAGCAGCTGCTCCCAGCAGGCCACCATCCCCCAACCGTTCTTTACTGTGTTAGTGTGTCATTTTGTATCATTTTGGTTGGTGGTGTGCCCCCGGATTTTTTTAATGTTAAAAGTGTGCCGCGGATCAAAAAAGGTTGGGAAACACTGATCTAGATCAGTGCTTCTCAACCTTCCTAATGCCGTAACCCCTTAATACAGTTCCTCATTTTGTGGTAACACCCAACCATAACGTTATTCTCATTGCTACTTCATAACTGCAATTTTGCTACTGTTATGAACCGTAATGTAAATATGCAAGATGTATTTTCATTCACTGGACCGAATTTCGCACAAACACCTGATACATCCAAATTTGAATACTGGTGGGGTTGGGGGGATTGATTTTGTCATTTGGGAGTTGTAGTTGCTGGGATTTATAGTTCACCTACAATCAAAGAGCATTCTGAACACCACAAACGATGGAATTGAATCAAATTTGGCACACAGAACTCCCATGACCAACAGAAAATACAGGAAGGGTTTGGTGGGCATTGAGCTTGAGTTTGAGAGTTGTAGTTCACCTACATCCAGAGAGCACTGTGGACTCAAACAATGACAGATCTGGACCAAACTTGGCACGAATGCTCAATATGCCCAAATGTGAACACTGGTGGAGTTTGGGGACAATAGACCTTGACATTTGGGAGTTGTAGTTGCTGTGGTTTATAGTTCACTTACAATCAAAGAGCATTGTGAACCCTGCCAACAATAGAATTGGGCAAACTTCCCACACAGAACCCCCATAACTAACAGAAAATACTGTATTTTCTAATGGTCTTTGGCAACCTGGAGGGGGCCCCTACTGTTCTAGTTGGTCTAGATCATGGGTGCTCACACTTTTTCAGCATGCGAGCTACTTTTAAAGCAACCAAGTTGAAAAGATCTACCTGCCCCCGCCGCCGTGCACTCCCGCGCGCTCCCGCCACCGCGTGCTCCTGTCTTGCCGGCAACGGAGGCCGCACAGCTGCTTCTGGACGAGATAGAGGCAGGGTGCTCCCTCCAGAGGCCCTGCCCCGTGCTTCCTTCTTCCTGAAATGCCCCTCAGGCGAAAGAAGCACCACAAGAGCGGAAGCCAGCAGCAGGAGCGCGCGTGCGCGCAGGGTGGGCACGCGCATGGCAGGAGCACCCCATCCGGCTGGTGAGGCCCGAAGATCACCTGGAAGAGGGCCGAAGATCTACTAGTAGCTCCCGAGCTACCTAATGAGTACCCCTGGTCTAGATGGCCCATGGAGTCTTTTCCGACTCTATTATTCTATGATCCTGCCAGTTCTTGCTTCATAATTTATCTAGATAATGGCGACTTTAACCTGGTCACTGTACAGCCTTGAGCTTAAACCTATAGGTCACACAAAAGATTTACCATGGTTTTCCAAGTCCATTTGTGGACTGAATTGAATAAATGTGTGGAGGCGACAGTACACATCCCCTATTTTTAATTTTTGTCTCTGCAGATTAGGTACTAGCATTCAGGGCAGATTTGTTTCCCTTGTGTTTTGCTTGGGCTCTTAAAGCATAAGAAACAAAATACTATGCCAAATTATTTTTGATCTCTTCCAAAAGCACATAGGATAGGAATCAAGAAAAATCCAATGTTCTCATCCTGTTCAAAATCAAAGAGAAACTGGTCTTTGATTTTTAATATTCTTTTGCAGAGAAAATAGCTGCCAAAAAAGATAAATGTGAAATCACACAGTCATCATTCAGCCTGGACTCTGCTGCATCTTTACAGCATGGAGTTTATATGGGAAAACATGCCTCTTTTAGGGTTCAGGAATGGATGTATTAGTGAAGTGAAGGCAGTTTATTTAATAAAAGAGTGTCAGTCAAGACATCAGCTTTTAAATTGATCTGGCACCAAAGGAAACACATACTTTTTCATTTAAAGAATTTGGGGAAGGCAACCAATGAACAGCAGGAAAACACATGTAGCAAATCATAGGAGCATATTGAGTATATATACACAAATTATTAAACTGCAGTCATTAAGCCATAATGGAGAATTACTAGCAGAATGAAAACTATTACTGCTTATTTGAACGTGCCAGTTAGTTGGTGCTGGATTCAGAATGCTGTGGAACTGCTTAACTTCTTTTTTCTTGAGATTCACAAAAACATAAGGATAGTCCACCTTGTAAAGATTTTCCCTGTGCTGTAATTGGGGGAAGGGGAGGGGTTTTGCCATGGTTTATTTATTTCATGTCAAAAGCATTGCATAAATAAGTATAAAACTGATAAAAAATAAAAGGAGCACAAACAGCTAAATAGTTTTAGGCCAAAAACTGGCAACAGCATTTTGCCATGGCGTGTACCTCTTTGGGAGAAAGGCAGGGACAAAGATAATCTTGAAACAAAAGCTAGTATCCAAGAAGGTGGTAGCACAGTTGGAATAGTTTCTATCAAATAAACTGCAAAGGAATGACTGCACTTCTCCCTGAAGTCTGAAAATATCTGAAAACATGGTTGACTGGGACCCCTTCCCATAGCCAGTACAGTGGAACCTCAACTTAAAAGCATCCCATTTGGGGAAAAATTGAGTTAAGAGTCGTCGCTTCCCCTGGGTTTCACTTTGACATAAGAGCAACATTTTGAGTTAAGAGATAATGCCGAGGGAGCACTAGTGTGAAAGTACATGGATTTAGGGCTTCTAGGGAGCAGCCTCCATGCCTCGTGCCTCCATGCCTTATGCTCTTGTCCCCTTTGCTGTCTGCTTTATTCTTGTCCACTTTGAGAAAGTTTGGGTTAGTTGATTTTGAGTGGTTTTTATTCCTGGTATGTTTGGCTTCATGAATAGAGAGAGGGAGAGCAAGAGAGGAGGAAGGCTGGAATGAGTACAGTATGAAGAAAATGATGCTTCAGCTTCTTCGCTTTGTGCTTCCTTGCCACAACTTCGTGCTTCTATTTATTTATTTACTTACTTCATTTCTACTCCGCCTTTCTCAACCCGGGAGGGGACTCAAGGCGGCTTAGAAATCCAGCAAAAATTCAATGCCGCACAGGTAAACAATAAAACACATCTCATAAACATATAAACAATCTAAGTATATAAGCAATTAAAACACATCTGTCTTCTATAATCTAGAGCAGGGGTGCTCACACTTTTTCAGCATGGGAGCTACTGATTAAAAAACCAAGTCCCAAAGATCACCTGCCCAGAAATGTAAAACGTATTACTATTTTCTTATTTATTTATTTATTTATTTATTTATTTATTTATATTATTCATTTTTATGTACCGCTCCTTTCAACAGGCTCGGGGCAGTTTACATAAAATGAAGTTATAAAACATCAACATTTCAATTTAATAACAACAATATAAAACAGAGCATAAAAATACATCCAACCACCCCTTTTCTCCCACACTGCCATATTACCACACATATTATCAGCCAGAAAGTAAGAAGAGAGGCTTTTGAACTGCAAGGCCATTTAATACTCAGCAAGGTAAACAAAGGGGCACGCAAAAATACATCCAACCACCCCATGTCTCCCACATTTCCATATTCCCCAACATATATTTCTCAAGGAACAAAGCAAGCAGAGAGGCTTTGGAGCTAAAAGGCCATTTGTAAACATTAAAAATAAACAAAGAGACATGCCACAGAACAATCAAGCACCCACCCCAAAGTAAAAGACTGACCTTTGAGATGCGGTAAGGAAATGATCCCAAAGCGTCCTTCTCCTCCTCCTCCGTCGTTGCTCCTATTTCCACGCCGCCAGCATGCGTGCCGCCTCCAAGAGCTCACGAGAAGTCCGAGAGGCAGAATGAGCACTTCTGCGCATGCGAGCGGGGCCAGGCATGCATCGCGTCATCCAGTCCCGCCCCCTTTGGTCTCCTACAACTCTGAGTAGCTGGAGAAGGACGGAGGAGGAGGAGGAATCAAAAGAGGGGGCCCATTCTGCCTCTTGGACTCTGGAGCTTTTGGAGGCGGAGCGTGAGCAGGGAGCGGGGAGGAGCAACGACGGAGGACTTCTTTGCAGCGTGCAGGGGCGCGTGAAGAGGACCAACAGTAAAAAAAACCTGGTCAGGGGCCTGAAGATCACCAGGATGAGGCCCTAAGATCACCCTGGTGATCGCGATCACCGTTCTGAGCACCCCTGATCTAGAGCTTCTACTATTTTAAAGTTGATTTTTCTTTATTATGCCATGTGAATGTGCATTGATACATTATTTCTGAAATAGATACATTAATCTAAAATTAAAAAACTTAAATACTCCAAAATATAAAATTGTTTTCATGGGTGGATAAGATGTGGCCTTTGCTTTGTGTTGCACACAAAGTTTGTTACATACACAAAATTATTTTTTTAAATTTATAAAATTAGTTTTAAGCTATGTTTACAAGATATATATGAAACGTAAGTGAATTCAAATTTTGTTCCCCTCCCCACAACATTTTATTATGTACATATATTTATTTATATATTATTTATTTATTTATTAAGCGTGCTTCTATGCCGCCACTCCCGGGAGGGCTCGGGGCGGCTCACAGGAGCCAAACAAGGCACAATAAAAACAATGAAAACAATGACAATGATTAAAACAACAGCAAATTAGCTAAAAACAGTACACACCATAAAATCATTAAAACTGTGATGCAACATGCTACCACAGATAGCACTTAAAAACAGCGGCTGCACAAGGTAAGACCTACAGGTCGAACGCCTGGCGGAAAAGATATATGTAAATACAGGTTTTCCAAAATTCAAAATAACCTAAAATCCAAAACCCTTCTGATCCCAATCATTTTGGAAAAGGGATACTCAACCTATACCACAATGATTAGAAATGTTTCCTTCGACTTTCACATGGAATCTGCTTCAATATCAATCCACAGCTCAATTCACATACCAATTACTTTAACACTGGGCAAAGAGTGGAAGAGTAGAAAGATGTTGTTTCTAACAAGTCTGATTTACAAAGCCCCAAAATCAATGTTTAATTAGGAAAAGAACTTCAAGCATCATGCTCAGTTCTGATCTTGATTCTGGCAACTCCAATAGCAACAGTACATCTGCTTTAAGCAGGAATGTGCACTACAGTTTCCAGAGTCTAACACTGTATCAATGTATTTATTTAATTGGTGAAGTTGAGCAATACCACATTTGGAAATCTAGATTGCATTTCTTTTTCAAAAGCTATCTGGCAAAATTTTAAAAAGTAAGTGAGGTTGGCTTTCTAAGCTTTGAGATTAAATAACTTTTTTATTTTAAAAAAAATCCTATTTAGATAATGAAATATCAGGGATTTAAAACATGGGTTATTTTAAGATAATGGTTCAATACAGAGATATTTGGATGGATGGACAGATAGATAAAAATATTAATTTAAACATTTTTTCCTTTCTTGATAATAGTTGAAGTACAATGCTGAGACCTGGATATGTCATCCCAGGTTTTTGGGTAATTATTTTGATTAAAATTTCTAGACATACATGAGTATTTAGGGTATTCTTTCTTTGTTTTCTAACTATAACTGTTGAAACCCATGAAATAACACACAGGGGTGGGCAACCTACGGCCCCCGGGCCGGATGCGGCCCAGCAGAGTGGCGGCTTTGGAGTGTCTGATATCTCTCTGCCCAGGGAGAAGGGCAGGTCGCCACCCCAGGGTGGGGCCAAGAAGAAAGGGGTGAACAACGCTGCCGCCATCCCATCGCAGCAGCTTTGGAGTGCCTGCTTGCCATCCTCTGGGCCTGCACCTTGGGACCTTGCAGTGGTTTTATTATTATTTTATAATAATTTTATAATAATAATATAATAATATAATAAATAATATAATATAATGTTATATTATATTATAATTTCAATATATTATAATGCTTTGGTAATACTAATAATATATGAATATCTCTTGATATATTAATATGTTAATATTAATGATGTGTAATATTAGTAAATATAATAAATAAATAAATAATGTAGATTAGGGCCCCTTTAGGGCAGCCCTCCAAAATTTTTTGGCTCTAATTGCCCAGCCCACCCCTGACATTGAGTGCATCTGCACTGTCAAATGAACTCAGTTTGACATCATTTTGATTGTCATGGATTAATGCTATGGAATACTGGTAATTATAATTTCACAAAACCTTCTCTATCAAAGAGTACTGGCTCCCCAGAAATCTACAACTCTGTGGATTCCATTGCATTGAGTCATGACAGTTAAGTTGCTTCTGGTGTGAGAGAATTGGCTGTCTGCAAGGACATTACAAAGAACGCCTGGCTGTTTTTGATGTTTAACGTCCTTATGGGAGTCTTCTCTCATGTCTCCACACGGGGAGCTAGAGTTGACACAGGGAGCTCATCTGCACTCTCCCCGGATATGAACCTCTGACCTGTTGGTCTTCAGTCCTACCGGCACAAGGGTTTGACCCATTGTACCACCGGGGGCTCCACAGTTTCTCAAGTCGCTCCTGACTGTGAAAAAAAGGCAGTTACAGTGGTGCCTCTCCTATCAAACTGCATTAATTCTACAATGTATATGCACCCATAGAAAAGTTACTTAAGTGGGGCAAGAATGCTTTGAATATGAATGGCATAAATGATGATGGGGAGGGAAGAGGAAGAAACTCCACAAAATGAGTATGAGAAAAAAAGAACACCCAGAAGATAACATCTAAAAGAGCATACAGATACATCCACCTTCCTACAGACAGGAACTATTCTGCAGAAAATCACTTGGAGGCATATATTCACATCAGTTAAAACTGTATGTTTGTGAGTGCATACACACACACAAACACATGCACAGGCATCTATATTGTCCTCTCCCGTTGATTTAAAGCAGTTTATGCATTAGGTGAACAGGATGCGATGCAGGACAAACAATGTTATGAAAACATATGCCTCCAAAAGCACAGCAAATATATTATCCCAGGTCTCTGTGTGATTTTGTTCACCATAACAGTCTTTAAACAGCCACTAACAACGTTTTATAGTTCAGCCTATCTTTCAGTAGATCTGCTTTAGAAAAGCAGATTGCATTTTAAGGCAATAAACCACACCAAGGTAGTTCATTAAATCTGTTTTTATTATCTCCATATAAAGGTATGTGTTTGATGTTCGAAATTCCCTCATGGCAATGCATTTCTGTTTTAAGGTAGTGAACATGTTTTTCATCATAAATTTGTGTAGTTAAATATACTCCGGCTCAGCTAGCAACATGGTGATTCTCCACTGGAGATAATATTTATATATTCTGCCATAGGAAACAATTCTGGTGGACTTGGCTATTTATTTATAAATATTCTAATAAGGTTCTTGACCAGTTCTTATTGTATGAAACATGCTTACATTTTCACTCTTGAATTGGCACATACTGACAGATTATTGGGGTCATATTATTGCACATCGGAAATAGGAACATACACACATTGTGAATATGTGCAAATGCCCTGCTCGAGCACACTTTACTTAAGTCAGTGTTTCTCAACCTTCCTAATGCCACAACTCCTTAATACAGTTCCTCATGTTGTGATGACCCCCAACCATAAAATTATTTTCATTGCTACTTCATAACGGTGCTCCATGCAGTCATGCTGGCCACATGACCCTGGAGGTGTCTATGGACAATGCCAGCTCTTCAGCTTAGAAATGAAGATGAGCACCAACCCCCCTAGAGTAGGACACGACTGGACTTAATGTCAGGGGAAAACCTTTACCTTTACCTTTAACTCACAATTGTAGTTTTGCTACTGTTATGAATCATAATGTAAATATCTGATATGCAGGATATATTTTCATTCACTGCACCAAATTTAGCACAAATACTCGATATGCCCAAATTTGAATACTGGTGGAATTGAGGGGGAGGTGTGATTTTGTCATTTGGGAATTGAAGTAGCTGGGAATTATAGTTCACCTACAATCAAAGAACATTCTGAACTTCACCAATGATGGAATTCAACCAAACTTAGCACATAGAACTCCCATGACCAACAGAAAATAAGGTTTGGTGGGCATTGACCTTGAGTTTTAGTGTTACACTTCACCTACATTTGGAGAGCACTGTGGACTCAAACAATGACAGATCTGGGCCAAACTTGGCACAAATAATCAATATGCCAAAATGTGAACAGAAAGAGGACAGAGAGATCTTCAGCCTTCTCTGCCAAAGAGGTTCCTAAGACCATCAGAAATATGTGTTTTCTGGTGGTCTTTGGCAACCCCTCTGAAACCCCCTTGCAACCCCCTAGTGGTCCCAACCCCAAGGTTGAAAAACACTGACTTAAGAAATGTGAATGTAGTCAAGTAATAACATACAACTTAACACATAAACACAAATATGCATACACGGAAGCAGATGATGTCCAACTCTGTCACTCCTTCCCACCTGCTACTAACGAGGCTGTTGAAGTCCTGAACTGGTACTTGGCCGCTGTAACGGACTGGATGAGGGCTAACAAATTAAAACTAAATCCAGACAAGACAGAGGTACTCCTGGTCAGTCATAAGGCCGAACAGGGCATAGGGTTACAGCCTGTGCTTGATGGGGTTACACTCCCCCTGAAGGCGCAGGTTCACAGTCTGGGAGTGATCCTGGATTCATCGCTGAGCCTAGAGCCCCAGGTCTCAGCGGTGGCCGGAAGAGCTTTTGCACAGTTAAAGCTTGTGCGCCAGCTGTGCCCGTACCTTGGGAAGTCTGACTTGGCCACGGTGGTTCACGCTCTGGTTATATCCCGAATAGACTACTGCAATGGTCTCTACGTGGGGTTGCCTCTGAAGACTGTTTGGAAGTTGCAATTAGTCCAATGTTTGGCAGCCAGGTTACTAACAGGAGTGGGGCACAGGGAGCATACAACTCCCTTGCTGCACCAGCTCCACTGGCTGCCAATTAGCTTCTGGGCAAAATGCAAAGTGCTGGTTTTAACCTACAAAACCCTATACAGATCCGGCCCAGTTTACCTGTCCGAACGGATTCTCCCCTATGAACCATCTAGATTAGAACATTAAGATCCCCCAGAGAGGCCCTGCTCTCGGCCCTGCCAGCTTCACAAGCGTGGCTGGTGGGGACGAGAGACAGGGCCTTCTCTGTGGTTGCCCCTCGGCTGTGGAACTCTCTACCAAGTGATGCTGGATCTGCCCCCTCTCTGTTGTCCTCTAGGAGGCTGGTGAAGACCTGGATGTGGAACCAAGCCTTCCCAGAATAGGCTGAGATTGGCTATTGTCTGAATGTATGCCCACGTTTACAGATTGAGTGGAATTGTTTTAATGGCGATGTGGTTTTATGCTGGGTTTTTATGTATTTTAATATGTTGTAGAAGTTGTTTTTAAATTGTATCGCATTGAATTTTTGCTGTTATGCCGGTCTGAGTCCCTCGATAGAGGTGAGAAGTCCGGGGTACAAAAGTTTTAAATGAATAAATAAATAAAATTAGTTCGGTTCTGTCTCATTAAAAGGAAAGAAAGAAATCAATGGATAATGGACCAGACATGGAATTTGGGAAAATAAGAAGTCTATGGAAGTAGGTGTGTTGTTATTAGTTCTTCAGAATGAAGACTTCAGAATTCGTTGGCCACTGATTTTAAAGCCTATTTTTTCCAGTTGGGTAAATTACAACTACATATCTGGGGAAATACAGAAGTACTCTCTAAACCTTAAGGGCTGATCTTTACAAAATTGACTCAAGACAGATGAAGTAAACAACATTTTCCTTTTTTTAAAAAAATCTATAAATAGACAGCTGGCTAATAGTTATTACATTCAATAATTTAGCATGATATGCATGACGGCTTCGACCTCCAAAATAATTTGGCGCCTTGAGCTGAGATTAAATGCAGAACATTAATTTTTCCCTCTGGTTGTCAAGCCAACGAAAAGGCCCGTCAAATCCATTTAAATAAAGTCTGCATCATGTAATAATATTAAAGGGGATAAAATATTAATATGGGCTTAGGATGGAACACTGGCCAGAAAAGCTGCAATAAGGCAACTTTAATTTATTAGACTGACAATCTGTCCATCTGCCGAAAATGGAATTTAAAGTTCCATCTAAAGAATATGTGTTTGAGAGTCATACGCTAGCCACATTAATGCAATCAGACAAGATTCTTAATGGGTATACATCGTGAATAGCATCATATGCAAATATTGTTTACACCAACATTCATGGTCAAAAGAAAGCCAGTTCATTTGGGAAACTTCTCACTGGCAGATTCCTTAAAATGGATGTACCATTCAATGTGTGATATACAGCTATAATTATGGTTAGCATTGAAAAAGGATATATACACTTTTGCAGCAGCACTGAATATGGATTCTAAAATAGAAATATACTATCATGAATATTTTCGATGAATGTCCCTGCAGGGAAAAATATATAATATATCACAGGATAGAGGAGTAAGATTTGACAATTGGTTTTGGTTTTCTTTATCTAATAGCATATCCCACAATCCAAATTTAAATTGAAGAAGATTTAACACAGTCAGTTTATGGGGATACCCAAGGAAAACATTCTAGGCCACTATCAAAGGGAAGGGAAATAAAAAACGATAAGAATCTGGCGGTATATGAGTAACTGGAAATGGGTTTCTAGCACAAAAAAAAGTATACAAGCTCTATGCTAGCATTCAGTTGACTTGAAGAAAAGGCAAAGGTGGTAAGAAGCGATAAGTATGTATGCAAACCTTGCCTTCAAATGCCCCATCTGTAAATTCTTGATTTTCCCATGATCACTAAGGAAATCTGCAGAAACTTTTTTTTAAAAAAAATGAATAACTAAATAAAGTTCAATGTGTTGTCAAAGGCATTCATGGCCAGAAACACTGGGTTTCTGTACGTTTTTGGGTTGTATGGCCATGTTCCAGAGGCATTCTCTCTTGACGTTTCACCTGCATCTATGGCAGGCATCCTCAGAGGTTCACTCTTTCATTGTGAAGCTGAAAGTCTGTAGAGCAGAGTATGTGTTTGTCCATGTACGCAATTCACTGGTCCATGACATTTTTTTAAGCCCCCAGTGGCACAATGGGTTAAACTCTTGTGCCCACAGGACTATGGACTGACAGGATTAGCACTTCAAATCCGGGGAAAGCGGGTTGAGTTCTCTCTGTCAGCTCAAGCTATCCATGCGGGGACATGAGAGATGTTTTACCACAAGGATGGTAAAACATCAAACATCCAGGCATCCCCTGGTTGACATCTCTCACACCAGAAGCAACTTGAAGTTTCCCAAGTTGCTCCTGACACACAAAAATGCATTCTTACACTTTCTGTCATATTCATCATATCATATCCCCTGGTGGAGGGTCCCCTGGTAGTGCAGGAGATTAAACCGCTGAGCTGCTGAAATAGCTGACCAAAAGGTTGGAGGTTCAAATCCGGGGAGCATGGTTGTTAGGCCCAGCTTCTGCCAACCTAGCAGTTCAAAAACATGCAAATATGAGTAGATCAATAGGTACCGCCTTGGTGGGAAGGTAATGGCACTCCAGGCAGTCACGCTGGCTACATGACTTTGGAGGTGTCTGTGGACAATGCCGACTCTTTGGCTTAGAAATGGAGATGAGCACCACTACCACCTCAAAGTTGGACATGACTAGACTTAATGTCGGGAAAATCTTTACTTATTTTATTTATTCATTTGCCATATTTGTATACCCCACTCAGGGCAGTTTACAGTGTTGTCAACAATTCAATGCCATCAATAAAAAACAGTATAAAACATCAAAATTGACCTTCCCCTGATAAAACATTAAACATTATCATATTCATGTGTGTAATATGTATGTTTCAGGAAGAACTGAAATTAAGTAATATCCCTTTTGGCTTTTCTTCATGAACGAAGATTCAGGAAGGACTCATCCCACGCTTTCTACAAGCACATTGATGATTCGGAGGTTGGATGTGTCCTTCGAGCCTGTGCAATGGATTTTTCTGGTGGAGCGCAGCGTGCACAGAACTGGCCTCACCCTTTAAACCAACGGTTCATCTGCCGGGGCCTAGCAAGCTGGGACGGTGGCAGCGAGGTCCTCATGTCGTAGGTTTGGTTCCAGTTTCCTTCTCTTAGATGGTTGACCTTACAGGGTTAGATGAGCACCTTCTGACCGGGTTTGAAATCAGAGTTTTCCTTCTCCTAGGATGTTTGCCAAAAGGCTAGAGAGCCCATCTGCCCTTTGACGCTCTTTGTCAGACCCTTCGGTTGTGACCTGTCTGGCATGGGAGGCCCTACCGGTCACTATTATACCACCGCCAGCATAGCTCACAACTTCATTAGGGTACGCAAGCCTCTCCCCCACGACAAGGGGGCGCCAACGGAGAGGTAAGTAATGTATCATCAAAATAAACATAGCTCTTTCTGTTTAGCCAGTGTTGACAGTTCAAGAAATCTGTTATTTGGGATATAATATGTTGTTTATCATGATTACTATATTTTAATGGCACACTTAAACTGTTGTAATGTTTTAACATGATCACTTCTTTTTATTGTTTTTAAACTTTTATTTATTTATTTATTTTATTATTTATTATTGAGGCTTCTATGCCGCCGACTCCCGGGGGCTCGCGGCGGCTCACAAGAGCCAGAGGCACAATAACAAGAGATTAAAAGCATAAAAACAATTGAGCAATTAAAACAATAGCAAAACAGGCAATAAAAGCAGACAAAGCAGCAGCGGGTGGAGCGACACAGTACTTAGAGAGCGTGGCCTACTCTCCAAAGGCCTGCCTAAACAGGTGGGTTTTACAGGCCCGCCTGAATGGGAATAAATCCCTTAGGGCCCTGGTTTCGGCCGGGAGGGCGTTCCACAGTGTGGGGGCTATGACGGAGAACGCGGGTAGATGTCAGGTGTGCCAACTTTGTTGATGGTATTTCCAGGAAGTTGGCATCTTCAGACCGTAGTGATCTCAAAGGGCAATATGGAGTGAGGCGGTCCCTCAGATACGCTGGCCCCAGGCCGTACAAGGCCTTGAAGGTAAGAACCAGCACTTTGAAGGCGATCCGGTGCTCAATAGGCAGCCAGTGCAGATCCTGCAAAACGGGTGTTATATGGCAGCCTGCTGGGGTGCCAGACAGGAGCCGGGCGGCAGTGTTCTGCACCAGCTTGAGCTTCCGGATCGACGACAGAGGCAGGCCAACGTAGAGGCGCATTACAGTAATCTAGCCTTGAGATGACAGTGGCTTGGATCACCGTGGCCAGGTCGCTCCGGGAGAGGTAGGGGGCCAGCCCCCTAGCCTGGCGGAGGTGGAAAAAAGCAGCCTTGCTGACCGCAGAGACCTGAGCCTCCATGGTCAGCTGGGAGTCCAGATGGACCCCGAGGCTCTTCACAGACGGCGCTGGGTGCAGCGCCGCACCGTCCAGGGTCGGAAGCCGGGCACCCACTCCGCCCGGGCGACCCAACCACAAGATCTCCGTCTTCGCCGGATTCACCCTCAACCTACTGGCTTGCAGCCATCCAGTAACGGATTCGATGCAATGCTTGAAATTATCGGGGAAGGACTCCGGCCTGCCCTCCATCCTCAGAATGAGCTGGGTGTCATCAGCGTACTGGTGACATACCAGCCCATAACTCCGCACCAGCTGTGCAAGCGGCTGCATGTAGATGTTAAATAACAGAGGGGAGAGAATGGCCCCCTGAGGAACTCCGCAAACTAATGGGGAGACCACCTCGCCCCTCCTCACACGCTGAGACCGCTGGCGGAGGAAGGAGGTCAGCCATTTCAGGGCTGTCCCCCTCACTCCAGCCATGGCCAGGCGGTGGATCAATAGATTGTGGTCGACCGTGTCAATCCGTGTCAAACGCTGCCGTATTATCCATTGTTTTATCTGTATTTCCTTCTTACTTAGATTGCGAGCCATTTTGGGTCTCATATTGGGAAAAGGTGAGATATTTGTCTTCCAACCCCTCGAAATAACGAGACAGACACAAATATATATGGTTTCAAATTTGGGCAACTTTTATTTAAATAGTTACCTATTTAACTTGTAACTCAACTAACTTTTTGGTGTCAGTTCAACTTGGTGTGCGTAAGCTGAGGTAGCGTCTCCTAATGTCTACCCTCAGCTATTCAGGCGTACTGCCTGGGTCCCCTGTAGACTTCAACCAGGGCAACCCGGAAGGGAAACATCAGGAGAAATCTCTCTCAACTTTTGAGACTAGACTCTCCCCGCTCCTGGGACATTCCTCATCACCTCACCCCTAAAATTAACCGTCTAGGTGAGTGTTTGCATAATGCCCCACACCCTTAAGGGGTGCCTTAAGTGTCTACAAACCTTTGAATAACTCAACTATTTACGCCACGGATTGGGAGCAAATGTCCTATTTAGCTCCCATCCCCCACCAAGCCATCCACTATAAACTGAACACCTATCATCATTATGCAGAAACAATAAATTGCCCATAGCCGCCAGATGGATTCCATCTGACCCGTAAAGGAGAGGGCTACCAAACAAGATCTGCCCATGGGATATGTAGGAGCCCCTAACTCTTACAAGCACCGTGCACATGGCCCGGTTCGCTCATTTCCTGGCCGATTCCATATATATATACAAATATGTATATATATATTTCACAATTATAGTCATTATTTTTTAACATCCCCGCTACTTAACACCGGAAGCGAGGGATGATCGCCGACCGGGCGATGAGCACACGCGACCATGCATGCCATATTTTACAAATATCATTCCAAGCTTGCAAGTACAGGGCCCTACCCTTCAATAGGCCTAGATCATTGCCTCCAAGGTGTATAACCATACGTCTGGAGGGGTCCCTCTCCTAGATTGCAACAAAAGCGGGAGCACACCGTCCCAACGCATACCTCTGATCCCATGCCACTTCAACTGCAGCGACGGATCGAGGCCCAAATGCTGACCATAGTGAGACCTCATGGCCTGCCGGGACACCCAGTGTATGAAACTGTGTCCGCAGATGAGGATCCTCCATCTATGGTTCAGCAATGCAGGATCTGAAACGGCAGATCCAGCCTTAATTGTGACCACGGAGTACCCAGGCATTTCCTGAAGGCATTTGATTTCCATCTGCCCAGAGTTTTTTTTTTCTCTCCGAGTCACATCACATAGCATTGGCCACCGTAGCTTCTCCAATGCAGCCATAGGGGGTTGCACACTTGTATTGCCCCAGAAGGCTGACCATAATGAGTCCTCATGTCCTGCCTAGCAGCCCAGTAAAATAACTGCCCGCAGACGAGGATACTCCATCCATGGTTCAGCAAAATGGAACCCAACGAGATCGCCACTATCCACTTACTACCCAGAGTACCACGCATTTCCTGAAAGCATTTTGTTTTCATCTGCTTGGGGTTGAACCCCCTCGGAGTCTTATCCGATAGCATTGGCCACCGAAGCTTCTCCAATGCAGCAAGCGTGGGTTGCAAACCTGAATTGCCCCCAAAATGCTGACCCTAATGAGTCCTCAACTCCTGCCTTGCATCCCAGTGAAAATAACTGTGCTCGCAGACCGGATACTCAAACCATGGTTCAGCAAAAACGGACCTCCTGGATCGGCACAATCAACTTATGACAACAGCGTACCACGTATTTCCTGAAGGCGTTTGATTTCCATCCGCCCAGGGTTTGGTCACCTTCGAGTCATGTCCCATAGCATTGGCCAATGAGTCTTCTCCCATGCAGCAAGAGTGGGTTGCAGAACCTGTATTGCTCCACAACCCATCATCCTTAGCACCTTACTGGTGCCTGCCTACAACTGGTAAGTTGTTAGCTGTATACCGTCCGGCTTCCAAACGGTATCCAGGCCCAATCTTGCTAGTCTGTTTGAAGCACCAAAGCCTCTATTGCCATAAAACGGGGTCCTACACTCCGCCAGTTTAATGACATTGCTTCTAGACCCCAAATAAGATTTGGGTGACTGGACCAGCCACTCTATGCCATTACGCATTATTGTTATGCCGAACTCAACCAGGGCCGCATCAACCTGTCAGCTTTAGATACTAGGACTATTCTCGCTGATCCCTTAGGGTTGCAAAGAATCAGTCCAAGCGTCCGCGTGAATCAATTCGCTCCTGTATGTCCGCGTAAACCCCGAGCTTAGGCTTTTCAAAATTGCAGGGAGCTCGGTTCTCTGTTATCCGGAGTCTGGCCCTGACGGCATGATCACCAGGTTAACTTTGTATGCCGCCAACCGTTAATGGAATCTGAAATGCCCAGAAGCAATAAGCTGGCACAGCCAATTGCACCCTGGTCGATTGTGGGGACAACCCCGCCTGTTGAAAACACCCAAAACTGTGTTATGCTCATGATGAAAGGGGGGGGTAGCCTGCGGCAGGGCGTATGCCCTACCAAATTCCTCAAAATCATTGACCGCCCCGTACCAGCTCACATGACGTTTGGGGCCATCACTAAATGTAATACCCTTAAAGTTTCGGTTGCGACCGGCATAAATGGCCTGGGTAGCTTGGGCCGGACTAAAGGCTGGGCGTATGCCACTGCTCAAGCCCACAATCGAATGGCACCAGACTGAAGTACAACAACCATCAAACACCGGTATAAGATTCACCCAAAGGGCAAGCCCACATAACATGTAGAGCAAGCGAACCGAAACATAAAACCAACATATACTTCCAAGCCTCCAGGCCCTGAGGCATAAGAGGCCACCCCTAATGCATTCAAACAGTCAATACCAGTCCTGTGTATTGCCCAAACCCCCAGTTTCGATTCATCAGTATTACTTAATTTAAAGTGCTGATAAGATTTGCCTGCTAAGGGGTGCGTGTGTATAACATGGCTTAAAATTGAGGCATTTAATGGACCCAGAGCCTTGAACTGAAATCAAAGGAACCCCTTGATGGGATCCCCTTCCAAGTTGAAGGGTTGACCAATAAACCAAGCCCCCATTGTTCACGCCCTTGCACCTGTCTGCCATGAGAAAAATTGGTCAACTACTAGGATGAAATATATCCCAGTGAATGGGGTCCCATCTTGGGGTCCCATCTTAATAACAAGGAAGTAACCAATGAATTAAGGAAGAGTATGCGAGGATGGAGGGTGCCTCATGTCAGTGTGTCCCTCCTGGGAACACTGTGAGGAGGATTCAACCCATCCCCATCCTCGGTGAACTCCCAAAGCTCTGTGTGCCGGTGAACTACGAATCCCAGCAGCCACAAATCGCAATGTCAATGTCCGCTGTTCGCAAACCCCCCCCCCCCAATGCTCACGATTGGGCATATCAGGAACTGCGTAACTCTGATCCAATGAATAAAACAACAGCCTACATATCAGTAATCACTTTACCATTCATAACAGTAATAAATTACATTCATGAAGCAAACAATAATTCTATAGGCATCCCTTGCAGCTTTGGAAGTAGGGAATATATTCCGGTGTCGACCTTACCCATCGTCTGGCTTTGAACGCATGACTTCTTAGTCAGCAGGGACTTAATACAGCTGGCTCAACCAGCAAATGCAACTAACTCTAAGGTTGCATAGGTCAACAGTACACTAGAATATTAACAGTCGGAAGATCACTCTGCCCACGGGCTGGCTTCGAAGGCATGACCTCATGGTCAGCAGTGATTTATTGCAGCTAGGTACCACTAGCAGGTGCCACTATCCTGAAGGTTGCCTAGGTCAACAGCAAGCTAGATTATTAACAGCAGGGAGTTCCCCCGCCCCGCCCCCAGCTTGCTTTAAACCCCATAACTTCTTGAGCAGAAGTGATTTAATGCAGCTGTCTCACCACTAGCAGATGCAACTATCCATTAAGGTTGCATAGGTCAGCAGCAAGCTAGGCTTATTAACAGTCAGGAGCTCACTCTGCCCCCAGACTTGTTTTGAACACATGACTTCATGGTCATTAGAGATTTAATGCAGTTGACTACCAACTCGCTGCTCCAACTTTCAATTAAAGCTGCATAGGTCAACAGCAAGCTGGGCTATTCACCGTGGGGAGCTCTCACTGCCCCCAAGCTTGCTTTGCACATGTGTCTGCTTGATCGGCAATGATTTTAACGCAGTTGGCTCGCAACTTGCAATGCAACTATTGTTTAGGTTGCATGGATCAACAGCAAGCTAGGCTATTACTGTCGGGAGCTCACTCTGCCCCCCCAGCTTGCTTTGAACACATGGCTTCCTGATCAGTAATTATTCTATTGCAGTTGACAAACACTTGCGGATGCCACTATTAAGTAAGGCTTCCTAGGTCAACAGCCAGCTGGACTATCAAAAGTCGGGAAGTCAAGGAGGAAGAAGTAATGGGTTATCTAGGTGGATTAAAGTTGGAGAAAATCACGGAAGAGCAGCGTCAAAGACTCAATCAGGAGATAACTGTTGAAGAAGTTAAAAAAGCAATTAAGAGTTTGAAAAATGATAAAGCACCAGGACCGGACGGCTATACAGCATGCTTCTATAAAACCATGCAGGAAGAAATAGTTACAATCCTAAAGGAGATAATGAATAAGGCACTTACGGAAAAAGAAATCCCAGATTCGTGGAGAGCTGCGGATATAACAATGATACACAAAGAGGGGACAGACCCAGAGGATATTAAGAACTACCGCCCGATCTCGCTTCTAAACACAGATTACAAGATTTATACGACAATATTGGCAAACAGATTTAAAGATTTCCTAGTAGATTGGATCCAAGAAGACCAAAATGGATTTTTACCTAACCGATACATAAGAGACAATGTAAGAACAATTCTAAATGTGATTGAATATTATGAAACGAACCACCAGAAAGAGTTGGCACTACTGTCAATAGATGCCGAGAAAGCGTTCGACAACCTCAATTGGAAATATTTCAAATTACTTATGAAAGAAATCGATATTGGATTTCAGTTTCAAAATGTAGTCGCGGCAATTTATCAACATCAGAGAGCAAAGATTTGGATAAACGGAAATGCAACTAAGGAATTTCTGATAGAAAAAGGAACCAGGCAGGGATGCCCACTATCCCCGCTTATCTTCATCTTTGCCTTAGAGACACTTTTAATGAAGATAAGACAGAATAAAGAACTAAAAGGTTTAAATATACAAAAGAAAGAGTTTAAAACAAGAGCATTTGCCGACGACGTGATATGTATTGTGGAAAACCCAAGAGATAACATATCTAAATGGTTGTCGACTATTGAAGAATATGGAAAACTAGCAGGGTTCAGGTTGAATAAGAAAAAGACCAAGATTATAACGAAAAATGTCTCAAAATCTAATCAAATGCAGTTACAAGATTTGACGGGTATCCAAGTGGTCAACAAGTTTAAATATTTAGGAATTTGGATCACTGCAAGGAATCTACATTTATTGAAAGATAATTATATGGAACAATGGAAAAAAATGAAAGAAGAATTAGAACAATGGAAAAGACTTAATCTCTCCTTACTGGGAAGGATATCTGCTGTTAAGATGAATTTACTACCAAAGATGCTGTATCTATTTCAGAATCTGCCGATACTAAGAAATATGAATATTTTTAACAATTGGAAAAAGGATTTGACTAATTTCATATGGAAGAACAAGAAACCAAGAATTAAGTATAATATAATGACCATGCATAAAGAAAAAGGAGGCTTTGGCCTACCGGATTTAAAACTATATTACGAAGCGTGTGCTTTGACATGGGTGAAAGATTGGGTGCTACTATCTAAAAGTTCAACACTAACCCTGGAAGGCTTTGACCTGCGAAAAGGATGGCACTCATACCTGTGGTATGAAGGTGCCAAAATTGAAAAAAACTTTGGAAACCACTTTATTAGATCCGCCGTGCTGAAAATCTGGTTAAAATATAAAGATTACATGTACACTAAGACACCACTATGGCTGTCACCTCTAGAAGCTAATCAAAGAAGGCTACTCGGTTGGACAGAGTGGCCAAAATATCAGGACATTTTGACGTCAATAGGAGGAGCATTAGTGATGAAGACGCATGAAGAAATTGTTGAAATACATCGTAATGTGTTATGGCTACATTACTTCCAAATGAGAGATATTTTTAATAAAGATAAGGTTAAGGGATTTAGTGTTTTGGAAGGACCATGGGACAAAATTCTCAAGAATGAAAAGAAAAATATATCAAAAACATACTCTATGCTCCTGAACTGGGCTACAGAGGAGGAAGTAATTAAACAATCCATGGTAAAATGGGCTCGAAATATTGGGAGACCCATCCAATTAAGGGAATGGGAAAGGTTGTGGACCAAACAGCTCAAAATTACATATGCAACTGACCTAAAAGAAAATTGGCTAAAAATGATACATCGATGGTACATCACACCCAAGAAACTAAATATAATGTACAAGAATATAGACAATAAATGTTGGAAATGTGATAAACAAGAAGGTACCTTTTTTCACATGTGGTGGACCTGCCCAAAAACTAATGAATATTGGAAACGTATCCATAAGGAATGCAAGGAAATCCTACAGGTTGAGTTCCAAATGAAACCAGAGCTTTACCTGCTAGGTATAATAGACAATGGAATATTCACCAATGAGAATATGGAAAAACTCTTTGTCTACCTGTCGACGGCGGCTAGGATAATATTTGCAAGAATTTGGAAGACAAACTTGTTACCAACAAAGGACCAATGGTTAGAAAAGATATTTGAGATCAAAGATATGGATGAACTTACATTTTGGTTGAGACAAAATAATGGTAAAGGAAACATCAGAACAGACTGGCTACAAGTTGCTGAGTACATTAAAACTAATGAGTAAAATTAGAGACTAAGATAAATAAGGTGATAAAAGGGATTGTCACAATTTACAAATAAGAGCATCTGGGATGCTCCTGATTAATAGATTTGTTATAAATAATTATTGTTAATGGTATGGAATGAAGGCGGAAGTCACCTTTGTTTTTATCCCCCCTTGTATGTTTATTTTCCCTGGTCCCCCATGTATGTTACCCCTTTAAAAAAAAGTCGGGAGCTCATTCTGCCGCTAGGCTTGCACTGAACACAATGACCACCAGGTCAGTAATGATTTTAATGCATTTGGCTACCCACTCGTGGATGCCACTATCCATTAGGGTTGTCCAGGTCAACAGCAAGCTGGACTATCCACAGTCGGGAGCTACCAAATCGTGGATGCCACTATACATTAGGGTTGTGTAGGTCAACAGCGAGCTGGACTATCCCCAGTCGGGAGCTACACCCTGTCCCCAGTCTTACTTTAAAACATGACTTCTTGGTCAGTAGTGCTTTAATGCAGCTGGCTGCCAACTCGCATATGCAACTATCCATTAAGGTTGCATAGGTCCACAGCAAGCTAGACTATTAACAGTCAGGAGCTCACTCGCCCCCGGCTTGCTTTGAATACATGACTTCTTGGTCAGTATTGATTTAATGCAGGTGGCTAGCATTTGAACACCTGACTTCTTTACAAGCTAGTTGCAATAAATGCCCTTCCGAACATCAAATCACTACAGCCCATAATCTCATTTATGTCTGACCTCAAGATTAACTCGTATTTAATATTTCATTTACATCATGTAAAATCCAAATTTTAGTAATATAGGTCAGTAGCAAGCTGCACCTCAAGTCGGGAGCTTCCTTGCTCCCTTTAATATTATTTTATTTTATCTTTCCAAAATCTTCATTGTCCTCGATATCACTTAAATGATTACTTGTTAAGGACTGTCAGTAATATTTAAATATTGTCACCTCCTCATTTTCTTTTATTTCTCTTCTTTTTATTTTATTTTTCTTTCTTTTTTTATTATTATTTATTATTTGTTGTATTTATGTATACACATATACATATGTAACTATTAAGTTGTTTCAATTTATACATATATATATATATATATAGTCATTTCATTCTTTTTCTTTTCTTTTCTTTTTAAATCATTATTATCTTTTAAATATATACAGTATATAAATTTTTATATTTTTCATTTATTTTTATTCTTATAATTTATTTAATATATATATATTATATATTATTATATAGTATTATTAATTTATATATATATATACACAGTAAATATATATCCACAGTATATATATGTATATATATTTATTATTATTTCGTTTATTTATTTCATTTATTTATTTAATTATTTCGGCCAGCACAAAATGGCTGCCCAATTCAAGATGGCGTCCCCCTGGACGGGCCGCCATGTGCTCAAAATGGCGGCCCCCAGTGCCAGTTTTGCCGTACAGCATGGCGGCGCCCCGCCATGCTGTTGTACGGCAAACATGGTGACCCCCAAGGGAGCCGCCATGTTTTCAAGATGGCGGCCGCCCCGTCGTGGGCAAGGCGCATGCGCACCCGAAAAGAAGGCCGCCCCAGTCCCCCGAGGCGCATGCGCGCCACAAACGTCGCAAAAGTGGCCGCGCAGGCCTCCAAAGGTGCATTCGCGCCAAAAAAGGAGCTGCGCCACACCGCGCCACATGCCCGAGCGGTCCGACGGGCTCCCGCCGGCCCAGCTAAGCCGCTCCCACGAGGGAAACAAAGAGCGGGGCCCGCCTGAGCCCCCGCGGGGAGTGCTCCCACCAAAGCGGGAGACGGCCAAGCCCAAGAGGCCTCCCTCGATCCGGCACGGACCTGCAACCTGGGAGGGGGCCACGGGCAGCACCTCCCCCGCTCACGCCCATCCCGAAGGGCCAGGGCACCAAGAATGCCCACAGAAGCCAGCATCTTACTGTGTTTAACTATTTATTTATAGTATGCTCTGTGAGTGGCTGGGGCAGGCGCGCCATGCCGCCCTGCAAAGGGAAGAGCCAGACCCACTCCCTCCGCTGACTCACCCCGTCCAATCCTCCGTCCTAAGAAGGGGCCCAAACAAGAGCAGCCCCTCAGGTCCTCCAGTAAGGCAGGGCCGTAAGCGGAAAGGACCACCTAGGCCTAGCTTCACCCTCCCTAAAGTCCCAGGACCAATGGACCCCAAGGGCACCAACGTGGGTGCCCTTGCCCTAAAAGCATCTGCAGTCCCCCGGGGGGCAAGGAGGCCACCTCAGGGGGCTATGCCCGCCATGAGTCCGTTCCTCGTCCCCATACCGGCCCCAAACCAACCTTCCATACAATTTGGGGCCTCATTCTGCAGACTGCCTTCCTCCTCGATGTCTTGATGCAGACTGAAGGAGAAGGGGCTGGCACCCTCCTCCCTTCCAGCAGATTCTCCAAAATTAACCAATCTCTTCTCCGAGGGGAGGAGACAAAGTTGCTCCACCAGCCAACAAGTTGGAGGGTGAAGTGTAAAATTAAATAGTTAAAATAATAATAAAATGTTTGTCTTACAGATAAACTGGCACTTTGTCATTTTGTGTTACTCTTGCTTCTGAAAAAATACTATGCCCACAATCCTACCAATTGTCCCAGTACAGGAGGAAACATAGGTCCTTTCCACACAGCTGAATAAAATCCTACATTTTCTGCCTTGAATTGGAATATATGGCAGTATGGACTCAGATAACCCAGTTCAGAGCAAATATTGTGGTGTTTTCTGCCTTGATATTTTGGGATATAGGGCTGTGTGGAAGGGCCATAGGTAGTAGTATAGTAATAGAGGTTATGTGGCAATGGAAGCCATGACAAAATACTGTAGAGGTCATATAGTAGCATTCTTTTCTGGCAGCAATGTTTTTTGCTGCTATCTCCCCTAACACTCCTATGCACTGTTTGAAAAGTGCCTTCCACTAGTGCAGTGTTTTCCAACCAGTGTGCCGTGGCAAACTAGTGTGCCGTGAGCGATCATCAGGTGTGCCGTGGGAAATAGGAACCTCCAATACCCTTTCTTCCCCCTCCTGCCGAACACTTTTTCTTCTCCACTCGGGCTCCCTTCTTCCCAGCCTCGCTCTGCTCGCTTTGCTCTGGTCTGTGCAGTAGCGCCCACACGGGTCATGTCTTCCTCCCTCCCCCCCTCCCCTCCTGAACACGCTCAAGCTGCCCTGTCACATCAAAATGGTGGCAGAAGCGGCAGTGTAGAAGAAAAAGTAAGTGTTCGGCAGGAGGGGGAAGAAAGGGCGCGAAAGGGAAGGGGGAGGAAGAGGTCTGTGTCAAAAGCTGACATGGGCAAACTTGGACCTTCCAGGTGTTTTGGACTCCAACTCCCACCATTCCTAGCAGCCTCAGGCCCTTTTCCTTCCCCCCCCCCCCCTCAGCCACTTAAGCAGGAAAGGGCCTCAGGCTGTTAGGAATGGTGGGAGTTGAAGTCCAAAGCACCCAGAGGGCCGAAGTTTTCCCATGCCTTTTTTAGGGACCTTAAAGTAGCGAGCCTCCTTCCAACATTGTGATTCTGGATAGAAAACAAACAACAACATCACATAACATTGTTTGAGTCCACAGTGCTCTCTGGGTGTAAGTGAACTACAACTTCCAAACTCAAGGTCAATTCCCAAGCAAACCCTTTCAGTACTTTCTGCTGATAATGAGAGTTCAATATGCCAAGCTTGGTTCAATTCCATTGTTGCAAGAGTTCAGGATGCTCTTTCATTGTGTGTTAACTATAAATCCCAGAAACTGTAACTCCCAAATGTCAAGGTCTAGTTTCCCCAAACTCCATCTGTGTTCACATTTGGGCATATTGAGTATTCATGCCAAGTTTTGTCATGATCCAACATTGTTTGAGTCCACAGTGCTCTCTGGATATAGGTGAACTACAACTCCAAACCCCAAGGTCAATGCCCACCAAACTCTTATAGTATTTCCTCTTGGTTATGGGAGTTCTGTGTCTTTCTGTCATTCCTGCCAGGATATCTATGTTGTGTTCATCGAAACAGGTCCAGGTTTCACACTGAGTGTATAAATACATTAAAAAACATATTAACTAAGTGTATTACTGTGTTAGAGTGTCAATTTGTGTCATTTTGGTTGGTGTTTTGCCCCAGGATTTTGTAAATGTAAAAAATGTGCTGCAGCTCAAAAAAGGTTGAAAAACACTGCACTAGTGTAATAGAGCACTATGCTAGCCTAAGACAGCAATACAATTCAGGCCAAGTGTCTTTTTTCACAGATTACTCTCTCTCTCTGAAAGTGGTTTTCTACCATCATCAATTTGGATTGCTGTCCTGTCGAAATGCACCTGAACAGCAGACTGAGGAGGCATACAGATTGCACAGTTAGTCTTTTCCATATTGGCAAACTGTTTTGTCTTTTTTACTTAAAGCGTAGTAAATGGTGGCATCTTGCTCAGTACTCATGATATTGCATAACCGACTCATGACATCATACATGTTGCAATTCACATTTATGATCAGTGCACCATTGCAATGACCACTAATGCATCCTGGAAGCCAAGCAGCCATATGACTTGAAGGAGTTCTTGGGAGCTGGAGAGCCGAGCACTGAATGAGGGCTGACTTTCCCACCAGTGAGGCACAGTGCAAAAATATGTTTTAACAGATCCCCACAAGGATTTATACCATTGCTTTTTGCAAAGCCTGTATGGGAACCTTTCTGAACTATTTTTTGCACCACACCTTTCTAGCAAGGGGGAATTGGGCGCATCATTGTTCAACACATGAATTAGCACATGCAGATTTCATGCAAATCTGTTTCCTCTTGTTTGTTGTTGAGGCAACTTATTTATTTACATTATATTATACCTTTCTTTCAAAACCGAAACCGAAGCAGAGGCCAACAGTCTATTCTTGAGTTATGGTAGACAGGCATTAATTTTGTGTATTAATTCAAGATTGAAAGGCTACATTAATCAGGCAATTTTGGATCACGTTGTGCTTTTGTTTGTTTGTTTATCTGTTCCAGTTGCTTTGCTTTAATTTTAGTTTATGAGGAGGAATAGTATAACGTGCTTCTTTGTTTTCCTTTCTTTTCTGCACCTCATTATACTACTGTCAACAAACCTTCTTTCAAAAGAAATCCAAGCCTACTCAACATAGTGCAAAACATTTTACAACCTTAAATCGCTGTCAGAATCACAGAATAAGGTGGTGATTGGCACACTATCTAATCAACCTCTGCCTGTTTGATGCAGGAAATCCAGAGCTACTCCTTTCCCCACAAATTGTCTTTCATACTCTTTATGCAGAACTCTGCCTATAGATAATGGATTGTTCAGTCAAGCCACTCTTACTTACCATCAAGACATTTCTCAAAATGTTGAGGCAAAATCAGCCCTCCATCCAGCAAGGTGTGGTGCAAAGAATAACTTCAGCTATTTAGCTCTTTACCACTATCCAGAGCAAAGCTTCTTAAACTTTTTGCGATCGTGACCCCTTTCTGCCCAAGAAATTTTTATGTGACCCCAAATGCACAAATATATAAAATAGGTATAAAACCAAATATTTAATGAAAACACAGCCCAACAAAAAATTATTGGTATCTTGGTTTGTTGGCCTATTTCCGGGGTTATTTAGGGCGCTGGTTCAGAAAATTGTGTTGGATAGACCACATCAGTTCTAGTTTCTTAGCTATGGTTTTTAGGGCTAGGCAAATAAATCATTTTTTATTGCTCCCTCCTCCTCTCGCCAAGCAAGGGATAATAATAATAATAATAATAGGGCCGGAGAGATAGCACAGTGGTAACAACAGCTGAGTTGCAATCTGAAGGTTGCAAGTTCGATTCCCGGGCTGGTTTGGACACCCAGCTGTGAGCCCTGTCCACTGTTTACCTAGCAGATTGAAAACAAAGCCAGCTGTGAGTAGATAAAATAGGTACCGCGCAGCGGGGAAGGATTTTTAAGGACTTATCACAAATAACAACAAATAAGGAAGATTGGCTGCCAAAGTGGAATGCGGAACCAGGCTCTCGTCTGAGGATGAATCAACAGCACCCTCTTGTGACGTAATGGAGCGACTGCACCCTTCAGAATGTAGCCAGATGGAAAGATCCTTCTAATTGTACAAGTGTCTGCACCTGTTTGTCTGTTTGTCTGCACAACTGTATTGTAATCGTATGTCAGTCCGGCAGGGACTGTCTGCCGTATGTGTAATGTAATCCGCACTGAGTCCCCTTCGGGGTGAGAAGAGCGGAATATAAATAAAGTGTATTTTTATTATTATTTACCTTTGGGGTTCCCTTCCAACTGGTTGAGTCTTATAACAATAATAATAATGTCCTTCAACATATTTAGTGGAACGTGGATTCAGTGCGATAACCAATTTATTAACAAAAAAGAAATCAATCGCAAAATAGTCAATCACGATGATTTGAGATTACTGCTGACGAAAGTAGAGCCGAGGATTACTAGATTGGTAGCAGCATGCCAGGTTCATCCTTCTCATTAAGATGATTTTGAATGTTTTAACTTTTTTGTATTACCTTTCTATTCTAAGTTCAATAAATAGTTTCATAATTTCAGACTTCAATGTTTCTAATTTACAACTTTCTTTATTATATTTTACGAAAAAGGTAGAAATATTAATACATATATCTTTCTGTTTAATTGCTATTAACATTTTTTAAAAATTAATTTCTAGGGGGGCGGTGAGTAAAAAAAATTCTGGGAAAGGGGGCGGTAGGCCAAAAATGTTTGGGAACCACTGCTCTAAAGGAAACAGTAGGCTATTTTCCAAGGCATTTTAAGGGGGCTTCACACGGAAGGAAGAGGTATCAACTTGGAGGTATCCTGGAAAGGAGATCAAAGTAGAGGCAGAGGGGGAGGAGGCATTCTAAATTGCTAAGGATGTGAGCAGCAGCAAGGTACCAGTTCTCGTTTCCGCCTCCAAATCAAGAGAGAACAGAGGGCAGGATACCTCTAGGTTGATTCTTCTTCCTTCCCTGGGAAGCCCCCTTAAAATACCTTGGGAAACTGCCTCATGTGGGGAGAGAGCTGTGCACCCACGGCCCCTGTCTCCTCTAAAGTAGTAACAGCTTTAAGGAATTACACTTATGATCCAGAAATGATTTATTTGCACAGCCCTAATGGTTATCATAGTTTTCCATTGGCAGAGGGCAACTGGTAGATAGTTTTTGTATCTTCTTTTGTACAAGAAGAAAGTTGATGTCCAGTACAAGAAGAAAATATGGAATATTTGCAAATATTTAAAACATGAAATATAAAAATTAAAACACCTAATAGAAGCAATCAATAGAAGCTTTAAAATCACATGATCCAACTTGCAGACCGGGCCATTCAGAATGGCCCGGTCTAAAAGTTGGGTCATGTGATTTTAATGCTTCTATTAGGTGTTTTAATATTTTTATTCCATGTTTTAATATATCTTATGGTGAATTTTAATATGACTAGTTATATTTTGCCATTTATTTGGTTTATGTATGTAAGGCAGTGTTTCCCAACCTTTTTTGAGCCGTGGACTTTTGATTTAAAAAGGGGCACACCACCAACAAAATGACACAAAATGACACAGTAAAGAATGACTGGGAGATGGCAGCTGCCCCAGCCTTGAGGGGGCAGTGCCAAGACAGTGGTGCCAGAGCCAGCACAATGCTGGCTTGGCACTGTCCCTTCAAGGCTGGAGCAGCTGCTGGGAGTGCCGAAGCCGGGGGGAGGGGCAGAGCCAGGCCGTGCCATGCCCCATAGCTCTCCCACAGATAGCGGTGAACAGGCTTGAAATGAGCTTCATGGCGGGAGTCATGAAATTGGAGGCTGGCTGAGGAAACGGACGAAGGAGGTGGCGCCCGGCCCCTTCTTCTTTTCTTCACCGCTGCCCGACCCTTCCTCCTCCTCCCTCAAGCAGCAGGAGTTTGGCAGGAGGAGGGGGAAGGAAGGGGGCAGAGAAGGAACTAGTGTGCCACGGCACACTGGTTGAGAAAGACTGATGTAAGGCATTGAATTTTGCCATTATATTTGCGTAAACCGCTTGAGTGCCCCCCGGGATGAGAAAAGTGGTATATAATCCTGTAAATAAATAAATGAAATGAAATGAAATACTGCTTTGAAAATGCCGCCAAAAAACATCAATAGCTATAATGATTTTTCAGCAATGACAATTTTGGAAGACTATCTCTAGGTTCCCTACATCTTAACTCCTCGTACTGTTGCCCATATTTGATGCACACACAATAGTACAGAACATATATTTTATATATTTCTATTTCCAAACTTTTTTAGTTTTCTTTACATTTTCTAGTGTATGCATCATCTTCCATTTTCTGCAGTAGGCCACAGTACTAAAAGAACAATAAATCCCATTCAGTTCTTTATGGCAAGTTCACAAATAATCGAATCTTCAAAACTGAAACTTGCTTTGAGTCGTCTTTGGGCTGAGAAAGGCAGTATATAAATACAGTAAATAAATAAATAATAAATAAATAAAAGTTAAAAGTTTGACTGTATACTATTCTATATTCTCAATGTATATATTCTTTACATTGAGTTGGTATTACAGATCTTTTCTTGATTTAATTGTTCTTTGTGGTCTATTTTGATGGCCATAAGGTGTGGAATTAAAGTATATAGATAAAAACACAAAGTACATTGCTTGATAAAGTACTAGGCCTCTTCCACACAGCTGAATAAAATTCACATATTCCGCTTTGAAGTGGAATATATGGCAGTGTGGACTAATATAACCCAGTTCAAAGCAGATATTGTGGGATTTCCTGCCTTGATATTCTGGGTTATATGGCTGTGTGGAAGGGCCCCTAGTGTCACATCCCAAAATCTAAACCAAACTCTTAAGAGTTTCTCTCTCACCTCACCAGCAACCCTGACATGATGAGTCAAAAAGAGGCAAATTTCCATTCTTGATCATTGGGACTTATTCACAGTAGCTGACTATTCATAATATCAATACGCTTATTCACATACTCTTTCACTATCAACTATGATGTTGTATCAAGCCATACAGACAGTGCTTTCTCTGCTTGGTATAATACAAGAGCATGTCTGTTATAATATTTAGGGGCTCTCTACAAAATAGAACCTGCCTCCCAGAATCAATGGTAAATAGAGGACAGTGTGGAAACAGGATAACAACTTCTACATCAGTCCAAAATATATTTTTCTATTCTCCTGCCAGTTGAACTGAACTTTTAAGCAAATTCCATGGCAACAAGGACAGATTATTTTGTAGTGTTTTTCATTGAAGGTGGAAAGCTGAAAGCAAATTTGGCTTATTCGCTGTTTTCCCATGCGGCCATACCAGCAGTTCTTGATCTGAAGATTCGTTTTATAGTGTCCTTTTTGTCAGCTTGACAGCGTAAAGCATTGTCATTAAAAACAAAGCAGGGAACTAAAAGAGAGAACTAAAAAGATGGCAAGGAACCAGAACAGCACTTAATATTTCATTGTAGCAGCAACCAAGCAGTGATTTTTAAGCTTAAGCTTTTTGTCTGTGGTGCAGTTTATTTCTCTGAAGCAACTGTTGTTGAGTAGTATATTTATATCTGATTCTACATTCAGTTACCAGATAAATTGTATGATCAGGAAAAATGGGCATTAATTCCTTTTGAACGGTTCAGATAAAAGGAATACAAGTTGAAATGAAAGAAGGTTGACAAGATAGTTAAATCATTGGATATAAGAACTTAGAAGTGATTATCACATCATTAATTACATTTATTACTTTTTACAGACTGGTTATGCAGAGACTTTTTTCATTGTTATATAGAATTAAGAACACTATTGTTGGTTTAAGGCAGGGGTGGGCAATTATTTTTTCCAAGGGGCCACACGAGAGCCAAAAAATATTGTGGAGGGCCACACCTAAAGGCTGAACTACATTCTAATCTACATTATTTATTTACTATATTTACTATATATTACACATCATTAATATTAACATATTAATATATCAAGAAATATTCATATATTATTAGTATTAATACCATAATTATTATATTATAGTATATATAGACATTATAATATATTGAAATTATATTATAATATAACATTATATTATATCATTTATTATATTATTATAAAATTATTATAAAATAATAATAAAACCCACTAAAATTAAATTAAATTAAATTCAAGAAGACAAGGTGCGAACCAAGGTGAAGGCTGACATCCTCAAGAGAGGAAGGATCCCAAGATGGAATGGCCCAATGGCCCCAGCCCAGAGGATGGCAAAGCGGACCCAGCCGCCGCCGCAGCAGAGCTCTCGCCCCCAGCCATTCCCCAGCTGATCGCTCTGCTATGGAGTGCCTGACATCCCTGGAGGCGATCTGGGCCTGCAGCGGGAGCACTCGGCAGGCCCGGATCGCCTCCAGGGATGTCAGGCACTCCAAAGCCGCTGCTCCTCCGGCCTGCCTGCTGACACAGGCCCCACTGAGCCCGCGATGAGATGGTGGCAGCGGCACCCCTTCCTCTTGGCCCTGCCCTGAACGCTCTTCTCCCCGGGCTGGACAGAATCGGCGGCCAGGCTGCATCCGGCCCGCGGGCCGTAGGTTGCCCACCTCTGGTTTAAGGTAAAGTAATTACTTGCATTAATTGAACCTAGTGTGCCATCAAATCTAATGCACACCTCAATTTTCAAGACCCTGAAACCAAAAAAAAGATTGGCTGGAGAATGTAATGCACAGCAGAAACAGAATGGAAAGAAGCTACAAGAAGGAGAGGGGAGAAAGGAGCCTTGAAAGAAAAGGAAGAGATAGGGAAGGGTGGAAGGGAAAGAGAAAGAAGGAAAGGAGCTCTGCAATGGAGGAGCCAAGGCCATCTCTGCCCTAGCATTCCCCCCTCCTTCTCCTTCTCCTCTGGTTCAGGGCCTGCAGTGAGTGACTGCCAAGGAAACTGGCCCTGGGAAGGAGGAAGATGCTGGCCATGCTTACCATTCTCGCCACTCACCACACTCGCCACTTGCTCCAGGTACCTTCGCCAGCCGCTCACCGCTTGCCACAAACCCCAGGATGCAAGGAGGCTGCTACTATGCTTCTGCTGTGGACACCTTTGCCTCTTCCTCCTTAGCTCCTGGAGCCGGCAATGATGCGGTGGCAACACAAAGCCAAGGAGGCCACAGGTTGTGGCAAGCAGGCCAATTAACGTATTCTGTGGATTTAATGCACACTCCAATTTTGGCAGGAACATTTAGCCAAAAGGGTGCATATTAGAATCATGTAAATATGGTGTTGTGTGTTTTTGCGTGTGTGAGCACCAATCAATTTATGGCAGCTCATACGTTTCTTAGGGTTTTCTTAGGTAAGGAATAGGCAAAATAGTTTTGCCAGTTCCTTCCTCTGAAATATAGCCTAAAGCACCTGGTATTTCCGAGTTTTATCCTTAGTTGAGATGCCTGCATTCTTTGGCAGAGAAGCCTAAAGGCCTTATAAAACTCATTGGCACCGTGAAGTGGCGCAGCTGGCTAAGTGTCAGCTGCATAAGACCTCTCTGACCTGTAGGTCATGAGTTTGAGGTCTGCCCAGGTCGGGGTGGGTGCCTGACCTTAAGTGTAGCCTGCTGTTGACCTTTGCAGCCCAAAAGACAGTTTATTTGTCAAGTAGGAGATAAAGGTACCACATTAGTGGGGAGGCGAATTTTGACTGATTTATGAGGCCATAAAGAACTCCAGGAATCGCTGAAGGAATGTGGAAGGACAACAAGGGAAGCTGGAAAACGCTGAGAGAGATGAGGAGTGTCAAACTGAGCACAAATACAAGAACAGTATGAACAATAGTCATCAAATAAACAATAGTCAAAATCACGTGTTGTCTTTATCATTCATATATATCAATGAACAGGTGAGTATTCACACACAATATACACACAATATGAGCACAAGACGTGAATGAACACTCTGGCAGCTGAGGAGGAAACCACTGTGAGGACTCGTGGAAAACAAATTCAAGCCTGTAAATCAGGTGTTTAAAGTCACAGTTCCCAAAGGTAGGTGTTCCACGGAGTACAAAGGGGTAAGAATGGATATGCTCACAGTTAGGGGCAGAAATTCCCCAATGAAAGTCTCCGAGGTGCCAAAGAGTTCTGGAAACCGCTGCAGCCCGGGATCTCCGCTTTATAGAATGTAAACAAACGCGGCTGGGGCTGCTGGAGCGGGAAGCCGCTGCTCTGTTGCAAACTGCGAATAGGAGTCCCAATGGAGATAAGTCGCAGTGAGAGAGATAGTTCCACACAATTTAGGCCGAAATTGTGTGGAACTATCTCTCTCACTGCGACTTATCTCCATTGGGACTCCTATTCGCAGTTTGCAACAGAGCAGCGGCTTCCCGCTCCAGCAGCCCCAGCCGCGTTTGTTTACATTTTACAAAGCGGCGATCCCGGGCTGCAGCGGTTTCCAGAACTCTTGGCACCTCGGAGACTTTCATTGGGGAATTTCTGCCCCTAACTGTGAGCATATCCATTCTTACCCTTTGTACTCCGTGGAACACCTACCTTTTGGGAACTGTGACTTTAAACACCTGATTTTTACAGGCTTGAATTTGTTTTCCACGAGTCCTCACAGTGGTTTCCTCCTCAGCTGCCAGAGTGTTCATTCATGTCTTGTGCTCATATTGTGTGTATATTGTGTGTGAATACTCACCTGTTCATTGATATATATGAATGATAAAGACAACACGTGATTTTGACTATTGTTTATTTGATGACTATTGTTCATACTGTTCTTGTATTTGTGCTCAGTTTGACATTGACACGGCCCCCACCTGTTGTATAAGAGATGAGGAGTGTGTCAGCTCCCCCTGGTGGCCAGAAGTTTGCCAGACGTTTGCCAGAAGTTTGCCTCTTTGTTCGTCTTTGTTCGTCTATGTTCGTCAATATATGTATATGTTGAGCTGCAGGGATTGTCTGCAAAGTATATGTACTGTAAGTCGCTCTGAGTCCCCTTCGGGGTGAGAAGAGCGGAATATAAATGAAGTAAATAAATAAATAAATAAATTATATGGCAATTAAAGTGGTGACAATCTCTATTAATTTTACAGTGTAGATAAACCCAGTAATTCTAGTTTTTCTGGAGACAGGCAAGCAACAGTTCACATGAAATACATTTATGATTTGTCATCCCAATGAAAAGAAAATGAAATGCCAATATGGAGAAAGAACGTCTGGATATCATTTTCTCCCACTAGCGAATAGGATGGATTCCATTCGGTAAATATAATTGTTTTTGCTATTGCAGGCTAGGTATTTGTGCTAAAGTTGCACATCTACAAGCTATCAGAAGGTGGAGCACTAAGTAGTTCTGATCTGGCACAGAAAGTGTCCCCATTAGACTTGGAAGTTGTGACCAAATAGTGGAATCATTAATTTTCATATTGATAGTACAAAACAATAAAAAAATCTTTTTTAAAAACCCCGCAAATAATTTTGTATTTTTTAAATTTCTTCACCATTAGAGTAGGTCGGAAACAGCATGATATATACTATGATAAAACTTCTAAATCAACATAGTTGCTTTTCTTTCAAAATTTCACAAATACTTAATATCACAAGAAACCTTGGTGTTTCTATTTTTGTTTTTTAGAGTAATGCCATGACAAGAAAAAAATGGAGTTAAAGTTCAAAATAGAAAATCTCTTTTTCTTGCCCTATACAATATTGAATATTCCCTTAGACTCAGAAACTACGTTTTAACAGCATGAATTCCATCAGCCACCCAAATCATATACTGCAGTTGTCTTTTAATGCATACTATTGCAAAGAGTCTTAGAAGCAACATCTATCAAAGGGATGAGGCTTAACCTCTTGAATCTCTAACCTCACTGAAAATGAATTAACCCCTCACCAGGTAGACACCAAGCTATTTACAGGCACAATTTCTAAAGAAGTAGGGATCCTATTCAAACATACTTTCTACTTTCCTCCCGAAAGTTAAGCCAAGTTATCACAACATCTTTTCTTGCAGTGATAGTAAGTTCTTTGTGAATTTACCAGATGGGTGGGAATGACATTTGTATTAAAAACATAAATCCTCTATTCATCTGTATTTCTCCATTACTCAGCTGACAGTATATTGTACTGTTGACAAAGTAATCTCGTCTTAAACCAATCCTTGATGTCTTCCTGCCTCTCATGTGACCTCTGGAAGGGGAGGGGTCAAGGTGGTGATGTAAGGTTTGGAGCCAAAACACAGCTCCTCCCATCAAGTCCACATGCCTGGACAATAGAACAAAGACCTTGCAGGTGATGTCTTCATTTTAACCCATACCTACATCCTTCAAGGGTTTGTATTATGGAAACCCAAACCTAACAGGCCAAACCAATTACATAATACAGATGCAAAACAAGCCCAGTGGGGGCGCAACAAGGCTCCTTCTACACTGCCATTTATATGCTCTGAATTGATTTACATAGCAGTGTGGGCTCATATAATCTAGGGTAAAGATTTTCCCCTTGACATGAAGTCCAGTCGTGTCCAACTCTGGGGGTTGGTGCTCATCTCCATTTCTAAGCCAAAGAGCCGGCATTGTCCATAGACATCTCCAAGGTCATGTGGCCGACATGACTGCATGGAGCACCATTACCTTCCCACCGGAGCGGTACCTATTGATATACTCACATTTGCATGTTTTCGAACTGCTAGGTTGGCAGAAGCTGGGGATACCAGTGGGAGCTCACCCCGCTCGCCAGATTCAAACCAGTGCCCTTCCAGTCAGCAAGTTCAGCAGCTCAGCGGTTTAGCCCACTGCACCACCAGGGGGCTAGTGCAAAGCAAATAATGTGGATTATCTGCTTTGATAATCTTAATTATATAGTAGCGTACATCCAGCCATAGAGCTCAATGTCATCAATTTACTGATGATGTCCACTTCAACATTCCTAATGAATTCATTCGCAAGTTTCATATTAATATTGAACAGCACTGAAAACAAGATGAAACATTGTCGCACTCACAACATAACAGCCATGTGATGGAATAAGAGCCCCTATCTTCTGGAACTGGTCCTATAGAAGAAGCAGAAACACCATAGCGTAATGTCTCCAATTACATGGCAAAGTCATGACCCCATAGCAGCATAAGTCAACTAATTTTTTTCAACTTCACAGAACTGAATCATGCAAAAGAAGATCCTAGGCAGATTAACCGAAAGGACCTCTCAACTTTACATTAGAGATACATTTATCCAGGGCAAAGTTTGTGGTATACAGTGATAAGAGAAAATCTAATGTGAAAAGAATCCTATCGTCCAACCTAATCTCTCTTCTAGCCTTTATGTTACCAGACTTGTATCAGAGAGTCTCTTTTCCCAATAATATAAGCTTAGACAGAGCAGTCTGCCGTTTAATCATGACGAATATAGTCAAGCAATAGCTACAAATCACCAATTCTGCTTGCAATTAATAGAGCTAGCTCGAAAAAAATGTTAAGTGTGAAGAAAAGAAAATGCTGCGAGTCAAGATAAAATATCAATAAATCTGGTGAGAACTCTTTCCGTCCAATAGAATATCAAGGTTAAAAGCACAAGTGATCGGCATCAAAACAGAAGCCTGGCAACCTGACAGTGCACTTTTAAAATGAATCATTCTTTACTTTACTAGAATGTTATTTAACCCAGAATTACTGTGCTGGAGATTTATATCAACCTCCAAGGCATGATTGAGCTTCAGCAAGCAGCTTTGCAAGGTCATGGAGGGGGAGAGTACAATCCTTCCTTTGGATTGTAAGAAAGGGAGGAACAAGAGGCATTTCAGATCTCTGAGAGACAGATTATTTAAAACGACTTAGCAATTATGTACAGGGCAAAGTGACTCCAATTCACTTGGCAAAATTGCTTATACATGAATACAAGTATCACAAAAATTATAGCTTGGCAAATGCATGCATTTTTCGAGTCACGTCAGTGGCACAAAACAATAAGGTATATTTTTCCTGCCAAAAAGCAAAAAAAAGAAACATAAATTGTCCATGTGCCAAAAATAATAGGGGGCTTAGAAAAGTTTTAAATTGTCTTTGCCTGTGATGAATAGTCATGTGAAATAAATTCACTCTATTGAAAGTTTTTTAAAAAAAGATTTATCCAATCTCACCTTCTGGACCAAAGAAAGCAAAAAACATGATTTGCTCTCAGAAACGCAGGCTTTTACAACTTTGTATTGATAGCTGGTGACTACCCTTTCCATCAGGTGCTGAATTATGGCTTGGCTGACTTACCGGCCGAGCGGATTGCGATGGGGGGCATGTCCTCACTGCCATCTTGTTTGGAGCAAAAGGAGGGAGTGCTTCTTCCTCCCAGAAGCCCCCTGGGCCCCCACCAGCGCCAGCCAGACTATGGGAGGTCCGGCCCCGCCCCACCCTCCGTCATCAGCCGGCCAGCCCACACTTCTGCCCAGGCAGCCTACTTAAGACTGCCTGGGCTGCCCTGCTGACAACTGGGGCCAGTTCGTTTATTTCCTCCCACCCTCCCTACTTGTATTTGTTACTTGTTTGGTTTGCACTTTGTATTGCTGTATATCATCGTTTGCACTATGTTCATGTTTCTGTTATTATGTTCTATGTCGCAACTCCATGTTTGGCATGTGTCATGGGCCCTGGATCTGGCTGGCTTATTGCCCCTTGGTCGTAAGGGGGGATAACGCCCTGGCCTCCTGGGGTGTCAAGTTCCAGTAGACCGGTATTGGGCCGGTGGCACCCAGGCACGCAAGCGTCTTCGAACATATGTGGGCTGTCCTTCCCCTGATCCAGGACCCATGCATGGCCACCAACCTTTGTTCCTGTTTTTAATAAATGAGTTGTGGCCAACTTTCATCCAAACTCTTGTGTTCGTGCCTCATTGGTTATCTGGCGAGAGGTGTATCACCCTTACACACGCAACTGCCTCCAACTTTACACTATCCAAGAAACTGAGCCCTATGTCACCCAAAAAATACAGAACCTTGAAGATTCCCTTTAAAATTTAAACTACAGTAGAGCCCGGATTCATTGCCCCACTGACGGAGAAGTCACCAGCCAACATGGTAGCCTTGGAGGTTTTCCATGAAAGAAAAAGCATGTTCAGTAGCAAGTATGTGCCCAAGCTATTGCATGCATTGCTAAAATGTGTATAAACATGCTATAAATAATAGAGTCAGATATCCATTAAATGCATCCATGGGTGCATACGTTTAAAAATGTTTGCATTGTGGAGTCCATTAAAAGTTGGCCAAGAACTGGCACAGCATCAATTCAGAGCTAGAAAAAGGAAGGAATGTCCAGAAACACATTGTATTGACCTCATGAATATGTTGCTACTATGAGTTTACAACATACTTCGCCTAAGTTTTGGAAAGGTCAGGGCTGTTTCTGTTGCAGCTGACACGGTTAATTTTATTTATTTATTTATTTATTTATTATTTGGACTTGTACGCACCACTCCCTGAGGGCTCGGAGCAGCTCACAATCACATAAAAACACAACAGGAGTAAAACAACATGTTAAATTAGACTAAAAAGTAAGGTTTTTCAGCTTAGCAATCAAAGGCTAACCGGGAAAAGTGGGTCTTGCAAGCCTTGCGGAAAGATAGTAAATCCTGCAAGGCCCGCACATCACTTGGAAGGGTATTCCAGATTGACAGCGCTACTACAGAAAAGGCTCTGCGCCGGGTCAATGTAAGACAGATAGCTTTAAAGGATGGCACTTCAAGGAGGTTCAGTTGTTCAGAACGAAATGGGATAATTGAGGGTATTGTTATCTCATGTATATAGTAAGGTACGGTGTGTCTGTATTTTGAGCATAGCATAGCAGAGTATAGCATCGCATTTCTATGCTTCGTTTGTGGCTCGTTCTGAGCTGAAAAATACTTTTGTTTGGTCTCGGAGCAGCGTGCTGAAGAGAAAGATTGCAGAAGGAAGACAAAGTCACTCTACGGACTGTTGTGTAAGAGAAACTGTATTTTGTTTTTGTCATATGTTACCATCGCCGAGTGAAGAAAAAACTCCCTGAAGATATTGTTTGTGTTACAGAGTCAGGGAGAGCAATTCTTCTATTTTATTTTTGTATGCTGTCAATACAACTACATTTTCTTTTCGACTTAAAGCTGAAGACTCATGTGTTTTTCTTTGTGAGCTGTTTCATCACACTTAGAGTTATAAGGGCTAGAGCAGGGGTAGATCGCGTAGGGCATCCTGGTAGATCTCAGGCAGGGCGGGAGGAAGGCTCAGTCCCGCCTCGCAGGCTCCCACCGCTGCCCAAGTGCTGCCGGCCCTGGGTTATCTGAGGTCCTTTCCACACAGTTGAATAAAATCCCATGTTATCTGCTTTGAATCAGATTATATGGCAGTGTGGACTCAGAAAACCAAGTTCAAAGCAGATATTGTGTTATATGTTTCACATTTTTGTAGTGGGTAGGTAGATCATTTTGGCTTGGTTGTTTTATAGGTAGCTCGCATGCTGAAAAAGTGTGGGCACCCCTGGGCTAGAGTTACTCTATGGGCTACTCTAGGGTTCCCATATGTCCCTTATTCTAAGGGACGTCCCTTATTTTGGCCCTAAAATTTGTGTCCCTTATTTTCAGGCCCTGTCCCTTATTATTGACTAGCAGGACAGGACTGGGCAGGGTTGACCAAAGGAAGGTGTGCGCTGTGGTTTCCACAGCAATGCCTGCCCGAGGATTCCAACTTGCAGGGCAGCCTGCGCCCCCGTTGGAAGGAAGAGGCGATACAGGACTTTTTCAAAGTACAGTAGACTAATTAACCGTTACCCAAGGGGAATGTTGGATCATGTTGGATAAAGATAGTTTCTGGTTGCTTGAGAGTTACTCTTAAAATAGGCCTAGCTGTGCATCCCAATACTATACAATGATGTGTATCCCATACTATACTATACCATTAACTATTGACATAATAATCATGAAGATGTACTGTATTATAAAATGTATTTTATTTTAATGTTTAGACAGGGCACTTTTAAAGTCAGCAAAGTCAAGTACTAAATACAGATGGAGAAAATTAGGTAGTTCTAATGTTTTTTCTGCATGACAAAGCATGCAGAAACATACCATGTACTGTTAAGAGGGTGTAAGTCAGTTTCTTTTGTGAGTTTCAATCATTATCTTATTGTAACGACTCTCCAACACTCGGTAAGGATCACGCGTAGATTGAAAGCACGGTCCAACACGATTTTATTGCAGGTACGACACATGTGAAGCAAAAGCACCTGCCCGCCACCAAAACACAACTTATATACCCCAACCCCCTTCCATCGCCCATGCAATGTCCGGTAGGGTTACACCATATCCGGTGATTCAGCATATCCCATAGTCCAAAGGGATGTGACCTCATGGCCCCATGAGTCAGCAGTAGGAGTCCAATTGTCCAATGTCCAGGCTCAGAGGAGTTACATCACTTCCCCTGCAGCCTTGCACACATGTGGAAGTTACCTCACTTCCACATGACTCAGCACAGTCTTATATAACTGGAGCCCAAGGTCACCCAAGAACTAGGGCAAAGGTCGATGCAATCTCATGCCAGGCTGGGAGCTTGAACTTCACTCAAGCTCAAGTCTCCCAGTCCTGACATAACGGCCTCCTCCACCACGTCCCCCCTGTAAAACACAACAACCTACAATCCGGAGGATGAAAGGGGCCCACATATTTTTCAGAAGACCACAATGAAACGTGGGATGAACTTTCCCTAAACTCTTAGGCAACAGAAGGGTATCAGAGACCTTATTCACAGCTTTCTCAATTCTAAAAGGCCCGATATACTTGGACCCAATTTCTTAGATGGATAGCCCAATTTTCAAATTCTGTGTGGACAGCCACACTAAATCCCCTTCATTATACTCCTCCCCTTCTCGCCTCTTCCGGTCACCAAACATCTTATACGAACGCTGTGCCTTCCCTAAAGCTTCCGCTACTTCCTTCCATTCCTCCCGGGCTCGTACTTTCCACTCCACTTTCTCCTCCTCCCAACTCCAACAGCTGGGGCAAAGGAGCCACCTCCTGACCATAGACTATCTCAAGGAGACTTTCCGGTAGATGAATGCACCGAGCTATTGTATGCCACTTCAGCATAGGGCAACAGATCAGACCAATTAGTTTGCTCTTTATTACTAAAAATGCGTAGATAAGCCCCTAACGATTTCTGCGTTCTCTCTACGCCGCCATTACAACAAGGATGATAAGAAGTCGTAAGACGCCTCTGAGCCCCCAGCACCTCAAAAACCGCTCCCAAAACTGAGCAGTAAACTGCACTCCACGATCACTCAAAACTTGTTCCGGGCACCCATGCAAGCGGTACACATGCTGCACATACAACTCTGCCAAACGTTCTGCAGAAGGCAACCCCTTCAATGGCACAAAATGGGCCTGCTCAAAACATATCAGCACCGTCCAAATGTACTTATAACCTCGACTCGAAGGCAACTCCCCACAAAAACAGTGCTGACATGCGCCCACGGCCTCACAGGAGTAACTACCACCTGAATCAACCCCTGCGGCTTCGCCAGAGGGAACTTTATTCCTGGCACACACCTCACAACACTCCACATATCTTTTCACCTCAGCCCTCATGGCTGGCCACCAATACCGCTTTTTCAAGGCCAGCAGAGTCTTCGTGACTCCCCAATGTCCAGCAGACCTATGATCGTGGTTCAACCTCAGCACCTTTTCTCTCATACTCTGAGGGACATACACTTTATCTCCCATGATCCACAAACCATTCAACGACTTGCACTCCTTCTCATGGCTCTGCAACCATATATCACCTACATAACCCTTCTGCAACTCTAAACTCCATTCATCCACTACTCCCTCTTCTTTCTTAATCTCATTCGCAGCCTGCCTCGTCTCGGCCCAGACCCCAATGTTCTCTGGCAAACACCTCCTCCGCCTTATGCATTTCATTCTCACCCACACTCGGATACCGAGACAATGCATCAGCCACCACATTCTCTTTGCCTTTAATATGCTGGAGCCTGAAATTAAACCGAGCAAAAACTGCGCCCATCTCACCAACTTGGGGAGACAACTTCTGGGGATTTCTTAAATATTGAAGGTTCTGATGGTCAGTCATCACAACAAAGGGAAAGCAGCACCCTCTAAAAATTGCCTCCGTCTGCAAGCGTTGCGCACAGCAAACGCCTCCTTCTCCCACACTGGCCACCTTTTCTCATGCTCCCAAACTTCTTTGAAAAATACGCACACGGCTTCATCCTACCCTGCTCATCCTCCTGCATTAACACTCCACCATACGCCCAAGCAGAAGCGTCACACTGCACCACAAGCGGCTTATCCACATCTGGATGCATTAACAACGGCCCATTTAAACGCTTCTTTCAACCTCACAAAAAGCCTCTTGGCATACCTTCGTCCACTCCAACCTAGCTCCTGGAGACTTAATCTTCCTGGACTAGTCCTTACCCTAGTCTTCAGTAACTTTCGGTCAGCGGAAGAGTTATCTCTGAAAATCCCGCTATAAGGTGCGATAAAATTAGCCAGTCCCAGAAAAGCCTGCAATTGCCTACGGGTCTGCGGAGCCTCCCAGCTCAACACATCATCCACCTTGGCGGATCCATCGCCAAACCCCACTCTCGCTAATTCTATATCCCAAAAATCAATCTGATTCTTACCAAACTCACACTTACTCAGTTTTACATACAGACTCGCCTGTCGCAGCCTCTCTAACACCTCCCTCACCAAACAAACATGCTCCTCTGGTGTACGCGTCACAATCACGATATCATCTAAATAAACAAACACCCCTTATACAAAAGGGGTTGCAACACCTCATTGATCAACTGCATGAAAATACCGGGGCCGGCCAACCCGAATGGCATTCGGCCCATTCGTAGAGCCCGAGGGGGCAAGAAAAAGCAGTCTTCCACTGATCGCTCCTCTTCACTCGCACCATGTGAAGCGCGTCAATCAAATCCAGCTTTGTAAAAAACTTTCCACCTCCTAACTGCCCCAACAAATCTTTGATTAATGGCAGAGGGTAACAGTTGGTGGTACTCACAGCATTCAAACCTCTATAATCAATACACATCCGCAAACTACCATCCTTTTCTCACGAAAACAACACTGGCGCTGCAATGGGAGACTCAGACCTCGAATAAACCCTCTTCTTAAATAGCCATCTATCTGCTCCCTTAACGCTTCCTTCTCTTTCACCGTCATAGCATATATCTTAGGCTTGGGTAGGACAGCCCTTCCTTAACTTCAATACTACACTGTACGTTGAGGGGAGGAAGACCCTGAGCTAAAATTGGGTTAAACACATCAACATAATCCCAGTATTCAGCTGGCACCCTTGTACATCATTCCTAACCCCCTCCCTCTCATCAGGGGAACATTGTACCACCCCCGTCTTCCAATCGATCTTGGGATTAACTTGCTCAAGCCACGGTAACCCCAATACCACCTCATGACCTTTAATGGGGGCCACTACAAAATCAATGCCCCCTCCCAGGGTCCACCCGACCTTTAAATCCTTAGTCCCCACGGTGAAAGGGCCCCCTCAATAGAGGATCCATCTAATTGCGTAAATGTTACAGGTGTTTCAAGGGCTTTGTACTCCCACCCAAATCCCCCCAACCGGGGACATAATATTCTCTGAACACCCACAGTCTACTAAAGCTTTTTCTTTCCACAATCCCAACTCATTTAAACAAACCCAATGTACATAGAATATTGGAGCTCACCCCAACAGTTTTCCGCTCATCATTGTCCACAAAAGCGGCTTTGCGGAGGCCACCTTCACGGTTCAGTGCCTGCCTTTGTCGGCACTGGGGCATAAAAATTTCAGGTTGTGAACAAATAAAGCAGGCCTCGTCCCTTCGATGGCCTTTCACTGAACTGGATCGGTTGTCATTGCCCGCGACGAGCCTCTCCTGCTTGGTAAGCCCCTCCCGCAACACCATGACCGGACCTCTGGACCTCATGGGTTGGCAACGCCGTTGCACCTAGGTAAAGAATTCCTTTCAACACTGCCAGTAACTGGATCCGGCCATCAACATCTCCAGGGATCATCCCGATGTGAGCACCACTCCAGGATCTCCTTACGCAGAGCCGTCTTTAAATAATTCCAATAGGGTAGCTGGAGACCACTCATGGCTTTTCCAGCTAAACCCATGAACTCCTCCCATATTCAGTGACCGGTAGGATCCCTGATTCCAGACAACGTAGTGCCTACCGCCTTAATCGCTCAATGGATCTCTAAACCCGGCTATCGTATCGCCTGTAAAAGGCTCCACAGACTGCAAACACGGTCTCGGCGATCGTGGCATTGAGCGTACCACTCAGCTGCCCTTCCCTTGAACACCGCACCGATGGCCCGTGCACTCGGCTGCTGTCGCTCGGATAGAGATGACCATAGTCCTCCATATGGTCCTGCACCGCGCCGGCAAAGGCTACTTTGCAGGCTTCTCCTTCAAACTCAACCATAATGGTTCCTTCTTCAAGCGGGCCGAATTCTGGGGAAGCAGCTTCCCTTCCATGAGGGACCTCAAGCATGGTAACACCTCTTCCCATTCGGTGGGGAGGCCACGCGGACTTCCTCCTGGATGGCCACCATTGATCCTCACTCCCAAAGGAAGTCTAGGACGCTCAGCTGATAGTCCGCCATCCATCCAGAATAATAAGTAAGTCTCCTGAAACCGACTCCATCGGCTCTCCGCATAGCTCGGACATCCTTCTCATAGTCTGTTCCATAGCCTCAGCTTACATCTCATCACCTCCAACTCCCATTTGATGCCGGTTCCGGCACCACACTTCCTTCTAACTGGCCTGTCCTTCGGCACATTTCTCGGGGCCACGCACTTCTGGATCCGTCAAACTACCCAGTCATGAACCTTCTCCGTTCCGGCCCCGGACCTCCACCTGAACTGGCCTGTCCGGCATCTCATCACTTCTGGATCCAACTCCAGGGTGATGCCAAAGGTTCCGTGGTTTCACTACCACATTCCTCCTCTGGGCAACAGCACCTTCCATCATTTCATGGTGTAGTCCGGGCACCGCTAGTAGTGGTCCAATCCCCTCCATAGTGCGCGGTTCCTCAGGGGCAGATCCCATCTATCGATATATTCTTCTTCTCTTTCCAGCCAACCTCTCCATTGCTGGGATAGTTGAAAGGGCTTTTGCTTCTGTAACGACTCTCCAGCACTCGGTAAGGAATCACGCGTGGGTGAAAGCACGGTCCAACACTGATTTGTGCAGATGCTGACACATGTGAAACAAAAGCACCTGCCCATACAAAGCACAACTTACGCATATACCCCGGCTACTTCCCATCGCCCATGCAATGTCAGGTAAGTTGCACCATATCTGAGTGATTCAGCATATCCCATAGTCAAGGGATGTGACCTCCTTGGCCCCATGAGTCAGCGATGGGGAGTCCAATTGTCAATGTCCAGGCTCAGAGGTTACATCACTTCCCCTGCACCTTTCCCCATGTGGGGTTTTCTTCCACATGACTCCGTCTTTATAACTGGGCCAAGGTCACCCAAAAACTAGGGGAAAAGGGGGGTTAAAACTCATCCCGGCTGGGGCTTGAACTTCCTCAAACTCAATTATCCTGAACTTATTTTTTAAAAATTTTCTACCAATTTTTAGTTTCAAGTTTTTAATGAAGTGTCCCCTTCTTTTTGTGAAAAAAACCCGAAATGTCTCTTTTTTCTTATATAAAAAAAGGCAACCCCAGGCTACCTCAACGTAACAGAATACACAATACCAAGAAGGGAAAATCTCAGCCATAATGAATCTATATAGGCAAAATAAGATGTATTGAAATAGTCAGTCTGATACCATGCATTTAAAAGGGGAATTTGGGGGTGTTTATGAATTATCCCGAAATAAGGTTACAAGGGTAGCTCTTAGAATTTTGGGGAAGGGTTTTTCTGCATGTAGGGAAAAAGATGAAAGACAGTGCCAGTCATCAGTAGCTCATCAACTGGCTTTGTGGTGAAGGTTAGAGATGAGCATCCTCATTCCTTTTTCCCCCAAGTTCTAAGTTGCTGTAATATCACCTAAATGCTAAGGGCATCAACCCCCTGCAATTCATTGCATCAGTGTTTTGGGGGCAGAAAAGCGTTTTTGTTTATTTTTTTGGAAAAAGATGATACAATCAAGCTGAAAATTTGGGGACCATGAAGAAACTTACAGAGCCATCAAAAAAAACATTGTGGGATGCTGATCCATCTGTCTCCTTCATGACAATGGGCCCGCAACCATGCAACAAAGGTTTTAACTTTATTTTGGGTTTGGGTATTTTTAAACCCTCTTCTCACAGCGATCTCGGCCCCGTGATTATCATCTGTTCACTAAATTGAAGGAACACCTGGGTGGGAAAAAACCCCTTCCCATGACAATGAGGGGAAAAACAAAATGACAAACTAACTGAAAAAAGCAGGGGGCTTCTATGACATCAAAAATCTCATCACACCGTTGAAAAATGTATTGAACTGAATGGTCATTATGTGGACAAAAAAATCATACTTACATATAATCCAAAATTTTTT